>JAABNX020000038.1:3622119-3636868 GCA_015163995.2 Mormyrus lacerda
TTAATCTCACCGCACATGTATATAATGTAAATTGTATATGTGTACAGTGACAATAAAAAGCATTCTATTCTATTCTAAACATTTCCCTTGACTACCTGCTACTTTTGCACAATACTGTATGCATACATATAATTTTCCAGCAAATTCTAGTATACATATTTTATGTCATTTTTAACAGGTATTTAAAATGTTAACCTAAGCTGTTAAGACAGGCAGAATCTTGAAACCTTGACTTCCCTTAAATTCCTGATTAAATTGTAGGGTGGATCACTGATTATCAAAGTTACATTTTAGAACAGAACACTAAAAAGGAGGATTTTAGAAATGGTTGTCACAGTAGTGTGTGTGTGTGTGTGTGTGTGTGTGCGTGTGTATGTGTATGGCGTGTGAGTAAACGGCATGTGCGTGACCAGTGTGCGAGTGAATGGTGTGCGAGTGACCGGTGTGTGAGTGTATGGTGTGTGAGTGTGTGGTGTGTGTGTGTGACTGGTGTGTGAGTGTGTGGTGTGTGTGTGTGACCGGTGTGTGAGTGTGTGGTGTGTGTGTGACTGGTGTGTGAGTGTGTGGTGTGTGTGTGACTGGTGTGTGAGTGTGTGGTGTGTGTGTGACCGGTGTGTGAGTGTGTGGTGTGTGAGTGTGCCTTGTGAGGGGTTGGCGCTCCATCCTGGGTTGCTCCCTGCCTTACGCCCATAACCTCCAGGATAGACTCTGGACCCCCGCGACCCTGAATAGGTTTCTACTTTCAGAAAATGAAATGATGGATTGATAGATGGTTGTCATAGTAACCATTTTTTGGCCTTTTGTTAAAATTTCAGAGCATGAAATGACTGCTGACACCTTACATTTCAGAATCAAAGGAGGTGGATAAGGAGTGACCTGATGCACATACAGGTCCGTATGGCTGGTATGTTTGTGTGAGATTTAGCTGGTTTTAAATTGTAAATCTACTTTTAAGCCGAGCAACCGCAAGCACTATAAAATGTGTTTCTCATCCCATTCTGATAATCCTTCCCAGAGCTTTTGTCTTAGAAAACAACGCGACCCATTACACGACCGCAGAGCCACAACATCCACAAATCTTGTGTTTGAGAGCCTGCTGTTGTCTTGAAGTGGCAAAACTTTGCTCCAAACTGCAACATGTGTCCCAGTGACCCTGGAAATCTCTGCAGACCACAGCAGCCCCCCATACACATCTGATTACCCCTGAAGACAATGAAACTTTCAGCAGCACACGGATTTGTAAGGATTGGCCCACGGGAAGCAAGATTTATAATCTGCTGATAGAAATCATTATCTAGCAACTAAACCTTTTGATAGAAATCATTATCTAGCAACTAAACCTTTTGATAGAAATCATTATCTAGCAATTAAACCTTTTGTTAGAAATCATTATCTAACAACTAAACCTTTTCTAACACATACCTTAAATATATTTACTTAGCACACTCTTTGGTCCAAAGCAACAAACAGCATTGGAGTTAAAGACCTATCAGGGCCAGATTTCTGTGCAGACAGCCAGATAGAGGCTTATATCCCCAAATGTGATAAAAACCTGGCATTTTGACCTTGTAGGGACATTTTTTTGGTCCAAACAAAATGAAACTCAATTTTACAAAAAACTGTGAATGCAGTCAAAACACTAAGAAGATGCCAGAAGTCTTGTATTTTGTTTGGTTATTTGAGGTTAAGGTTTGGGCTGGGTAGGAGTTAATGGTGTCACTGCTGGGATTAGGGTCTTTCCCATAGAACTGAATGGACGGTCCCAACAAAATGAATATATGTATGTGTGTGTCTGTCTGTCACTGCCCTACAGTGAACCCAGGTGGTCCCCAGGTTACAAGCAAAATCGGTTCCCTAAGTATGTCTAAGGCGAGCTTGTAGGGAAGTCGGAAAAATAATAATACAGCCCATAATAATTATAAGGTATTAACGACTAATAACTAATTACCTGCATGCGGTACTATACAATTATGTATGGTGCTGTACTATGCTGTTGTTCGTGAGTTGAAGGATACCCCATCCTTTGCTGTGTGGTTTTCAGCATAACCTCCAAATTATTGTAACCACAAATCACCAAAACGTTTTTTCGTCGATATGATGTGTCCTTGTACCATCACAATCCCCCGATTGAAAGAGGAGCATCTTAGTCAGACAATTGATGTAGAAAAATGACTGGAGTGGCCTAGTCTACTGTACTACAAAGGTCATTGATACGGTAGCACAGGCAGATCCTAACCAGCACGACAATGGCATCTTCTCAGGTTATGAGAATAGTTTTCATACAGTGCTGACAAAATTGAGAACAATGGCTCATTCTCGCTATTATAAGATCAAAAGCGACCAGACTGTAGTCACCGTGTGTGAAACAGTGGAACCTGTGAGTACATAATTTTTCAAACTGAGTCCCAAAAATAATCAAAAGGGCAACTTTTCTCATTAATTAGAGCTCGCAGAAAGCCGTGCGTATCGGACTGATTTAGACAAACACGTGGGTGGCTAATGCAGTGAGGGGAAGTTTAATACCAAAGCGGGGGTGGTGTTAACTCATCACAGCTGAGTACCGGCTACGCAAAAAGCAGAGTCCAGATCTAAAATAAGATGCTGAACTTGCAAGTTCACACATTTAACACATTGCTTACAAATGGAAAATTTCAAAGACTTCCTCCTCTGATATCTGGGGTTTGCGTGAGGCCATCCGTGACATGGAGAGGCTGAATACTCAAAACGCTTTCCCCGCTGAGTGGGTATTAGAATCACAGATACAGATAATCTTTTGAAATTGTCCTTCTCTGCTCGTTTAGTATTTTTCGATAACATCTGGGTCAGTACCTCCTATTTTCCCGACAAGGTTAAAGTTAATGACATTGCATTAGATTAGAATGAGGAAATATTGATAGATAATTGTAGTTAGATGACTGGTAGGTAATTAATTACAAAGGAAATTGCAGAAAGTCACAGCAGCCAAAAATCGCATTTTCATACCAAAAATAAAATAACAGAATTATTATTCTAATTTGGAAACTGCAACACCTCACTCCAATGCATCTTTGCTTTATTGTACAGACTCTACATTGACATTTGCGCGCAGGCTATTCCACGTGCAGACACACCTGTACGTTATCTGCCTCAAAAGAGAAACTTCATGAATTATTTCCATCAAGCCATAAAATAAATGCCCAGTGTTTGTTGTGTCAAAGCAATTCAACCAAATGACCAAGCTGTCTGGTTACTGGCATGAAAAGCAATGGAAGATATGGTGATGATTTTATTTCTAGTTTGCTGTCATTATAATGCAGCTTTAGTGCAACAGATAACAAAAACGTCATATAATAAATAACAGTTACAGTCACAGACTTAGCAAGCTGGTCTGATGCATTTTAACCCATCCTGCTGGGAAAATGTGCTCAAGTCATTCCAAGTTACTGCAAATTGCTTATGGGCAGCAGTTTTTGAAGTCAGTCCACGGATTCTCAGTAGGATTAAGGCTCTGTGACAGTGAATTCATTTAAAAGACGGGTTTCAGCTCAAAGTTAGTAAAAGGCAACACAGTGAAGCCGTATAGCTTTGCACTGTGCACCAGCTTTAGTCTAGATTTTGAAATATTCTTCATCATTAACAGTGAATAGCCAAGAATTAAAACATGGGTATGTGGGGAAAAAAATATGAAGAAGATTTATGACACATTATTACATTCCCAACACGGGCCAATACTTAGCAGAAGGGCTTTGGAGGGCTGTGCTTTCTGTTCTCTATATAAAAAATATACTTAAATTGTTAATTATACATTTGTCTGTCAGTATTATTTTATTTGGGGGGGGGGGGGGGTGCAGAAAAACAGAAAAATAAATTTAAGTAACACTATGTAGCAATTGCTTTCTACCTTAATGGACTCGCACTATAACGTGTAAATGCTCAACATGTACTGCATTTTACTCTCGTCCCAAGAAAATCTCACAGGTCTAAATACATTTAATTCCTCTTAAGTTTAAGAAGGAGCCACTTAGAAACACAAACCAAGAACAGTTACTTCAGCAGATTGCAACAGATTGCAAAAATTTGTGTAGAAAGAATTTTCAGAGAACTAATTAATATCTATCATCTAACAGACAGCAACAAATGAATAATATATTGTTACAGATCAAGTAAACTAATCCAGAAAATGCAGGAAACAACAATAAAAGCTATTCCTGCTCTTCCTCCACAAGAAACATGAGCCAGTAAATCTAAGACAAGTTGAACACGTACACTTGAAGGCTACGGAGAGATTGACATCATTCAGAAGTCTGTCCAGCCAGCACCGAGCAACAGTAGCTTTAGGATATGCAAAATCCCCAATTCCAACTCTCAGAGGACACAAAAGGAGGAAATTGCAAAGTTAATAAAACGAATGAACCGAACAAAAAAGCTGTTAGCAATCAAATGAGAAAATCCACCTTAAAGAACACCAGGGTCTGGCAACTGGCAGAAGACGTACAAGCCAGAGAGCAGCACTCACCATCCACCAAGTCTTGGCTGTCATGTTATAGCAGAGCTGCCACCTTACTGCCTGCTCCTCCGGACGGCCCCTCGCCTGCGCCGCGTTGGTGGGCTCCATCTGGGGCACCGAGCGCCGCGCTGCGCCGGGAGCGCAGCCACCTGGAGGAGGCATGGCGGACACGTGCCTTTAGGTCAGAGGTGGTGTGTCCCTCCTGCCTTCGCTGACGTCCCCGCCTTTCATCCTGTCCTCCCCCTGGGTGTCCCAGCAGGAGACCAGGCGAGAGGGAGAGAGGGAGAAGCGAGGAGGAATAGGAGAACGGGGGCAGCAGGTCCCACTGCAGCGTACGGAAGCACAGCAAACAGGAAGCTCCAGCAGAATGATAGGCAGCCTAGCTTGAGCCAGCTGCGCTAACAGAAACACACCAATTGTGCATTCATTCATAGATATGTTCCAGTACTGAGCGGGGGGGCAGGGGCTAAGAAAAGCCTCCGCTTTAACCACATGACCACGTAGCGTAGGCTGGACCGAGGCTCAGCACAAGAAAGGTGAGGCTGCAGTATTTACCGCGAAGAAAAGGCACCAAAACAACAGTAAGCAAGTCAGTCGACATGGAGAAGCAGTACAAAGGAAAAGGGAGAAAGCAAAGGCCTTAAAGGGAACGTACTGACAGGGGCCTACCTGCGACGACTAGGGGAACCCCCTTGACAGGACACATGACAGGAAGTCAACCCTTGTGCTACTTACTGTAGGCAAGCCTTTGACTGTGGCGTGCACACTGGGAGATGATCCAGGGGCCCCCGACCGCACCCGCCGTAAGCCAGACCCACACGGGTAGAGCTGTCAGTCTTAGCAAAGTCCAGCTGTACCCCCGTTCTCTCGATGCTGGTGTTAAAAATGGGCTCATCGCGCTGTCTTAAGTGGCTGAAGGCATCTTACACTGATTTTTACATTTTTCTTTCAATTTGTGCATGTATTTCAACACGTCACCCACCAGTCCCCACCGTCGTGGTCTTGGCCACACCTCCTGTTTACATACTCTTTTAGCTTTTCACTCAGGTTTGTTTCACGGTGGTGAAATATCAATTTTAAATGTCCGAAAATCAAGAGAATCCAGAGAATTAACAGTTCCGTCACTTAAGCGCCAACAGAAGCATAAATCTAGATGCCATGCAGACAAGACAGCAACAAGCAGTCATTCCCAATAATATTCAGAACTTTCTGGGCATTATTTTTCTTATTTTGAGCCTTTCTGGAACCGGAGTGAAACAGAAGCTGGATTTAGCAGCAGCATCAGTGAGCCGCGCTACACGGCAAGAGCCGCCCTACGGCAGGAGCCACCCTACGGCAAGAGCCGCGCTACACGGCAAGAGCCGCACTACACAGCAAGAGCCGCCCTACGGCAGGAGCCGCGCTACACGGCAAGAGCCGCACTACACAGCAAGAGCCGCCCTACGGCAGGAGCCGCGCTACGGCAAGAGCCACACGGCTGCGACAGCGGTGATGAATCACCATGAATTGCCTGTTTCTTCACCTGCTTTGAGTAACGGCCCAGCGGGGGTCGTAGGGTCAGCTTTAAAAGTGGACAACAGTGCTCCACAATTGTATAGCATAAATGTAGAAATACCATGACAATCTTTGTCACTGTTTTTGACTGTTTTTATATTTATATTTCCGGATGAACGGCCAGGAATAGTAGATTTGGTATTCAAAACTAGTAGCTTACCAGTTGGCAGAAGTACCTGTGGTATTGTGGTAATTGTAATATAGTTAGGTTGTAAGCTATGAGGCTGTTGTAATTCTGGTTCTAGCAGGTCTGATGTGGACATGTGACCTATGCACTGGTGCAGCTGCGGCTGCTGGCCGTCCGCACTGAATGCTAGCATATCCCTGCTCCACCAATAATGACAGGTTTTTAATAGCAACTTCTCTCTATATAGTTCTTGGTCCACTTTCCTTCATTTCGATCAGGACAGCGTGGCAAGACTGCGGTGGCATTTTCACAGGCGCACTGCAAAAACCATTTCAAAAGAATAGATTTTAAAATTATTGCCCGCATGAGAGGCTGTAAGCCCATTTAAAGATTTACAGTTGTTTGAATTAGAATTTTTTTTTTAGAATTTAGTGACCAGTGGTCATTGTTGACACACCACAGCACACAACAACAGTATGTGTCCTCTGCATTTAACCCATATCATGACATAGCAGGGGGCAGCTAATTCAGCGCCCAGGGTGCAGTGCTTGGGGGCGGTACCTTGCTCAGGGTACCTCAGTGGTGTCTTGCTGTTCAGGGAGTTGAACCTGCGATCTTTCAATTATAAGAGCACTTCCCTAACCATTAAGACACCACTGCTAAGTAACCTTCCTATCCAGGGAACCACGAAAGTCAGTCACCAGAAAACAGCAGTGCCCATTTTTTCCATACCACTAAACACAAAGGGCTCCAGAAAGAAGCAAGGACATCTGCAGTCATCCTCATCATCAACAACGCTGCCTAATCATCGCCCAAAAGAAAAGCAGACAAACCACTTGAACAGAGTAACATTTTCATTTTTAGATGCATTTTGGTCAAATGAAACTTTAATTCAGCTCACAGCAAACTCAACTGCTTCCAAAACACTTTCAAAATACAGCAGAAGAGAATTTTGCTAAATATAGATACAACTCCAAGTCTTATAATGGGAAATTTTTGTAGCATTAGGAAAGATGAGCGGCTGCATTGCTTTCTGGTGGAGAATATTCAGTTTATTTAAAGCTTTATGCTTAAAAATAAAAAATAAAAATGTAGTATTTTAATGTTTTGGGAGGGTGAGGTGAGGCTCAGCTAGTCAGGCCAGTAGGTCATTGGTTTGCGTCCCATGTTTAGAAAAGTAGCCAAATCTCAACTGAGTCCTTCATCAAGGCCCGCAACACTCTGGAAAATGCTGCAAAGCACAGATGTACAGCTGACCTTGTGCTCAGACCCGCCTCACTCTAACATCTGTGCGCGTGAGCCTTGGAAAGACAGCAAGATGGTGTACGAGAAAAAAAGACATTCCCATATACCTGTACAGAAAAAAAGCTTCATTTAAAAATGATGCATTACATGCAGGTATAATTCAAGAAAAAGGTTTGTCCTTGGTCTCCAGCTGTAAATAAATGTTGCTATATGTGTTTGGAAAGTGATTCTCAGCAATTGCTCAATCACGTGCACCATGTGAGCGTATACATTGCTCCTGGTGTATGTTTCTTATTTAATTGGTGTCAAAAATTGCTACATAAAGTGCACAGCTTCAACAACACAGAAATGGGCGTTCAACATAATTGAATCCATATATCCATTCTTCCCTTCTTTTCTTTTGAAAGGCAAAAGTAACTGAAAAGTAATTAATCAATATATGGTGAAAGCGGACCTATATAACCAAACGGGCCAGCAGGTCAGCGTGCCCAGTCTTCAGAATCACGACAGTAAGTTCAAATTTCAAACTGCTATTTTTAAGATATGAAACCCATATGAGAAGGACGTGTGCGCAAAATCATCGGGAAAGAACAGGGACCGTATTGCGATTGGAGGGGAATGACCACACCGTCACGTAGAACATGCTGACAACATTCCCACAGCAGGGCACACAAAACTGACAACCGCAACGATAATTCCACAGCATCTGTCAAAACAAAAGGCAGCATCGCTCATGATTTAACGCCTTACAGATGCCGGTTTTTGTAACGTTGCTCTTACGTTACACAAACACTTTGGTGAACAAAAAAGGAAACAGCTGCTGACCTGCTTTAAGGACATCCAAGACCTGCCAGGCTAAACCATCAGACATCAGATTCACGCCTCGTAGATCTTTTTGCGAGCTCCTCTCACTCTACTGGCAGCGGTAGAGTTATAATAAAGGTGACTAGTGTTACACGTAGCATAAACGCTCAGACTTCATATAAATCTACTTAGGGGTACAGGGTGATTGATTGCAGCGCATTGCCATAGAGAAAAAAAATAACTCACTAATTACTCCATAAGACGAGTATATGCGCTAATGATCTATAGCTATAATGAGTCAAAGTGGGTAACAAGGATTATATGAACAGCACAGGAAATTTGGCTAATCAGTGAGGTTTTCATCAAAGGAAGGCAGTCAGGACACTCTTAAACTGCTGTTCAAGAAAGATCAGTGCAGGCTCAGATCTTCCAAAATGAGCAGGCTGCTAGAATGTTCCACGAGCTTGTTGTGGTATAGACGATACCTATCTGTATCCCGAAGCCCGAAGACACTCCCCGATTAAATAAATCAAACTAACAAAGCAAGCCAGGTCCATAGAACAATGCCGAACATCGGCATGGCGCCCTACACTGCGACAGACCCGGGCTCATTCCTCTTGAACGCCCTACATGGGTTCTTACCTGCTTGCTGCTGGACAACACAGTCAGCAGTAATGACTCTGAACACTGGCAACATGGCAGTCAGGAGACAGGTACGCATGAGGATGGATGGGATTGTATGCAACTTTTTCCATTCTGAACAGACACTGCGGAATGCACTTTCGGGGGGGGCAAGCTGGGGAACAATGTCTACTTGCCTGTTTCCATTTGAAAAACTACATAGTATTTCATTTTAAAAACATGGATTCAATTCAGGCTTGTATTAACATTTTTGTTAAAGTTTTAATGGCTTGCATTAAGTAATTTGTAGCTGATTTTCTTAAATCACTGTATTCTTGACGTTGTTCCAAGTGTCACCCTGGCCAGTACACCCCCCTGCCGGCTCTAGGGTCTATGATTCTGACCCAGTTTTGCATGGAGGTTTTTGTCTTGCTGCCGTTTGAACAGATTGGAGATATTTTATTAATCGTTGTGGGGAAATTGTCTCTCTCTTACACCATCTTGTTCTCCATGAGACGCAAACACACATTCGCAGGTGAGAGCAAGCTTAGGGTCACAGCGCAGCCACCTTGCAGCACCTGTGGAGTTGGGGCTCAAGGGCCCACACACATGCCACTGTCCTGCTGAGGACCGGCCTCAAACCAGCGACCTTGTGATCAGAAGCAACGAGGCTTTTTTGTCCACTGAACCACGAACCACATGCTAGAAAGTGGGCACCTTTATTTCCCATTTATTAATAAAGCATAATAGTACCTGTATCAGGACAGCACAAGGTTCCCTCTATTGTAGTGGGCACTGTAGGTTTGCATAGGAATGACTGATTTTGAAATCTAGACAATTAATAGGTTTCCTCTAGTTTTTTTTATTTTGCCACTAGATGGAACAGTGGGTCAATCCAGCTGCCCAGGCAGTCACTATAATGACAGAGATAGGTAGTGATAATAGTTATGCCCAATTGCAGAAATGCATTTGATATTTTACAGATTTACATAATTTCCCAATTTTTAGCTGAATAAATGTTAAGTTTGTCATAAGTGCATTCTAGATGAAGGTGGTCGTTTTGGGTTTGCTGCACCCTACGCCTTTAAAGCACAGAAAGACGTGCAGTAGCATGCAGCTCCTTAATTACCTGCATGCTGTGCATGTCAAGTTGCAGTTACGCGATTCCCCATTTGCATTAGAGAGCAGTCGTACCTAATAAAACAGCCGGAGTGGATACCACTTCTAATACGCATCTCTGAAGCCTGCAGCATAATTCACACCACGCTGCTCATTCAAGCCTAGATTTTGGTTCTAACCAACCTAATTAAACTTAAATTCAGTTACAAATAATGTAATCTATGGTGTTTTTTCTCTTGCAGGTATATTTGTTCTAAGTTCTCAAAATTAGCATGTCATACTTGAAAAGGAATTGCATCTGGAAAAGTATCACCAACAAGACATGTAACGAGAAATATCTGAATGATTACTTACACTCAGGAAGCTAAACATTACGTATAATTTTGAACCTCAAGTTATGAAATATACACACACACACACACACAGTAGCAAATTAAACCTTAAAAATTAAATGAAACAGAGGTCAGTATTCCCAAAAGCAGATGAGCACCCCCACTGTAGGGGTACGTCCTCTTCGGCCTGGATCCCACTGGTAACTATGCGATCGAGAGCTTTTATGCAATAAACAAGGACACCATTCACATCACCTTCCAGAAAACATCACTTCCTTCATCAAATTTATTATACACTACAGGTATCTACCTGCAATTTTGCAAGCACAGGTGTTTTACTTGAGGTCTAAAGTACAGGTAAAAGCAACAGCAGAACTTTTAAAATAAGGTGATCATTGGGGTCTTGAAATGTAATTAAATCTTTAAGCAAAACAAACCAGAAGCAAGATGGTTGGTCCCAGAAGAGGTCTGTCGTTGTACCTTTGAACAAGTTACTTGATTAGCTCCACCTATAAAAGGGGTTTAGTTTGGTTCAGATGTCAGCTAAACACAAAAATAAACACTGACTTTCTGTGCAATATTAAGACTCCTACGCAGTGAAGAGGATGGCATGTAAGGATCTTTGTACTCTGGTATTTTAAACATTCATAAAAATATCAAAACCGATAACTTCACCAGCATTACCTCAGCAAGCTTTACCCGTTATTCAGCACAAAGTTTCTACCGTGAACTGCCTCCCAGTTTACACATCCCAATGACGTAACATTAAACACAAATATCTGTACGCCTATCACCGCCATTTACAGAAAACCTTGCACATGAGACAAATCCCCCCCTTAAAACGTAAGGGATAAATCTCATCAATAAATATGAAACAACTTTAAAACTACTGGAAATGCATTTTTTTCAGTTTATGGAAAAAGGTGCCAAAATAAGCAGAGATACTCTTCATGTGTCTGATGTAACTTCAAAGGAAGTACTTCAAATATTGTTTGAAATATCCACATCTCCCATTAAAAAAAAATAGAACACCACCATTGGGCTATTAACTTTAATAAACACTTAACTACACCAGAAATATCAACTACTATTTCTATGAAAAGTGATTAATTCCAGATGGATGCTGTTCTGACATTTGGACATTTTGTAGGTGTTTGGTCACAACGCCAAACTGCAAGTTCACTGGAATCACAGTGCTCTGTTGGCTAGATTCCGGTTTAAGACACAGATGGAAACTGGCTCCAAATTAAAGTACAATGGGAAACGGCAGCTGATAAAACATCTGAACCGATGGCAAAGGCAGGAGACACAGCGCAATCTTGAACATCGCTAAGAGGATGGGATGGTGTCACTATGTACTGCATGAAATAATCAGGGATCCAAATAACTATTGTGATAATACTGGCCACAGTACCAAGCTTCCTCAAAGCACATCTAAAAGCACAAGTAAGTTTATTACATTGTCTTCAGGAGCTTTACGCTACGTCAATATTCAATCACCACCATTACCCAGTAGGGTGTGCAGAGCGTAGCTGATCTTGGGTGAAGTGTTGGGGTTGCAAATATTGCCAGTATTTGATGCCAAAAAAAGTTTCTGGGCATAAATGAACGGCCAACTTCCTACTGAGAAACCCTTTCATATATCCATAGTGGTGAAGGAGACACACAGGAGTATGAGTGAGGTACAGGAAAGCCAATAGCATCATCACCGCCCATGTGCTCTACAGGGGAAAACAGCATAGGCTATTCAGACAAGCAAAAACCTCAGGCATCACATTATTTGTGATGTTGCAAATTCCAAAGACAGAGTCCCTTTAGTTCAGTGTTTCTTAAGCCAATCCTTTGGGGACCCCCGCACAGACATGGTTTTGCTCCCTCCCAGCTTGCTGTCGGGATCTTGTGCAGGGTGTCTCCTGTCTACCAGGAGCTGGGAGGGAGCAAAAACGGGGACTATCTAGGGGTCCCTGAGGACCAGATTGGGAAACACTGCTTTAGTTTAAATGTAGTTTAAATGAATAATTCAGTTTAACTTTGTGTTTTACATCACAGCTCCAGTTACGGCTTTGATTGCTGTATAGACTAACATTTTCAGACTATACAACAGAAAAAAAGACAAATTTTAAATCATAAAAAAAAGTCAAGAGCCTCCAAAACTCCCATGATCAGAAGCAGAGCCCAGAAGCCAACATTCAATGTGTGGAACGTTCCATGATTGTCATAGCAGAGGCAGATCAACATCGCAGAGTGGCGACAGCATGCCCTAGAGGTGAGCGTGGAGGCGCAGCAGGACGGGACACACAGACTGACACACAGACGCATTTCACTCACTGCGGGAGACAGGCTTCAGCTTTTAACGTTTTACTCGGAAAGGCACAAACTATGTTTTTTTTTTTTTCCTGGTAAATCATTCTGACGTGAGAAATAAAACTAAACAGAACATGGCCCTCCGCGTCACTTTGGCCACCATACAGAGTGTGTCCCTGGTAAAGGAATCTTCCTATAACAGTTCTCATCCATTTTTGTTTCATTTGTTCATTTCAAACCAGATATTTCACTTTCGCTTTTTTCTGACTTCTCAAAAGTGAGACTATTATGTTTGTCTTCCACAGTACTCAAGGCCAGAGACCATGCTATAAAATCCACATTTACCAAAAAAAAAAAAAAAAAAAAAAAGAAAAGAAACAAAGTTAAAACAAACAGGTGAAAAGAGTAATTTCAGAATGCTACAGCATGAAAGTACGACGAGAGCAGACCTTCAGACAACTTAAATTACAAAAAGAAAAATGAATTTACACACGTCTCGACGCAGGTACAGGCGCGATGCTCTTGGTGCTCTCACTGATGCTGGGGTCGCTACTTAAATAGTTCATTCACTGCCTCTGACTTCGATTCCATGAGTGAGTATTTCTATGGATCACTTGTCTTGTGCTTGATCTGCTCATGTCTCTCCAACCAGATAAAATCACAAGTTCTGCATTTACACCTAGGAGACAATGACTGTTTCAAACAGCAGTTTTTTTTATATTCACTTGTATCGTTATGGTTATTTTATTGAATCCCACATTTTAACCTACGTATTTATATATTGGTTTTTTTTTCCAGTAAAGGAACCACAGTCTGCTTTACGACCCAGCGCATAGCTGGGACAGCTCTGTTCCTGTTAACACCAGTAGACAGGACGCGTCATCGAAAGACCAGAGGATGGATGGGTACGTCCCGTGTGTTAGCTCCCGTTTAAAACTAGACAGTAAGCAGAATGTGTCAAGTTCATGCCGACGTCCCCTCTTCACTTGTGTCGTTGAAGGGCTTTCCTCTTCCTCCTCTTGAAGAAACAACAGCACCTACGAGGGCAGGGAAAGGCTTATTGCTGGCTGAAGGCAACTACAATCACAAATGAACAGCCGATTCAGACTTTAGCAGCAACAACAATCATGTACGAGAAACAGGATCTCGTGGATGCAAAGGCAGGCTCAGGGCGGGAAAGCCACAGGCAGAAGCTGCGTACTTCGTCTCGTTGGCCACCTCCACCTCGGTTGGCGCCGTGATGGGAGCGTTGGAGTGTCCGGCGGTGGGGTCGTCAGTGTTCAGCTCGCCGTTGGTGGAGCTCATCACCTGAACACGCACAACACACATGGGTGTCAGGAGTAGGAGCATCTGATGGACATTAGGGTGTGAACCGCACAGGGATACCAAGCGAAGGACTATTTGAAGGAGCCCTTGAAGTACATGGCAGCGGAGATATTAATCTGAAATATTAGTAATCTATTAAATACAGCACCTGACTGGATCGACTGTTCAAAAGCTACTCACAGTCGCTGCTTGGATCTGAATGACGACGTGGCCTCGCTAGAGCAATAAACAGGACGAGTCATTCGAAACCAGGCAACGCCGACCACTCAACAGTGCAATTTCAGAACACAACACTAGATGGCACCAAACACCGCACTGCAGTATAAATACTTTACACTTCAATGGCCACTAGATATGGATAAAAGGTGAATGATAAAAGGTGCTGGTTTACCTGAACCACTGCTGTTAAAATCTGAAAACAAGTAACTAGTTAGCAGGTGCAGCAGCTTCCTTCTGATTACCAGACAAGCTATTCTAGTGCACAGAAGAGCACTGCACTCCGTGTAATACTGCACCCATCTTAGTAAGTGAATTTTATACGTTAAAATCTATGTTCTAGAGTAGGAGGACGGAACGAGCATGTAAAGAACTGCAGGAACCATGAAGAGCAGGCCTCAACCACGCCTAGCCGGCAGCTAAGTGCGGCTGAGCTACATAAACAGAGAAGACCATGCAGGCCATGCAGCTAGCGGTACCTGGACAGAGCCCCCCAGCCTATCAGATGTCAGATGAGACCCCAAGAGCTCCCTATTGGTCCCTGGTGTGGGCTGCGATTCACTTCCTTTGTGTTCGGGCGACTGGTGCCGGCCCACAGGAAAGGGGGTAGTAAGG
>JAABNX020000038.1:3651596-3672430 GCA_015163995.2 Mormyrus lacerda
TGGAAAAATCCCCCCCCCCCCCCCGATAAACTGCCTGTCTTCAGAAGAGATTTGTCTTGTTCTCATATAAGAGCTGACCAAAGTATCCATGACAACCAATTCTAAACACACCATGACAACTCTTCACTCATCTCCCTCTGATGAAACCTTGCCCTGGTTTTAGGAGATGCGATTACTGTATAAAGTCAATTTACTCATCACTTCTTAATTGTCACGCTGACAGTACAGGCCAGATGATTTCACCCAATTACAAACAGGTACAAAAGCAGGAAAAATTACTTCACAATACATGGAAGCTGCAGTTACTACTGTCCAGAACCTAAAAGACTGTGACCTAGACATTTCCAGATGAAAGTAAGAAATTAAGTTGTTTTTTTTTTTATTAAAAGAAAGACACACACGGACTTTGTGGAGTCGTATGTAAACCCAAAGTTGGTCCTGAAGTAGAAGCAGCACTCGTGACCCAGTCAGGGTGCTTGTAATAACCCAGCAGACATTTGCAATTAGACAGTGAACTGATCTGATGCTACTGGCTACACAAACTTTGCAAAAAATACAATTTTAAAAAAAAGTGTCTGTGTCTATATTTTATGCGCGCGCGCGCACACACACACACACATACACACACACACACGCACACGGTGTGATGTCCTGAGGGTGCCCATAATGTTTGTAGGTATTTATGCATTTTCCCCATTTGTTTTGGATGAAATACTATTGTACACATTTTACATCAGTTTCTCCAGTTTTTCTTAAAACATAATCAGTTGAAATTCAATAAATGGCATGAAACACAAGCAGTAACTAAAGTTTAAATTAGCAAAAACTGAAAAAATGAAAATTTCGGAGTATTACAAAAAGGCCTTTTTCAGAATACAAGGAACTGGTTTGCAACTTGCAGCTGTTCTCCAGTTATTACGGTAAATTAAGCCTTTGCAAGTTTGGAAATTGAATTAATCAAATTGTCCAGATGTCTCAACTTCTGTTCAGAGCTTACAAACCCTCTGTCAGTATTATGGAATTTCTGTAAGAGACTGTTACTACATACTCAGAAGTTTTGCTTGAACTATACGGCACTGCAGGAAGCAGTATATTCCGATAATGGCAATTAAATATAATAAGACAGAACAACATAACGTACGGCTTTCATTTAGAAATTGCAAAGAAAATTAAGCAGCAGTGAGCAGAATGTCCTACACCATCTGATGGCAATTGGAGAACTTTTGGATAGGAAGAGATCTGGAAGACCCAGTCATAACTAGGGCTGCACCATATTGGGGAAAAAAAATCAGACTGCAATATTTATTCTTTGTGCGATATATATTGCGATTTAAAAAGAAAAATTTACTGATTACTTAATCAGTACTAAACAGTGCATGAGCATTAAACTAAGGAAGCTTATCACATATGGGAGTTAACACAAGTGACAAAATAGCACTGGGTTAAATGGTTAGCGCTGGGATCGAGAATGTGATTGGGGGTTCATTCTGTGATCGACGTGTTTGTTAGCTGCCGATGCAAAGCTGTGTGTCGGCTCCGTATCCAAAAACCATTAAATTAACCTGAATTATATGACAGACTTTTGTGGATTGTTTAAGAATAAGAACAGCGTGACATTTGTTAGTTTAGCAGAAACACCAAAAGAGTCGTCCACGCCACTTAATTTAATTTGCATTGCATCACAGTACGTGCGATGTTAAGTGACTATTGCACGTGCGGACATCGCGATGACAATGCTGAAACAATATATCGTGCAGCCCTCGTCATAACACAACCAGAAGACAAGTTTCTGAGTCACCAGCTTGCGTGATAGATGCCTCACAGGACTACAGCTTCAACCACAGCTTAACAGCGGTCAAAGTAAGCCAGTCTCACTTTCAGCTGTGGAGAGAAGACTTCAAAATGGCAGGTCAAGTGACAGAAAGCCGCTGCTAAAATGGCAAAATGAGGAAAAAGGCTTGTGTGGTGCCAGGGGACCACTGCCAGTGGACCTCTGAAGACGAGAAGAAACTTGATTAATCAATTTTGAAATCTTTGATTCATCACAGTGTTTGTATGGTTCCTCAGTGTGTGACACTAAACATCAAAACACTGAGGAGAAAGTGTGATGTCTGAGGCTCTTCGCTGGAGGCAGAGTTGGTGACAGGCATTCTGAACCAACAGGGTTACCACGGCAGCAGGTCAGGGGTTCATCCTACAGCAAGACAATGACCCTGGTCAGACATGCAGAAAGCGCTCAGCAGTAAGACCGACATTTTCATGGTATTTTTTCCTCCCAAGTTCACCTTACAGTGGCAGTAAGCATTTACATCAATAAAATAGGTGTTTTCATTAATTATTAAAAAATAGTTTGTCATGTTTTATTGATTATAACGGTGTACTTGATCATGGTTTCACTGACATGTTTTATAACATTAATAACGTACATTTAGCCAGACAGCACTATGTTTCAGTGATAAGCATATATTATTATTATTATTATTATTATTATTATTATTATAAATTGATCATACAAGGGATTTCGCTTTACAGATAGCATTTTGGGGCGCTTTTCCACTGCGCCAAGTACGGTACTTCCGGTCGAGGACCAGTACCAGTAGTTCCAGTACTAAAAAGTACCAAACCAGCTGGGGTACTTCGGTACTTTGGGGTGGGACTTGAAACACTTTATCTATTGGTTATGCAAATAGCCAGCCGCTGAAACACAATACAAATGGCACCTAGAAAACAATTATGAACTCTGAAAACAATAAACCAAGTGTCACATGGAGCACTGCTGTATTATAACTGGCAGTGAGGAGGATACGCGGCGATAACCAGGGCCGCGGCCCAGGACACTCACAGCCATCCACAGCACTTCTAGCAGCAAACATTTTTATATAATTTGCTGCCTATTGAACCATTACAGCTGTTTCAGCTATGTTATGGTATGGAGGTACATGAAAAATTGATACCGTACAGGGAATCAAAATTGTTATACCGGATGAGCTGGTAGATTGCTTTGCAAAGCTCAGAACTACATCAGAAGAAAACAGTGGGCCTCATTCACCAACCGTTCTTACGAACAAATTTGTTCTTAAACCCCACATACGCACTTTTTTACGAAGATTCTGACCAATTTATAATCCGCATGATTGCTGTCACTACCATGAAAATGATTTTTACACTTTAAATTTCTTATATTTTACTTTTATAAATTAAAATACTATCATTTATGAACTGTAGAACGAAACTGCTATAACCAATTATTTTGAACAAACCATCGTTACTGAAATGTGCGTATGAATGGTCTTGAGTGTGCGTAGATTCTGTTTGTAGCCAAGAAAAAATTCAGAAAAGAAAACATTGGTGAATGTCAGAATCTTTGTAAATAAGTGCGTGTGTGGGGTTTAAGAACAAATTTGTTCGTAAGAACGGTTGGTGAATGAGGCCCAGTATTCTTAAAAACATGGAGTGGCCAGCAGCTTTGGGATGAACGGGACAGGAAGGTAAAGGCAAGCAAAGCAACCTACACGTGTAACACATTCACGGGTGATTCTGCACGAGTCAGGAAAAACCTTCTGGCACATATGATTTCCCTCGTAGAAAACATGCCGCACGTATCTGACCCTCACCAAAAAGGTGGTTACTTTGAGGAATTTAAACAATTTTGTAAACAATGATTTCTTATTGCTTATTTGTTCTAAGCTTTGAGTTCACTGAACATTGGACATTAAACCTGCATTAATTTCCATAAAACTAGAAAAACTGATGCGCTCTAACACTTTTCACCGGTAGTGTAAATGGACAGATTCAATGAGGATGGTATGGTACCATAAGATGACACCGACGTTCAGCTTATCACAGTGGGAGTCTGGTGCTGTATTAGGGACAGATTCCTGCAAACTTTATTATTCAGTACCACTGGCTGCAAAATAAAACCGTGGCAGAAATGGACACACACACATAAAGAAAATTGCACACATTAGAATAAACTTCTAAAACTTCCAACATCTGTTCACCATCAGTTCAGATGCCTAATAATGCTTCTACTTGAATCTCGTCTTCCACTGCATGTATTTATAAATCAAACCAACCACTGAATGTCATTTGCAATTACATAACAGCCCATGTAGTGATCTTAGATCAGCAGTACACACATTTAGACTTGCTCACAAAATTAATTCCACACTCCCCTCCTGTGATCTTCAACTCTGTACAAATTTATATTTGCAACATAGATCCACTTAACAGGCATTTCCAAGGCTGAATAAGTTATTTCAGAGGAAACAAGAATCAGCAGTGAACCAAGACGCCCCACCACTGCCATCAAGAAACTGAAAACACCGGGACACCGTTCCAGGTCCGAGAATGAAGACTCTGACCAACAAGAACAGTTGGCCGTTGCAGAAGCCTCATGTCACACATCTCACCCAGCAGAAACATACTAAAGAGCGAACCTGGAAGCATCTGTTCTCTGAACTGCCAGGTGCCCACAGTCCCCCCCTCGCAACCCAAAAACTGAACACAGGCCCGACTGTTCATACGGCGCAGAGACACAGCTTAGATCACCCTTTGCCTGACCAACACGTGCGGTGACTCCTTACCTGTGTAACACCGACCTGAAAAAGTGAAGTGCAATTTATTTAATTTTTTTTAAACCGGCAAAGAGCCATCATTCCCATCAGAAACAAATGAGAAGAGAGTGTGATTCACACGGAGAGTTTATGGGGAGAAATAGGGGCAAGTGTGTATGGGAGGGGACACATATGTGGGGGGGTGGGGTAACCAAGGCACCCAGAGACCCTGGAAAAGGGGGCACACAGAATCAAGGTCAAAACCTGCGTGTCACATACCAAAAATATTTCATGACAATAAAATCTCAGAAACCTAGCTCTAAAAGGACGCGAGGGGGCAGGGCCACGGTGACCTCCGACCTCCGGCCAGCCTTACCAGTTTGATGGCCACGTATTCGTTGGTGTAGAGGTTCTTCCCCAAGCGCAGCTCCCCGAAGTTGCCGCAGCCGATCTTTTTCCCCACACGAAAGTTGGGGCCGACCATGAGCACCCCAGAGTTGGCCCCTGCGCTCCGGCCCCCATGCGCAGTCCTGCTCCCGCCCCCACCCGTCTTGGACATCCTCTTCCCTTCCTCTGCCTCTCCCTTCCCTCCTCTCTTATCAAAATCCATAAGCTTGTGATACCCAGGCTTCTCCACGGTTACGCTGCTGCCAGGCAAACCAGAGCTGCCGAAACAACTAACGGGCCACTGAGGCAGAGGGGGGGTGCGCTGGATGAGGCGGAGGGGGCCCCTCAGACATGCATACGCATGTAGTCGTAGTTTTAAAATGTTTTAAAAACCTGCGGCGACAGTTGCAGGAGCACCGGGAACTTCTTGACAAATCGTCTCCTATTCTCCTCCCTCCTACAAAGGAGGTTCTTCCTTCTCCCGTCGTTCCTGCGATTCCCAGATTTCCGGTTCAAAGAAACATGACTCCCGCCGAAGCAGGCAGGTTAGGTCCGTGTGTATGCAAGCATGCCCTGGGCAGCCACAGAGCCACATACACCCACGCACTCACTCACACACGCATACACACACACACACACACACACACACACACATACACACACACGCACGCACGCACTCACACGCCCAAGCTGCCAGCTAGTGTATCCACAGCGTCGGCAGGTGACATGCTGCCTCTTCCATCATGGCGTCCGGCTGCTCAGACCCTGACGGACATCTCTCATTGCAACAAGGCAGAGTCTGTGACAAAGGTGACAAAGTCGATGACGACGTGCAGCCGAGGGGCGGGACCGTCCCAGGACGCCGTTATTCCCAAATATCTGGAAGAAACAGAAAACAGGAAAAACAACACAGCGATTATCAACTTGGCTGTCCTTGCTCAGGAACTGCAGTCGACAAACACAAGATCAGAAATAAAATCCAATTTTAATGTTCCCAGCCGGAGGCGCTATGGGGCCAGAACTCTTCAATCCTTCAGCATTTGATGATAAATGATAAATCGTTCATTTCGCCATTTGCCAAAGTACAAGTTCAGGTGCTTTGGATGCTTCTCTTCACTACCGCATCAGACACCCACACTGAAACTCTACCAAAAAAAATAAAAAATACTAACATTGCGCAGACAAGCTAAAATCTGCAAGACGTGAGTTTCGGTGACATTTGGCATGACAGTCATGTAAAGATTGCAGATCACGCCCCTGTGCACCTCCCAATCACCCAGTCATTTCTTAACATTTAACGTAGACATTGAAGTTATAGTCTTATAAGTCTTAGTTAGCCATTTACTCCTCATTAAAATCATTCAAATTTAATTCTGACCGAACGGCTCACAACGGGTCCTAAACCAACTCCACATAGTCTTAGAAGACAACGTACCAAGATTTTCCTTTTTTACAAAACACATCAGCTGCTTCAGACAAAGGACAAAGCTCCAAAAAGTGTAACAACTGATTTTAATTTAATACAATACTAGGTGGTGTACAAGAGCTTCATTCTTACCATTTTAAGGTAGCCCCCCTACTGACCATAAGGAGCTTCTGATAAATACTTAGGGGCAATCCTTTACAAATAAGAGAAAAATATATAAATAATCATGGTCAGTTAATGTACCAGGTGGACTGGCCTGGTCACAGCAGCTTCCCTCTATTCTGCTTTTCTACAGACAAATATACAACTAGGGAAAAAAAACTCGTCCAGCAACATACTTTTGTGAGGTGTAAATGAGGCTAATAATTCTCTAAAATATATAAAGCAGACTCCTGGCATAGGCAAATACCGTATACACTTCAAACTGCTCCTATTGAAGCTCTAGCAGTTCCTGTGAGATGACAACCGTTAGTCTTAGTATATGCAGTGATCGCAATGGCTAACACGACATCATTCTTCACACACCAACACACAAAATAAAGACACTGCTTCTGATTATCTAAAGGCAATAAACAACATTCAATATAGTGGGTGTCAACGACTGCCTATTTAGAAGCATTTCCATATTGCGATCAGACTCTACAAGACGGGTAGCCAATCTTATTCAGAAAGGGCCGCTGTAGATTACTAATCAGGGGACTGATTGGCTGAAGAGTCCTCATACCTCGGTTTGAACAGCCTGAACATCTAACCTATCCTATCTTTTTATCCTAAAAGCCGAAAAAACACACCGGACCTTTCCGGATAACACTGCCCAGCCGTGCTCTACAGAAATGAAAGACGAGGCTAAATTTACTGATGCTAATCCTCAGTGTTCTTATTCATTGGACATTGCTTTAATGCTGATATTTATACACAAGACTGACAAGAAAATAAAATCCAAGGCACAAAGGAAGATGAAACTTTAGGCCTACTAGAATCAAAATACTATTTCTAAAACCATGCAAGAAAAAAATTATATAACAGATTACCAATGTATTATCCATAGTTTAAAACTATGACTGTGTATCACCAACTACCCCATGATACAATGCATCACAATATTACCATTATACACTAACGGTAACACTCCAATGTTGGACCTACTAGAATTTTTAAAACAGCAGTATTTCATTAACAGGCAGCTTTTAAATATTAAGGATGAGTCAGTATCCTGAATAACGCTGTTGCACACTTCAACTCCCAGCTGCATAAACCATGCATTTCTTTCTGCATACAAAGTGCACATTACTGGTTTTACAACGGCAAGAGAACGAAACCTGAGCCTTGAACTTTAACATTTCAGAGGTAATCATGGCTTCATGGCATTTTCACATTGCAATCCACTTAGGCTACATAAACAGCATATTTTAATTAGCAAAGGCTAAAAAAAATGCTTGTAAGCACAAGACATTTGACCCTGCCGGCAATGAAAGATACTGCGGTAAATTAATAAAACTGATGAAAAGGGTCAAAATAAGCAATGAAAAAATGTGACCGACAGTCACAATAACGATTAGCTGCAGTATTGATACAGCTGTACTAAAAACCTATACGCTGGGGTGAACTCAGCACGTTTACAGTAATCTATGCAGAGAATGTGTAAGCCATGCAAATACACTCAACTGCTCTGTGGGACGCAGAATGAGAAGGGAGAAATTCTCACGGAACTGCAAGTTTTGCTACAAGACACCATGCAGCCGCATACAGCACAAGCAGCAACGTCAGCATTAGCAGAGCTCAGGAGAACACCAGCGGGACAAGATGTCAGCGGGTCAGGTGCCGTCCGCTCCGAGTCGTGGCTCTTGCCAGCGCTTAAACACGAGCTACCAGAAGAGAAACGCAGCCAAAATCAAGGTATGACACCAGCATCTGATACCACCTTATGGAAGATGACAGAAACGCCGTATTACACACGCTTCAGATGCAGGCGCATGCAGAGAAAGGCATCGCACCTGAAGCGGTCAAGCTTGGGGATCCCTCACAAACCTATTCGAACAAGCTATTTATCTGAAATTAACAACATGTTTACTGTTCATCTCTGATTCTCAGCATATACTCAAAACGTATTACCAATACATACAACTTCTAGATTCAAATCATCCTTCAATTCATCCTTCATAAGCAACACTACAATAATTCTTCATTGCACCAGCCAGCAAACACCACTTAATTTATTAACTTATTAATACTCAGCATTGTATTGTCAAGCAGCCTTTTCAACAGGAGGTAATAAGATTTGACATGTAATTCTAGAATTAGCAAGTAACATTTTGTAATCTCCTTAGTTTAGTCTATCTAAACTGACACAGCACAGCACTATTTGCAAAGATGCTCCTTATATACCAACACACATGCATTTAATGAGTTCTTAGTAATCCCCACTATATCCAATTCCAAAACCAAGGCGAAAACACCACATTTATTATTAATCATGCATCATTTGAAAAGAAATTCAATAGTTTTACAAAAGGAAACAATTACTTTTAACCTTTAATTTAAAAGGAAGTTTCAATCATTTTGTTTGTAGTTGTGACTCAGGCTGACTATCCAGGCAAAACTAACAGGTTTAAAACAGGTTAGTTATGTAAAGCAAATAACACTTATAAAAGACATTATTTTCATTCTTTATTCCCCTTGCAGAAGAGAAGATAAACTTTAAAAAAAAAAAAAAAAAAAAAGAAGAACCACACACAGCCTGCTTCTGCTCTACCACTGCTCAAAATACAGCAGGAAAAAAAGTGCTTGATTGAGAGCTACCAAGGAAAAGAAAGGCAGGCCAGGAGTGCAGCAATCACCATTCCAGGAAGCATTATCTCAGAGTTCTTGAGTGCAGCCTCTAAAAATACAACAGGGAAGGCCTGGGCAAATGTGGAGGTGCACACTCCTACAGTCTAAGGTCGTTCCTGCTTTTGGAGGACATACCAAGAGGTCTGTATTATGCCGGAGTCTGCTCAACAAGCACCATCTTCTACATGAGCACTCCGAACCTGAGTAAAGTTAATACTGATATTATTTTCTTGGGGAGGAAAAAATAAATAAATCAATAGCAGTACAAATGTGCCTTTTCTACAACTACAAAATAAGTTCTGTGTTCCTGTTTAACTTAACCTTGCGAAACTTAAAGTGGGGTAAAACAAAAACAAAAAAAAAAGCATATATTTATTTTCATTGCACCACTCTGCACTAGACATGACACACACACTCAATAAATTGATTACACAGAGATCCTGAACCTCCAGTTCTTCACATCGTATAGTGGTGCCATTCGACATGACACACGTGAATTTTGCTGTTGGAGCTTCATCTGACGTTTCCTGTATTACACTTAGAATGGGTCAAATTAAAACGCTAAACCAATATGTAACAATAAAATGTGAGTGCTTTCTTTCTTTCATCCATCCATCCATCTTCTGTAACTGCTTATCATATTCAGGGTCACAGGGGATTCAGAGTCTATCTTGGAGGCTACAGGCGCAAGGCAGAGAACAACCCAGGATGGGGAGCTAAGCCATCGAAGGGCGCACTCACACACCAGTTGCTTACAGGCAATTTGGTAACTCCAGTTAACCTCAGCGTGATTTTGAACTTTACCATTCAAAAGCAAATAAAACACTGCGGTCGCGGTTTATGGATATTAAGCTTACCGATAAATCTAGTTTATGATGAACAGTGAGATTAGCTAAACCCTGAGATTACCCCATATTCCATCTCTCTGACTGTCCTGATTCTTTCAGAGTACAGACCCAGAAAACTACTAAAAAAAAAAACAACACATTTAAACTGGCAAACGCATCTCTGACTGAAGCTTATTAAGCACGTGAAATTTGGCCATCAAAGACAAAGTCGACTTCCAAAAGTATTTCAGAACAAGACTTATTACATGTAGTTCTGGTATAAAAGTGACACAGGATGACAATCAAGGTAACGATGAGCCGATGGGTCACGCAAGCACATTATGAAGTACATTTCTCATTACAATGTCTAAAGTGAACAAAACATTTCCCTTAATTTGACTACCTTCCCACCTTTTATCGTCTGCATTGTCATCTTCAAAAAACCTGGTAGTGACATCAGCCCGGCAGGAGATCTGAGATGATCTATTCTCGGATAAAACGATACAGTGCAGGAATCCTCAGGGTGGCAAAGCTATTAAGGGTTTTGGAAGTGGGAGTGTGTGTACTCTCATGTGTTACTGGCACCTAAAAGCTCATCCTTCTGCAGGTTCTCCAATTCACACTTTAGACCAACGTTTCTGTTCAAAGTTTCATTTCGGCAGGACTCTCTCAACTGGAATTACCGTACAACACAAATTCCAATCAAATACTTCTTTAAAATCCAAATGCAAAGTCCTAATGTTACTTTTGCTTTACACTATTTTGAATTATTCTCAATTCTAATTTATTATTCTACGGGTCCTCTTTCGGGTACACAGGAAAATATGTAAACTTTCTAATACCAAAACACAGCTAAGGGTGACCAGTAGCTCAAGAGGACACCTTTGTAACCTCAAACATTTAGCACTGAGGATTCGAATCCCAACCTGTGAGTGTATGTATGTCATGAGGATTTCCTGCTTGCACCCACTCCCTCCACCAGTTCAAAGATGGACATTTAGGTAAACTGGCATGGTTGAATTTCCCATTAAGTGTGTTTATGGCCTGACACCCCTCTCAGGGTGCAACCCTCCCTTACTGAATATGCTTAACATGTAGGTTCCTGGCTCTCTGCGATCTTGTCCAGACTAAGGGGTTGGACGATGGATGGGCACAGTAAGGCTGACCAGTATCTGAAAAGCTCACATCGAGATCTTTGAGGCTGGTTAATGGTCATCGCTATGGAAAGGGGGTTAGCATACGTGGCAAGAGATACAGCATCTGAAGTGACATCATCGATCAGAGAGACCAAGCCCACTAGTATCACATGGTCTTAAATAATTTGAAGAAACAATCAGTAATCATTAATATGAAGCACTTTTCACTTTAAAGCCTAGTTCTATATAAATCCATGTCCATTTAGATGTTTTACAATGCTAGGAAAAACGATAATTAAGAGCATTTTACAGTATACTAATATATTTGGCGATGAACGAGTTTCGCATTTTTAAAAAGAGGCCATACAAATGAAAATGGCTGGAGGTACTAACAAAATCACCATAAAACACTCTACGTTTGCAGTCATTTGTCAGCACAAATACCGTCATGTATTAATACGAGTTATGTAAAACAGAAAATAAGCCAGAAGAAAAACTGAGCCGACACAGAAGGAACACAAGGACAGGGAGACCGCAGACAGCTTGTGGGCTAAGAATGTGGACTGAAACGTGATAACCACTTCAGAACAAGAATGACCATGCAGTAGTGGCTGAGAAAGGTACAAAATATACAGTATACTTTAGTGTAAAAATGGATTTAAAAAAAATCATGAACACATAAAAACTCTGCAAGTCCAGTAAAGGCAAAACTACAAGTGTACAAAACAATCAAAATGAATCCTACTTTATAACACACAGACCTGCAGGACTTAATGTAGAAAAGATCCATTAACACTGAAACACAGTGAAATGACTATAATACGTGCAAAAATAAAACAGGATACAGTACGCAGATACTCTCTAGCTCTCAAGGATTACAGCTGTAACCCCTGATGAGCTTCTCTCTAAAAAAATTAAGGGCATGACCTGCAGAAAAATGGAGCACAAAAACAGCCAGTTAGGAGAACATGAAAAGGCGATAATTTATCATCGTTTTAGGAAATAAGCATATATGCTTTTATAAGCTCTGAACATCAGAACATTTTTAATAAACCCTGAAAGAAAAAAGAACTGTCACATAAGCAGCTTCTTAATTCTGCAATTATAATAGCTTAATTTTTAGCTATGTTTTATCTACTGAGTACCTATTTGATCATTCATCATACCATATCAGCTTGAAACACACACACAGAGGCATTTTCATTTCTTCCCATTTCAGTTGCCGACTACACACTTTAAAGGAGTCTAGTAAACTTATATTAATTTTAACACACCTTGATATTTTGTTCAATTAAAACTAGGCATTAAACAGATGCACATTTGCCATGTGGAGTTAATGCTAGGCAAGGAAAATTGATTATTGTATTTAAATACATGATATTACCACTATTTAAAGGGAAATTGAGTTGACCTTTACAAGCAATTACATCCAGCTTAATACAGCTGACAGCTCTGCACTATAACCACAGCAGACTGAGTGGTGTTTCAACAGCAGAGTCGGTGTACAACCAACGATTCACGGCCACCCCAGTTCATTGCTATTTCCGTATTAGTGCAGGTCTTCTCTAATCAACATGACTTGAAGGGTCTGCACCTCTGTGGAGAATCATCATTCCCTCTCAAGCGCGAAATACACCATGTAAATTTTATTGTTTGCATGAAGGATTCCACGTGGGTTAATGTTCTTCTCATTAGCATTCTCATTGACCCCAGGACAAAGTGACCGAATGCAGTCTATGGTCACGATACCTTACTCTGACAAATGCCACCCAGTGCTCGAAATATTACATTTATAAGCTTGAAAAGAGTAAGTGCATAAAGAACAGAAAGACATACTGAAGCTTTTAGGGAATATAGGTGCATTTGATCACAGTTCATTGTTTGTACAGTCTTTTTACCACTTTCTCTTACAATCAAAGTAACATGAGCAAGACAGTAACATTCTTCATAATGATTCTCAATTTTCTTAGCTGAATTCTTTTTAATAACTGAAAGACTAAAACAATTGCTTATTTATTAAAAAACAACTGAACAAGTATCAGTTCCACTGACCTCAATAAAAGCAATTAACAACACTTTGTATTTTAAGTGAGGGCTAGCAATATTGTATAAACTTTAAATAAATAAAATATTTACCAGTCCCACACTAAGACACTCGTCACATTTCTCTAAAAGTTGTCCAATGATCTTTAACGTACAGTCCGAACAAAGTCATTTACCTATTCCAATACACTATCATTTTAATAACATTACCTTGCGCCCTTTACTAAAAAAAAAGGCACTCAACCGAAACGTCCTCAGCACTTGGTAGCCGGGTAACTTTTGGAAGTGGCCCACAATCTACTTATTGTTATAGGTAACCTTAGATCTTTATATTTACGGCAAGTTGCGTTATCCGAGTTCCTGAAGGCAATATATTTTCAAGATGACCCCCCTTAATCTCAAAGCAGCTAATCGGTACTAGATCGTCACACATAACCAAACTGGATGAAACCCGTAAATAAAATGCGCTGTAAATAAAACGAAAAGCACGCAGCTAACTAGCGGGTTGCTAAACTTCAGACGTTAACAGCCCGGTCTGGCATAAAACTGCAAGCCTGCTAAACTGGGCTTACTCGGTATCTCGTCCTACGGTCGATGGACCTTCGCTTTGGTGCGTGGCTTCCCCCCTACCATTTATATAAAACTATTTTAGCCGCTAGCTCATTAACTAGCTAGCTAGCTAGCCAGCCAGCCAGCAGGCAACTAGAGAAGCTTATGTGGCCTATTGAGCCACTGCTGCCGGAACAAGTTTAAACAGGACATGGCTACAGTATCGCAAATGTATCACACTCAGCCTGGCAGTCATTTAACTACCAGCTGCGGTGCCCACAGATATCACACACATCCGTTTGCGTTTGAAAAACGACCGAAAATGACCGTCTGTGTCTCTTTAAGCTGCGTTTGTTTTCAATACAACAGTAATATCAACTGGGCAACTCCTTAATCCTTAACAGCGAGATCCATTTAATTTGCCTTTCAGTCGATCTAACGGACAAACCCCGTCGAGCGCGCCGCCGGCCGTTAAAGGGGGGGGAACTCTACCTGTTCAAGTGCAAGTTTACAGCAGGAAACCCCCCATTTTGACGGTATTCGGTGCAATTTTTCGCGATTGCATATCCCTCTCCCTCGTTCTGCCTTGCTGTTGTCTCTTCAGTTCACAGGCGACCGCTCAACGTTCCACTGAAATCCCAACGCTGCCGTTACGACGCAAAACTGGCGTAACCGGTTTTGAGAATAAGCAGTCGGAGGGAAAAGAGCCCTTACCGCCTTTGCGGGACGTAGTGCGCAGCGTTAGCGCGACGCTTCCAGCAGGATAACCGGCGCTTCCTTGCGTATCTGACGTAGTGCTACCCAAGGAATCCGGATTTGGCTGACTTCGACGCTATTGTCGTAGTCAGAGGCGAATGCACCACGTTACCTCGTTCATCCCGACTCCGGATCGATATGGCTGAGCTTAATAGCTTTTTCCATGCAAGTATATTTTGAGTAGACAAATGAACGAAAGCTACAACGAATACAGACATTAAACTACATTATGATATTGCTTAGTTTAATCACAGAGCTGTTTAATACTAATAAGATAATGCGCCGGTAGTCAGCTGTGCACACGACTCGTGTTATTAGTTTTCATTTAATTCACAGCTTAAGCATTTGGGTCGCATGCACTGTCAGTCTGAGACACTGTGTAAGCCGTAGATCTGACCATGTCTATGTATATTTGAGAAGTTTCAAAGTCCATCATTCCTACACAAAATGTTAGAACAATTTGGTATTTTGTGTAATGATACTACTGCATTTATAAGCATAGTATAATAAAACATATCCGTTCCCACAAATAATTAAAAATTGACTGTAAAATGTTTCGTAAAGCTTGGTAAATTCTGCAGAACACCCGGGTTTCTTCCACTTCGATTACAGATTCTGCTCATGGTGTGGGCTCCCGGAATTTAAGTGACATTGCATACAAATGTGTGCGTAGGTGAGCACCCCGTGATCCGTTTCAGGGTGTCTGCAGTACCAGACGGTGGGATGGATCCATCTGGATAGATTTTAAGACCATCTTCAAGCGTCATTAAAATTGGACATTTAGAGTTTTACAATTTAGATTACATATAGTTACTATAATCCAAGGCTCAAATAGGTATATTCACTCTAGAGTCAATTTACAAATTGATTTTTAATTACTTGCAATCGGGCAAGCAATTTAGATGAATCGACACATTGCTGAAAAGTAGGTGAGCAATTTATAAAACTATTTGCATTGAAATTGGATACTGATAGTTTAATAATTTTAACCTTACTTTTTACATTTTAATGCACTAAGTTAACGCACATGTTATTCAAGGGTTTAAGATTGTTCAGTGGAATATCTGAACTAAATATTTAGCATTCACAGTGATGGAAAAACTAGGAAATCACATTAATTTGTGAGTTTTGTCTGTTTTTCTTCCCTTGTTTTACTAGCCATTCTGGAGGAAGTAATCTAAAAACTTCCAGATGATTTCCTTTTTAATCATCTGATATTTCCTAGCGAAACCATGACCTTAGACAAAGAACAAGATTTTTCAAAATATCGCAGAGTTAAACTTAAAATCCACTTTGGCCACAATAAAGACAGTATGTAAATACTCTCAGTAGTTTTTTAGTGTTTTATTTTACATATTCGAGGCCCCCTGTCAAGTGCCCTCTGAATCTGACAGGGTCCCCACGTTCCTCTGACGCCTTTGATAATAATCTGATGAAAATGGAGGCACAAAATGCACAAAATCAGAACAAAACACATCTTTTCCATAAACCCTTGTACCTTTTGATGGAAAATTCTTAGATATATAGACCATAGAAGAGACAGAGTGCCCTGCAGGCACCCCTCTAAATAAAACTGCTGCCCGACAGCCACCCCAATCAAAATTTTCTGCAGCTGCCATTGCTTATGTACATACAAGAAACAGTCATTTAAGGCCTCAGAATGCTGCAGAAACATTTTATTAAATAAAGAAATTTAATATTGTGGCTTCTGGTGCACAGATGTTATGATGAATTAAATACTAGTGCTTCTAGGTATCTATGCTGTCATAAAGAGTTCATACCATGTCTGCTGTTCACTCACCTCTGCATTAGTCCCACTTAAGTATTCTGCAGCCTCTGTTTTCCATTATCAACTGACACCATGACGTGGGCGACGCCTAGATAGGACAGTTATTATAGCCTGAAAACAGACCGAGCTCAGAGGGCTTTCATTCAGAGTTGTGTAATCAATACAAGAACAACTGCTAAGTAAACAGTACATGTGGAAGTGCCAGTGATCCAGCAGCACAAAGGTTTCATTTTCCTAACTTTGGATTGGGATGTAATTAACGTTTCAGGATTTGCTAAACCGTCTCCTCTGCTGTTTGAAAGCTACAGAAGGATTCCACCATTTCTGCTGCTGTTTCCTTCCTCTCCTTGTTGTCCTCTTCATCTGCACCCCCCATCCCCCCCCCCCAGTGCCAGCTACCATGTGCTGGTTGGGGCTGTGCTCACTACAAGTCCAGCTGTGAACGTGGTAGGACTGCGCCAGGAGTCACGGCGTGACACATAAAGCTGCGGCCGGCACCTACAGGAGCGAGGCCGAAGGCCGGACTGTTTTGTGGCTGGTACAGAGGCCAGAATCCAGGGGTGAAATGCAGGCCAGTCGAAAATACTCCCAAAGAATGATGATTCTGCATGTGGGGGTGAGAGTCCTGTCCACCAAAGGGAGACACTGTGGGTGTGAGGTGCCCTACAAAAGGGTGGGCTGTCCCAGGATCTACAGAAACAGGCTCGACAGACCCGTCGCCGATGCCCCTGAAAGGAGAAGCTTTGCTCAACAGCTTGGAGTCCACGTCTCCTCCCCTGTCCTCTTCGCTTCCTTCCTGCGTGTGATGGGGCGCGTCTGCACACCTCTCCCTCTGAGCTGGGCCAAACCGCTGACCTTTGCGGAACTTGGCCCGTCGGTTTTTGAACCAAACCTTGAGGTACAAGCGAAGAGCTTTCAGAAAATTTGGATATGATGTACAAGCTAATCGCCTAGCCTCCAGGAGGCAGGACCGGCGAGGCGTCAAAGGAGAGCGTGTAGTCGTTAGGTTAGATACATTGGCACAAGCTACATCTTTAGAGTCAGAGAGATCACGCCCCCCCTGGATTTTTGGGCAAAGTCGCTGGAACTAACCTGGATACGTGCCTCAGGTAGGTTTATGCAGACGGCCAGCCTCTCTCTCATGCCCACATCCGGGTACTGCGTCTGCTGGAAGGCCTTCTCCAGAGCCTGCAGCTGCGAGACAGTGAAGGCCGTGCGACTGCGACGCTGCTTCTGCTGATTCCCGTAACGTGCTTCCAGGATCAGCTCTACAAGGTCCATACACCCATACAGCAATAAAGCCCATTAGTAAATTGAGGAAGCTGAAACACATTATTATATCTGAGCGATGTTACAACTGCAATTTATCAGCCGCTATATTAACCTACATTAAGTATAAAATGTCACGCCATTAGCATTTTAAATGTTATATAAGTTCTGTCACAAACGTTTTGTTTTGATTTATTTTATTTTCACTCGGTGGCGAGTGAGATTTTACCTGCTAATCTCTCGGCAACTGAGATGGTGTGACCCGAAGGGCTGCCCGTGGGAGTAATCCGGTGCTGTCCTGCCATCTGGCGGTGCAGGTCGTAAATAACAGCCAGGGAACTGACGCCGTGTTGCGTATAAGCACCGCCGGCACCGCTGGCCCCCGATCTTCCGCAAAGATATATGGAATTCATATCAGCAGCTGCGGAATGCGGTATCTCTGAAAAACAAGCGTTATATCATCTTAAAATGACGCACGAAAGTGCGGATTCTTTTATTAAGTTGTACAAAATGACCTGTAATATTCCGGACTTTTTAATTTAAAGTGAAATAGCATTTATCCCATATATCACCACTCGGGGTCATTGATATCACTACTTAGCAGAATCTAAGATAAATATGGATGATGTACATAAAATATTTAACATCTGAAAAGGCTGCATATCCAAGTACTGTATATAGTACAAAACTAATTCGTTTATGCCTGAATTTGATTTGTATTGTTGAATAATAATATAGTACTGTAGTATAATATGTACAGTAGCTATACCGGAATAATCTTCATAATTTTATATCTATCAGTATGAAAAAGTACTGAACGCTTTTTTTAAGTTTAGTTTGGTATAAAATACATTATACTTACGGACGTTTTCGGCGATTAGGATACTGCGCGCAAATAACAGCTGTTTCAGCTGTAGGTCGGATGGTGCATCTGAATTAGTGCTGCGGCCTCAGTATCTTCTCTCCGTACTGCGTTTGTCGGGTTAGGATTAAGGTTCTTCATGGCACATTCTCACCCTCCACTATTTAAGAAGCATTAACTCCAGTTTCCCTCAACCATTAGCCAATAGAAAGAAAGGCATTAGCCTGGATTAGGTGGGATGAGGTTAAAAAAAAGTCCGAGGATGGGGGCTTGGGGGTCCAAGGGCTCGAGTTTTTGAAACTATTGAACTTGGTAGGTTTGCGGCAAGGATTCCCCTTCAATAAACGGGCGTTCCTCTCCTTCCTATTAAAACAATTAAAACAATGTGGTCTGTTAATCTTCGGGGCCCAGCAGATTAAAATAACAGTCTTTGATTGTCCCTTGTTCTGATACTCCCCCCGTCCCCCCAGATCTTTTCCCTCTGTCTAAGTCTTTACTCTGGGGGGTGCTTGGCGGTTTGTTTTGCTAACAGGCACCGTATTTTGTCCATAGACTCTCAGCCCATGCTCTGGCTTTAGCCTCCCTAAATAAGAAATTTTCTTCCTGCTAAATGTTGCAAGATCAACTATAGCAAAAAAACGCAAAAGTCAATATTTCTTTTTTTTTCCTTCAACTTCCCTGTCTGGGTTATACAGTATTAACACAGGTCCACTTAAGAATTCAAAGTAAAAAACATTTCTTCTTGTTGTTGACTAATACCACAAAATTAAACATTGGCAAATAAAGTAAAAAAAAAACCGCAACTTTTAGTTACTTCTTAAAAAGTGGCTGAGCAAAAATCTAAACAGGCAACAACACCAGATCATCTTCAGCAAATCGGAATTAGCTTCAGGTCGTGAGTGAGGTTTAGAAATGTAAATCCTACCTTTGCCCAGTTCTGTGATGCTTAAGGCAGAAAAGCAGAGCATGCAGTGGTAGATTATGTTTCCCACGAGTATCAGTTGTGTCCCAGAATCCTGGGGCGTTCTTTCCCTTCAGATGGTTACACAGGCACCCAGATCACCAGCCAAGCACTAGTGTGGAGGGGGGGGGGGGGGTCACAGGCAGCAAGGGATGCTAGAACTACAGCTGCTTTCTAGAAACGCCATGGCGTCCAGCTGCAGGGACAATACATTTCCAGTGAAAATATACTGTAATCTTTCTTTAATTTGCAGTTTTATTAGCCTGAATCAACCAGTGGTATTTTGATAATCAGTTAGTTACAATCAAGCAATTTCTAACCCTAACTGTGGAGCTGTAACTCCAGAGCAGTTTAGCTTGTACTGTTTCTTCTGCTCTGACAGTTACTATTTTTATACTGTAATTTCTCAAGGAACAAGGACGTCACATATAAGTAACGCTCATCCTCGACATCTGGCCGATGTTAAAACTGCCCCTCCCATTGCGTTCAGCTTAATTATCACATGCTGCTTTTCTGAAACCTCTAGACTATCATTTGATTGTTCGTACACCTTGGAAAGCTGAGTGTATCCAGGCTGGCATCACAAAAGCTTTTGTGCCAAAAAGTTCTGTACTGCGCTGCTTCTGCATTCATCATACAATCCAGATAGTGGTATGTCTTGCTGCGGCAACAGTAGCATTTAAATATCAGTTACAGAAATGCATATTTTGCCATCCATCACATCCTGTCCAGACTGTGCCCCAGTCTTGTTCTCTGTGCTACCTGGGATAGACTCCAGGCACCCACCGCAACCCTGAGCAGGATAAGCGGTCACAAGATGGATGGATACTCTGGCAGAGGTTGAAGACACCAACCTGTAATTTCTCTATTGAAGCACACTGAGTCCCGTTCAGCTGGGGCCGTGAGCGACTCTGGTTTGGCTGATTATCACCTGTTCCTACCCAGTGAACCTAATCCGTTAGCAGTTTAGCATGTATCCTTGGGTTGGCGCTGACAAAGGGCCGCCGCGCATCGTCGCCGCGCGCACGCCGCTTCCTGCAGCTGTCAGCGCTCTCCGCAATCACTAGGTGTGACGGCCACGGAAAGCTTCGGAATCCATAACCACAAACGCGCTCTGCTGACGTCTTTCCAGCTCCCCTCATTTTCTTTCTGATTCTTTTCCCCCAATTCTTGGCTGTCAAGCTATATTAGTGTCCGATAAAAATAAGTCATTTAGAAGAGGCAGAGGCCCGAAACCCATTAAAAGCTCCAGGATTAGGACCCGCGGGCCTTTGTCTGCTCAGCCTTCAGGATTAAGGGAGATTTACTGCTAAAAAAAAGAGAAGTAGTTATTCTATGGCACTTTCATCATGAAACCTGGCCAAAGCTGTGTTGGCTTGGGGATTAGAAGCACACAAAGAGGCTAGTTGTGCACCCCCCCTTTCCCCGGCACATTGCCCCACCC
>JAABNX020000038.1:3675098-3690987 GCA_015163995.2 Mormyrus lacerda
GGGGGGGATAGATAAAAGGACTGTAGAGTTTTGTGTCTCTTTTCATCCTGTCCTCGAATGCAACATCTGCCAGAAGGGACTTCACAAAACGCAAACGGACAGAGCAAGAGGAGAGAAATGGGGGGAGAGGGTAGAGAAAAAAAACAAAAAAAAAAAACAGGCAGAGGAGGATGAGAGGGAGACACCAAAGCGGACGTCAGACACCCCTGTGTGGAGAGTGATGTTTAACACCTGCATAGCTAAACCAGACTGATACCACCGCAGAACACACTCCACTCCAAACCAAACCCTCACAATTCAATAAGACCATCAATTCTTACTTTAACACTTTTAATAGAAAACAAAGAAACAAATACAAAAAAAAAAAAAACTCTGCAGCATATTTACAGCCAAAGTGTTCGTCGACATTGTGGATATTATTGTGCCTTACACAAAATTGAACGTTAATCAAGTATCTTCTTAAATATAATATTCTATCTGCATTTATTGCATGTCTACCTAATGCAATGTTACTCACAGGGCAGGGAAGTATACAGCTGTGCAAACAGGCCACTGTACCAGTGAGGGGAAATTGACCTCACTGTACACATCCCACATTGGTTGGGTTTGGACAGGTGGGACAGTGCTGGATGTCCGTCGCATGTGGGAATGCAGCGTTGCAGGACTGATTTCTCATATGCAGGTTCTCTTTTCTTTCTTAGACTTTCCTTAGATCACACGTCCTGAAAGGAAAACTAAAGCCCAACATCCTTTGTAACCCCTCCCCCCCACACTTTTGACAATATGTACAATCAGGCTCCTCTACAAAACGCTAAGCATTTACGGCTAATCCTGGCTTTATTCGGCACCCATGTCATTAAAGCTCTAATGAGCCTCCCTAGATGTGGATGCCAGGGTCTGCTGTCTGGTCAGTGCTGCTCTCTAATCACAGACATTTACACATCATGGTCAGAGTTGTGTTGGTGGCTGAGAGCTCATGAAGACTTCGACAGGGCCTAGGAATGGTTAGTTACAGGTGTGCACGCACCACACGCATGCGGACACGCCCCCCCCCCCTCGCATCTACCTTGACAAGAGCTTGTTAATGCAGGTCATTTCTCATCAACGGGCCCCTCCCCTGAGAAAGAAAGCTCTGCTTGGGTGCGGTCAGAGCATCGCCTACCACGCTCCAAGAACCACAGTGATCCAAATACCGTTCCCCGGCCTAGCTGCAAAGTTTCTCTGTTCCGCTTAAAAAAGGGATTTAAATGCAGGGCAGCTGGACTTAACTGTAAACAAAATATACGGACAGTCCGTTACATGAACTCACAGTTCATTCACAGGGACCTGTCATCTTATTTATAGCTGAAGCATTCAGCCAATATAGAAACCAATAATAATAATAATAATAATAATAATAATAATAATAAATGACGACAACAGTAAGGATCGTCATGACAACAGAAGAAACACTGTGGGACAAGCCCAGCTTCACAGAACACTTCGCTACACAACTGACCTGGGACCAGCGTGACAGAGTGCCTCTCCACAGTGACCCTAACATGCCATTCCCCTAGACGATCCTTCACCTTCAGCACCATCACGGTCTCGCTGGGCTGGGGCCAACCTCCAGGCACCAGCTCCAGGCCCCACATGCCCCCTTCAGTCTCTCTGCTTTCAGTCACTCTTAGCAGCCATGGGTCAGGGGTGGGGGGTGATGGCAGGGGCACCCATCATCTTTTCACCTTGGCATCCTCCCGGATCTTCCACATCATAAGCTGCATGCAGGCGCTGGCATCCTCACTGGAGTCGTGTCCCTCCACTGGCGAAACGGGGGGAGAGAGGGGTCTGTGAGATGGACACACTCCGGTTTGGGTTCCTCAGGATGCCACCCCTCTGATGGGGTCACTGTACCACCTGAGGGTCCCCCAGAGACGACAGCATCTCTCCGTTTACCGTAACTGGCCAGTCATGCCTCTTCGAGTGATTCAAGTATTACTACAATAATACCAAGTGATGATGTTAGCATGCCGAGAGGGGGAGGGGGGAGGCCATAATGTTGACCCTGAAACCCCAGAGGTTTTTCTCTCCCTACTTGGGAGTTTTTAGTTCCTCTCCTCTGTTGGCATCTGGCTTTATTTTTCATTTCATTCTTTGTCTTTCCTTTTCTCCATTTTTGTTTAACTCTGTCTGTCAATGAAGTTATCATGTACCACAACACACCCATGTAAAGCGCCTTGGGGCAACACTTTTGTGAGAGACGCTACATAAAAACAAATTGAATTCCTGGGTTCTGAGTTCCTGAACCATTGTGACAGGGAACAGTTCCAGTACCTGCACACTTCCGTGTGTCACTTTCCTCCCACTGAAACTGGGATAAATAAGCTTGGGAGATACAAAAAAAGCTCATAAGTTAAACTTCATACATAATTTTGTACAAAACTACAGCGCCACCTCAAACGATGCAGGATGGACAAGTTGTCCTGTAAATTACTGGGAGGAACAATTATGAGATCCAGTAATATGGGTTCCATATTGGTTCAAAACAGGACACAGCAATTTTATTTTATTTTATTTAAACACCCATTGACATGTTTATAATTCATTATTTAACCTGGCCAGGATATTGATCTTAAGTTTTCCACAGAATAAAAAATGATGTAATGTTATTCTGTTTATACCCACCGGCAAGCCTATCCACCTGCAGTGGTAATATTAGACAGAAGTATGTTGGTTATTGATTGAATTTTCTGATGCAGAAATATGCAGACAAAAGCAAAAAACGTAATTTAATGTGATGGAGATAGAAAAATAATTTTGTTCCACTATCTTTCCCCTCACTGCATAACTTCCAAGTTCGTGCCGATGCTTGTGCTTACCTAACCATGTCTTAAAGGACCTTGCTTTGTGTACTGGGGCACAGTCATGGTGGAACAGAAAAGGGCCTTCCCCAAACTGTTCCCACAAAGTCGAAGGATATAATTGTCCAAAATCTCTTGATACGCTGACCTTCTCATGAGGCACTATATTATTAGTCCAGTGTTTGTTTAGTTTTTGTGGACCATTTAGTTTTAGTCTTATCTATAATCTTTAATCTTCAATGTGTGATTCTTTGTATTAAACCTTGTTTTCAACCACTTTTCTTTACTTTTAGGGTGATTCGAAGGACGGCAGTGACATGGACAGCGAAATGACATGGAATGGATCCACATCTACTCCATACAGACTCTCCACTGGTGTCCCTCAGGGCTCAGTTCCTGGTCCTCTTCTGTTCTCCCTCTATACTAAATCTCTTGGCAAAGTCATATCCTCACCTGGGTTCTCTTATCACTACTATGCAGACGACACCCAACTCATCCTTTCCTTTCCTCCTTTAGTCTCTCAAGTCTCCACTCAGATCTCTGCATGTCTGGTAGCGGATCCAGTCCCACACAAAGACCTTGCGATCTCCATGGACAACTGCATGATTTGTCCTTCGGTCACCTCTCACAACCTCGGGGTAACCATGGACAATCACCTGTCCTTTTCCTCTCATACTGCTGCTCTTTCCCGTTTATGTTGATTTCTCCTCTTCAACATCAGAAGGGTTCATCCATTTCTTTCCACGCAGGCCACTCAGGTACACTATTGCTAAACCTCCTCCACTGGCTTCCTGCAGTTGCCTGCATTCACTGAGACTTCTAAGCACTTACATAAGTAGCTCTGGCTAAGGGCATCTACCAAATACCGAAAATGTAAATGTACCCTCAAGTGTCAGTCAATTGTCTATGGCTGAAGGTAAACGTACCTTTTACGATACAGAAGTGAACTCTGGGGAGGAGATTGAAGGGCTGTATTGGGAGGTTCTAATTATTGTGGCTGGTTAAACCCCTCCACATCCCCCTTGTAAGCCACACCTATGATTACGGATACATTGATTCTGTTTGTACCTTGAAGAACAAACCCATTCCAGAGCTGTACTCTGTACAGCGTAGGTTACTGCGATTGTTACCATGTTAGCAGTTCTAAATCATGTCTTAACGTTTAACAATTACCTTTAGGTTAGGAAACCTGTAGCCCCTTCTGACACAAAGATGTCTCAGATTTGAAATGCCCTCTACTGAATTCTGGCTTTGAAGCAAACTTGTAGCTGTAGCTGGTAAACCCCAGTGTGCTGAGCATCCCCCGACAAAGGTGCTCACCGTTGTCTTGTATGATGCGTTTGAGGTAGTCTGCCATGAGGCTCCGCAGGGCTCGCTTGTAAGGCAGGCCCAGGCGGTGGGGGAAGACTATAGCAGTGTCCACCACGGTACTGTGGAGAAGCTGTGGAGCAAAGGCACGAGTGTCGGAAGTCAGCAGCATCCCAGTGGGGCCGTCGTGGGGCACGGTGGGGAGTGGCAGGGGGACATACCTTAAGTGCAAAGAGGTCGCTCTCTAGGCTGTGTCCGATGAGGATGGAATCGGCACTGAACATATTGAGCAGCACAGCCTGGACGTCACGCAAGGTGATGGTGGTGCTCTCCAGGTCCTCCTGCGTCACCCCTGAGAACCTGGGTTCGAATGCAAACAAGAATAAAACAGACTTGGATTAGATTAGACTCAACTTTATTGTTATACACATGTATAACTACAGAGCAAAGAAATACAATTTAGCATCTAATCAGAAGTGCAAAGTGTAGCAAGTGCAATTTGTGCAGTATGTACAATTTGTACAGTTAAGAGTATATACAGTTAAGAGAGTATATGCAGAGGTGGGAATAGTTATGTACAGATTATGTACAAATAAGTTAAGTGAGCAGATAAAGGCAGTGTAGATGGGGATAAATTAGCATTAATAATATACACATAAGTTTAGTAGTTATACAGATATTCTGTATTGCTATACAGGACAAATATACAGATGTACTATGGACAAGTAAGCAGATGTGCCACGTATATCCAGACGTACAGATCTGTTTACTACACATCTACAAAGTGTAAAGGGCTAATTGTGAGTGTGGATGGGAAGGTTCAGTAGGGTGACAGCTGTGGGGAAGAAGCTGTTGCTAAACCTGCTGGTTTTAGTCTGAAGGTTGCAGTAGTGCCTTCTAGAGCAGAGGAGCTGGAAGAGATTGTTAGCAGGACGAGGGGAGTCCCTAAGAATGTCATGTGCCCGTCGTAGACATCACTTCCTGTTGACATCCTCAATGGCAGAAAGTGGATTACTATGGGGGTGGTCTTGAAGCACACTGGTACTGCTGCCTGGGCAAGGGACAGGCAGGAAATGTCTGTAAAGACCCCTGTAAGCTGCTCAGCACATGCTCCAAGCAGACATCCAGGAATGCCGTCAGGACCAGCGGCCTTATGAGCATTGATACGGCACGATGCGTTACGAACATCTATTGTGGTGAAAGTGAGGGTATGTTTTTGGCAGTCTTTTTCTTGTTGTCCTTGTCAAAACAAGTGTAGAAGTCATTTAGCTCATTGAGGGAGGACACATTCATGGCTGATTGTGTGGAAATGCTGGTCTTATAGTCAGAGATGGCCTGAATGCCCAGCCACATGCGTCTGGGGTCCGAGTTGACTAAATGCTCCTCCACCTTTAGCTGAGCTTGGCCTTCTTGATGCTCCTCTTCAGGCCTGCCCTGGACTTACTGTAGGCCTGTGCGTCACCTGATCTGAAGGCATTACCACGGGCCTTTAGTAGAAGCGGCACTTCCTTGTCCATCCATGATTTCTGACTTGGGTACATTGAGATCTGCTTCTCTGTAGTAACACTCTTGATTGTGGTGATGATGCATTCTAGTACTGAGTTTGTATAAGATTCAATGTTTGTGTGGGAGTCACAGGTGGCTTGAGAGGCAAACATGCTCCAGTCCATGTCTTTAAACCTGTCATGGAGTGCAGAATCTACCTCCGCTGGCCACACTTTGATCGTCTTCACTAATGGTTTCACACGGTTGATGAGTGGTGAGTATTTGGGGGTGAGGAACAAAGAAAGGTGATCAGACTGTCCCAGGTGGAGGAGGGGCGTTGCCATGTAGGCTCCAACAATGTTTGTATAGACATGATCCAAAGTTTTATTCCCTCTGGTATGGCAGAAGACATGTTGATGAAATTTAGGTAGCACCGTCTTTAGGTTGGAGTGGTTCGTCACCCGCTACGATGAATGCAGCCTCGGGGTTTGCAGATTGTCGTTTGCTATTAGCCGCATGGACTTCGTTCATAGCAAGCTTGGAATCCGGTGGGATATATGCAGTTGTTATTGTAGTGGAGGTGAACTCTCTTGGCAGATAGAACGGTCTGCATTTAACCATGAGATACTCGAGGTCAGCTGAGCAGTGTTTTCCAACAATGACAGAGTTCGTACACCAAGCCTTGTTCACATAGACGCACAATCCTCCGCCTCTTGTCTTACCGGAATCACCTGCGATTCTATCCGCCCAGATAGTGTGGTGTCCGACTAGCTCGATAGCATTGTCGGGTATTCCGTTGTGTAGCCATGTTTCCGTGAGTGTCATGGCATTACAGTCCATAAGTCTCCTGTTGTTCGTGATCCGGAGTCGTAACCAACGTATCCATTTTGTTCATCAGGGGCCACACATTAGCGAGGAAAATACAGGGTAAAGACAGCTGGTGTGGTGTTAGCCTTAGCTTAGCTGTTAGTCCTCCGCGTTTCCCCCTGCGCTGTTTACGGTCCCTGCGCCATCTTCGAGCACTTCTGGACAGACCCGAAATAAGCAGGAATAACGCTGCTAAATTGCAAAATCTGAAGAGGCGCTGAGCCTCGCGTGGTGCACGTGCCGCCATCTTGGCTATATACCACAGATTTATAAACAGCCTAAACGAATACTGAACAACGAAGCAGCTGCATTTTAACAAACTGGAGCTCCTCTTCTCAGAGCATCTCAGCAATGGCTTCATTCTTTTAATAAAAAAAAAAAAAATCTTCCTTTCAAAGGTTTACAAGAACTTTTGACTGTTTGGTTATGTTTTCCAAGTGATCATTAGTGCAGATCATTATTTGTAAGTAGGTGTGGATGTGGTGTGGAGATTAGATGAGGTTCATCAGAGAGCAGGCAGGATGGAAAACCTGCTGGATTCCTGGCTCTCCAGGATCAGGACTGCCTACCCCTGAGTTACAGCATGAATTTGTAGGGAATTCTTAAATCCTGTGAGTGTGATATTGTTTATTGGAGTATGCGAGCTGCTTCTGGTCACTGTCTGCTGTTGGCAGCGCAGTGGGCAGAGCCCACGGGACGCACCGGGTGTTGTAGTCCACCACTTTGCTCTCCGGCTTCACAAAGGTGTCATAGATGACCTTCAGCTCCGAGTTGATGACCGTCACCCTGGTCAGCTCCAGGCCATGCTTCGTGTAGCACTGCCAGGGAAGAAGGGAAACACTTCTGAGCGTCTCCCACACAAAACAAAGACTGTGCTGGGAGCGAGCAAAAATGTGCACCGACTGTGGGTCCCCGAGGACCGGATTGGGAAACACTGCACTAAAGTAATTATTGCAGGAGCCGCTCTCCTGTACGGAAAGCTTCGATTTCGGCATGCTGGGAAAACGCACCGCTGATCCACACCCGGAAAAGGCTACAAACCATTTCACAGTCAAGGGCGAAGACTCCCACATTGCCATTAACGGAAGGAGGCTTGCTGAAGGTCCTCACATAGCCATCCAGGGACTCCTTCCGGCCATCCTGCACGTGTTGCTACGGGCACAACCGGGACTTAGATCATTTCCTCACTCAAAAGCACAAAAGAAAAACCCTAAACCCTCAAAATCTCATCATGGTATGGATGCACAGAGAGACCCTATATTGTGTATATAAACTAAAAACAGTGTTAATTCAGGTAACACAACAATATTTATTCCCAAATCCTGCAGCCGGCTCCATTTATAAGCTGCAGCAATGCTGCCACCTTGTGTACAAATCTGACTTTTGTGCTTTCAACGTAGGCCATAAATACGGAGCTAAATGAAGCTTACCTTGGATACCTGGCAGCCAGGGGAGCCCACCAGCCCAGCGCAGCAGCTGTACTGGGTCTCCCAGCCCCCTGGCACTGAGGGCACAGAGACGGTTAGCTGGGTGCGGCTCGACGACTGCCGACCACGGTAACACGCTGAAATCGCTCATGCCGCTCCAAAATGCCCCAGGCCTTTCCAGGTGCTCTAAACAAAGGCTTCTCTAGCCTGGTCTGTGAGGGAACTTTCTAACCAAATACAAGCATGAAATAAAGCTTACAATAAAAGCCTGAAGGGACCGGAGGTCTGTGCCACTAAGCAAGATTTGTCAGTTAGATAATGAGTCTGACTTAAGGTATCCCAGCTTAAATGGATTTTATCTTTGTTCACATACAATTGGCCCAGACTACCTTAAATCTATCTTGCTAACCCAAAAATCCAGCTTACGGGCTCCTGGCTCACCAACAGGGAACTGAATTACAGGTCATTGTTCTAATCAGTGGGGGTGGAACAGATACTACAGTGGCGCTAAAAGACCCATCCTCTAGCCCTGTATGACTATGGCGGCTGAGCCCTGCTATACATCAGGGATGTGCATCTCCAGCACTGAGGCCGACGTGATACACATCTCTATGCACTGGCAACAATTTGAAACATTAAAGATACATATGAAGCAACTGCGATACAATGTGATTCATCCCGATTGTGATGCAGTAGCAGCACGAAGTGACTCAACGCGCTATGATGCGAAAGAATACGATGCTATGCAACCTTATCCAAACAAAGTAACCAAACAAAATATTGGAATTTTGGCATTTTTCGTTTTATTTTTTTCAAATACCTGAAAAATGGCCCCCACAATGTCAAAACAAAAGGTTTTTTTTTTTTTTTTTTTTTTTTTTTTTTTTAAACAATGCGGGTGACATTTGATCCCCACAATATAATATAAACATAATTCTCATACACACACAGTCATGGTCACCTTTGTGCCGACGCAGGCGCCCCCAGTGGAAGGTACACTCCTCCCTCCGGACACAGCTGCCATTAGCCGTGATCCTGTACTCTGCCCCACATCTACAGCAGATCTTGGCCAGCGCTGGTGAGACAGGGCAGACAGTGAGCCAACATGGGACGCTCGCCACCAGAGGGCGCCACTACGACAGAAGGGGGACCCACGATCTGTATTCTTTTTCTCCGGGAGGTTGTAGACCATGGCTCGGCCCGAGTGCTCGGGGTGAGGCCTGGGGTAGCCGTGCTCCTGGAGCTGCTCTTCTGTCATCAGGTAGGGTTTCAGCTTCTTGTACAGGGTGGCTCCTGGGCCAAAAAGCACAAAATGCCACTACTGCAAGCTTAAACCAAGTATGAACCCACTCATAAGATCACAGACATTTTTCTCCACTTTTAGCTCACCTTAAGTGGTGCTCTCACCCCGCCCCGCCTTCTGCTGTCTTTGTTTACTAGCGCAGGTCACTGGGTGTGTTTATATATTTATATGTTTAAGTGCTCTTGGCAAGGTATGCTGGGAAGGGCAAGTTTATTCAAATAAATTGAACTTAATTGAATACAAGCATGAAAGGGCTTTTTGTTTGACTGCCAGGGATGGTGCCAGGTAGAAAGTGCCAACGTCTTTCAGTCTGAAACACTGCCTACCATCTCCTCTCTGGTCACCACGCTCATCACCTACTGGCGCAATCACTCTGCTGACCTCTGGGGGTTTTAACCTTCAACCTTGCGATCACGGGCACTAACCCACACAGTTAAGACTGCTATCAGGGTGGCTCTGTATTGCAAACACGCAGAGATGAGGGTGAGGACCACATATCTGGAGTGTCCAATGAGAAAGAAACAGACGATGACTCACCGATGAGCTCCTCCTCCTGCTGCTTACCCATCCTGTTAACAGTGAAGCTGGTCTTGGCAGCAAGGCGCCCCCCCAGTACCTCCTCATGGGACAGAGACCTTTTGTTGGCTTTCACAGCTGGGCTCCCTGAGGGGAAATTCGCCATGAAACCTCTGTTACGACCAAGACCACCACAGCTGGCTGTATAAATACACCACACTGTACCGCACACGTCCGTCATCGCCGGCACGCCAGTGACGTGTCTACGTACTGGACGCAGGCAAAGCTGCAGTGCTGCTTTTGCTGCGAAGCTTTTTCAGGGTGTTGACGGCCACGTTCAGGTAGATGTTCTTGCTGCTGCTGCGGTCGTAGACCACCTTCTCTTCATCCAGACCCTGGGAAAGCGGCACAGATCGACTTCGGCTTACGTCGGCTTCACCGAACAAGGATCCAGGTCGACAGACACTTGCTAAAGTCCATCAACGCGACCACCGAAATCGGGTTCTAGTGGGCATATCTCCGCCACCGCTGCCACTCACCATCTGGAAGGCCGTCTCTTCGGAGGAGCAGAACTTGAGGCACTCGTCGATGAAAGAATTGAGGTATCGCTGGCGCACGCCGGTCGGCACTTTGGCGCCAAACTCAGTGGGAATGATCGGCCGCTGGAGGGAGGAGCTCTGGCCAGAGAAAAAAGAACCACAGCAACATCACGACAGATCCTACGACACTCTACATGACAAGAAAGTAACTATTTATAGTATAGAGGCACCAAACACTGCAGACTACCTACCCAGATGTACAATACCACTAGTTTGCAGACTCTGCAAAGAACGTAAACAATGAAGATCGGGACCGAAAGCAAACCCCCAGCCTTGGAGAAGCGAGGCCACAGTGGCAGTGTGCCTCCCCAGGTGACACACCTCGGTAGTCTTACCGAAACCGCACAAGACACGCCTCAGGCAGTGGTGAAACGCCTACCTTGAGCGTGGGTGTGTGCGCTACCCTCTTCTGCGCCAACGTGGAAGAAGTCTTGGAGAGGATTCCGGTAAAAGTGTGCGACTTCAGTGAAGACGTCCCTGGAGATGCTCCACTGCCCGACAGCTTGCTCAGCGCGGGACCTGCAGGGCATGTCGGATTAATGAACCACGGCTCATCGTGTCAGAACCATGCCGAGGCCTCCAAGCACTAAGGGTGCATCTGAAGTCACATACTTACACAGTACGTGCTATTCTTCGAATGACATTAGAAGCCTACTACTTGACCACTGATATATTACCTACTATGTACTACATACTGCAGTCACCATCGTGCAGTACGTTTGTTCTACATACTGCAGTCACTGTCGTGCAGTACGTGTGTACTACATACTGCAGTGCATGTTACTTGATCCTAACGTTCCCCAATGACGTAGCTTCACCTCTACAAAAACAGGAACCTAAAAACTATCCATGAAAAAAACACACTTAATTCTACTTGCATATCTTGGTATTGTTTTCTACATAAATTCGTACAGTTAGTACTACTTCTTCCTTCTTGACACAAATTTCTAAGCAAGCAATGTTCTTTGTCTCTGGCTGCTGCCACAGTGGCCTTATGGGATAGCGTAGCGTCCATCGATCGCACAATAATGCAGAATGTCATCCGGGTGCCAGTTGCCTACTGTCTCATCCATACTGAGGATTTGGACATACTGCTCACTTCACATACTGCCTACTAAATAGCAAACAAGTATGTGGTTTCAGAAGCACCCACAGAGATACACACTAGACCATACAAGCGTAAAACGAGTGCGGTAACAGAACCTGCGGAGGAGAGGGCCGGGTTGGGGCGATGGGCCACCCTCTTCTTCTCCCCGAGGAGCCCGGCAGCAGGGCTGGACGTGACGGCCGCCGTCTTCACGGCCGTGGCCAGCTGTGCCGCCTGCTGCTGGGCGATCTGCATGCGCTGGTAACAGACCTCCTGCGCGGTTGGCCTGCGGTACGGCCGCACCACGGGCTTTGGGCTCAGCTCTACCTGCCGGGCACGAGGGAACCATCGGTTCACCTTCTGGTGAATTTAAGCAGCTTATCTGTCTTGTGCTTAATAATCACTACTTATTCTTCCAATAAAACATGCAAATGGACACCTAAAATACTAGCATTGCTAAAAACTTCACTGCAAGTGTGGTAAATTACCCAGTAATTCCTCCAAGTGCAAATACACACTGGACAGCTCCAAACCCCCAACTGATTTAATTAATATAAAACACTCCTGTCAGTAGGGCGGGGCCATATGGCAAAAAAATTTATTATGATGATCATCAATATTGACTGATATGGAAGAAAATATTACGATATAATTCAAAATCATTATTTTCAATAATAATTCATTATTTCTTTGCTTTCATGCTCCATTTATGCTTAAAGGGGCTAGAGAGGCCATGGATCATCTCTCCATCTAGATTGTTCTGCTGGGGGTTCCCTGGTTTTGGAGATACCAGGGATAGACGTGTCGATCTTCTCTCTAATATAATGGGAGTGAATGGCATTCTCTCTGCGACGGTTTAAGCGGCAACAAAAAAAACACATTCGAAAACTTCAGCAGCAATGTCTCTAAACGGAAATCATGACCTGGTTATTTAAAATAATCCGGAGACTTTGTAGTGAACAGTTTAATGTATGCTATTTTTAATGCTATTTTCTTCTACCGAACTCCACACACCAATCGTATCACTGCGCAGAAGATATACGTATAAGTACGAGCACCCTGACAGTATCTCCTTTGCAGTGATACGACTGGTGTGCGGAGTTCGGTAGACATACACTCACAGAGGAAGTGACCTCATAAGATTATATCGAACTTCCATGAAGCATTTGGCATATCGATTTAGAGGAAAATTATCGTTTAATGCACAGCCCTACTTTTTAGCACTTTTTAGTCATACTGCATGGACAGCCTGATTATTGCAGCTACACCTCTAACTAGTCATACTCACATTTCCCTTGGCCAGGAAGTGGGAAACCCTTTTCTTCTGGCCTGGGAAGAGGGTGGTTAACATGCTCTCAGCCCCTTCATTCTCCTCGACATCTTTAACTGGCTGCGACTGAAGAAAACAAGCAATGTCAGCACAGTCCAAGCACAGGTACAGGACCAAGGTGGACGAACCACAGACTCTGCTGGGCTTCATGCTAAGTAGCTTTACTGAGGTAATAACAGACGCTCCTGTACTTACTAACTTTCAGACATACGAACGAAGAGGACCGCAAGTCCAATTTTATGTTCCTTGGGCTCCCGCTTCCTGTCCGCAACATCGATTTTTTTTTCTGCGCGTCAATTCCACCTAGTACGACTTGTGGCCGCTACTCCCGCCGCGCAGCAGTGTAGCGTGCGTACTCCCAGCATCCTAGTTCTTTGTGTGAACCCTTAAAATAATTTTGAATAAAGACTTGCAAACATTTTAAGTTATGAACAGCCGTTCGGAACACAACTCGTTCGTAAGTAGAGGAGCGTCTGTATAAGGAAATCAAGGGGCATCTCCAGGTCACAGACATTACTCCAGGCATTAATGAAACGTACGAGAATCTTAAGGGGAGCAACTCAAGAAGCCCTGAATTTGCTCCACCTGGCCTATGGACTGAAGACATATTCCTTACAAACATTGCCTACAAGTTCGACCCAGAAAAGCATCCATCCCTCCATCTCTAATAGCCAATTTTTGCTAAGTGGTTTCGCTTTGCATTTTCTCCTCAAAATTGCTCCTTCTGGACCCATCGTTCTGAACTCCCTGCAAAATACACCCCCTCCGGCATTAAAGAAGAGCACCGCCAGTCACACATGCTTGGTCACCGTGGAAACTCTAATCACAGCTGGCGGGCGTGAAATACGTGGGAGAGCATCTCGGTATCCGAGCACTGACTCGGTAGACTCTATTCCAGATCCTGATCATGCTCTTTAACATGCACACAAACAGATCTGTAAAACACACGCACTAGCACGACTCCACTCCTCCCTTGCAGTTTCCCATGAGTCGCACAGAGGGACACGGCACCTGCTTTGTCTGTCTCCCCTTGTCTTCCGTCTTCACGTCCTTTGATTCATTGAATATGCGAAGACACTCCTCCATCGGATCCGAGTCAAAATCCAGGTCCACTTGCAGGCTGCAGAAGTCATCCTCACTTTCACCGTCGCTGTCACCACCCCCATAATCACCTTCATCATCATGACCAACGGCAAAGTTCCCCTGCTCCCCGTCTTCATCCTCGGAGGAAGAGCCGGTGACTTCTGAAGCTGTCCTCTTACTAATCATCAAGCCTCTCCTCTTGAAAGCAGCTGCTGATTTTCTCACCACGTTCCCCTCCTCCTCTTCTTCTGCGCTGTCATCCCCAAACAGATCCGCATGACTCAGAGACCTTGGCTTCTCTTTCTCGGGTTTAGAGGACTTGCTATCTGAAGACTTCTTGGTTTCAGTCCTCTTATCTTTACCACTGCGATCGCTCCGACGGCCCTTCTTTTCTTTCTCGTGTCTGTTGCCCTCCAGCTTCCCATTCTTCAATCCATGAGACACAGATAACTCCTTGCTGGCCTTTTCAGAAACCCTGAGCCCCTTGGGATGGCTTCCCACTCTCTCCCTGACTTTCCGCCCAGATTCCCCTTTCTTCTCTGCTTTCGAACTCTTCCCATCACTCTTCACCTTATGCAAATCCTTGCAGCTCTTGGTCTTGCTGTCCTTCACCTGGACCACCTCTTCTGCACTCTCTCCCTCGCTTTTTCCATCCTTCTTGAGCTCCGCTTTACCCGATTTCTTAGCGGCAGGCTTTTTACCATCTCGGCCAGCGCTTCCTGTCGCTTCCTTTGAACTATAACTCTTTTTATAGGATTCCTTCTGTTCACCGTCTCCTTTCCCCGATTTGCTGCATTTCTTATTACTGCTTTCACTTGCCGTTTTCTTCCCCGTCGCTCGATCAACACAGGAAACAAATTCCAGGCTGTCCGAGTCCTCTGTGTCACACACTGTTGACCTCCCCACCCTTTTAGTCTCTGAGCTTAGCTGATGCCTCATCTTACCAGCCGAGGCACATTCCCCTTTCTCATCACCCCGGACTGCGGGGTCTTCTGTAGACACAGTTCTGTTCTTTTTCTTCTGGAGGCGGCTGACAGAAGTTGGCCTGTACTCCAACCCAGAACTCTCACCATCAGACTCTGAAAAACTTGCAGAATACTTTTTGGAATCAAACACTACTGTTGGCTGCTGCCTCGCCTTCTTTAGAGTTGGTACATAACTGCTGTCTGATTCATCTCCAGCCTGCTTCTCCACTATGGCAGAATGGCCCCTCTTCTTGTTCCCCAACGGTGCCTCAACCTCTGCTACACCCAAGCACTTCTGCTCTTTAGGGCTCCTGTTATTCTTGTTCCCCGGATGTGCTGAGAAGTTAGACAGAGGGTCATATTCTAAATCAGTGGGGGGTTTGGAGTTGTCCAGTGTGTACTTGCACTTGGAGGAAGAGCTGGGAACTCTTGGGGGACTCTGAGGGGGAAAGCGAAGAGTCTGGCAGGAAGGAAGAGGCTTTTTTGTGGCTGTTTTGGTGACAGTAGTGGGCACATATTCCAGGGCACTTGCATAGGTGTTCTTATCATCAGAGTCCAAGGTGTATTTGCTGGAACAGGGGGTTGGATTATAATCAGCCGCTGGACTTATTTGGTAGCTGCTTGGGTCGTACTCTAAGGGGGTAGCAGAGGCCTTATGTCTCTTGGCACCCGCCTGGATGCTACTGGCAGTAGGGTCATACTGCTGATCCCCAATGCGAGACAGTTTCTTCTGCTCACGCTCCACCTCACTCCGCATAGCCTCAATTGCACGGTTGACCATCTCGAGCTCCAGGGCCCCTTGATCCAGGGGGCCCACGTCCGACACAAGCTCTCCATTCTGAACCTCTGGGCTGTATGGCTCACAGTCTGGTTCTGCAGAGAAAAATGAAACGTTGTATTTTAAGTTATTACAAAACTAAAAATGACAAAACATTGTATAAGTTAACAGTAAAACGTAAATTGAATACAACCAAAAAAATTACTATAGCTACATGTGTATACATATATATATATATATATATATAGAGAGAGAGAGAGAGAGAGAGAGAGAGAAAGAGAGAGATAGAGAGAGAGAGTAC
>JAABNX020000038.1:3691087-3707628 GCA_015163995.2 Mormyrus lacerda
ATACAACCAAAAAAATTACTATAGCTACATGTGTATACATATATATATATATATATATAGAGAGAGAGAGAGAGAGAGAGAGAGAGAGAAAGAGAGAGAGAGAGAGAGAGAGAGAGAGAGAGAATACAACACAAGCTCAGATATATTTAGCTAGTTTTAGCTAGTTCAGGTTCATGAGTATTTTAAACTGACATAATTATTCAAGTATTTAAGATATCTGCGAAACAACTGAAACAACAAAGACTTCGTTTTACAGTTTGAAAATGCAAGACCTACGTCAAATGCGAACTGAGGTTTATTAATCTGAAATCATTGTTAAAAAATGAACACAAGATAGGAAGTATGTATGTATTGTGAGGCTGGTGTAATTAAAAAAAAAAAAAAACAAAAAAAAAAAAAAAAAAAAAAACAGCAGCTCCTTTTTTTTCCTCTTACAGACCAGCAGGAGAAAACACCGGCGCCTGGGAGGGAAGTTTAATGCCTGCTTAAATACGCATTATACAATGAACGACATCACTCTGTACATGTTAAAAATCAAAGAGAATATGTATTGACGTCATTACTCAACCTCTTGTTTATGCCTGCAAGAATTCTCTACAAATACTCCTACGAAACGAATACAAAGCATATTTCGATATTTAAAAAAAAAAAAAAAAAAAAGCTATTCACCCTTTTGTTTGAAACAAGCTTGCAGCGGTTTTCTGTTATTTGCGTTAAGAGACTCCCTCCTCTGTCTGCTGTGCCTGAAGTGACAGTACGGTCTATTGCAGTTATCTCCATCGCTCCTCCCGTTATGGCTTTCCGAATAAAACGGGCAGTCAATCCCACGGAAGAAACCGGTGGATCTCAGCATCGTCCACGCACGCCACTTTCATACCCGCTAAACCAAAACGGAACAAGAAACAAGAAATGTTTGAGCGACGACCACTTTCAAACCTAGAGTATCGTTCACTACCGTTTAGCCTTCTACACATACAAGACACAGGCATCCAAACGGCGCCATGTTTAGAAGAAGACAATTACAGAGGATGGACCCAACAGGCGCACGTGTTGACGTCATTAGGTCGTCCGACAATCTGCCTGCCGGCTTGAATATTAGCAGATGAGGGGTAGAAACGTGCAATTGAACTTTCCCTTCTAGAGGATTATGAACGTTGTATACAGGCTAAATGGCACATGACCCTGATTTTATAGCCAATCAGGACCAACTTGTAGTATTTAACCAATGTTGATACACTGCTTTCTAATAATAGATATTGCTTATGTGGCGGCTGAGATTGATGTACACTTACTGTACCGCCATTTAGGTACGGGTCATGATGCGGTTGCGTCAACTGTATTGTACCTCGCACTTTAACGGGCACAGGTTAAAGGAAAGCCGAAAAACAAAGCGGTTATGGCGTTTTATTTCCAGTCATTACAAAGAGCTTTAATTTAACCACAGCGACACCTGGTGGATAATATCGGCCTATGGAAACCAGACAAACCAAGCAAGGGAGATATTAAAATTGAACGGGGGTTAGGTTGATAGGCTCGCCTGTACTACTTTGACACAGCACCTCATGATGAAGACATTTATGCTTTATTGAAAAATGCGTTACACTGTGCAAAATGAAGACTTCTAGGCTAACACGCCATTGCCCCAAACATACACGACTTTTAAATTGCAGGCGGCTTTAAACCGTAGTGACCAACCCGTACGTGTTTCACATTGCGTGCAATAGCATCGGTTGCCATTTATTGGAATTTATGCCCCTTTTAACAAAGGGGCTTCAAGTTTTACGGAGAAGCTTCACTTTCATTACCTCGACCCCCCACCAAGCTTGAGTTTTCGCCAAGTCCCCAACCCAGTGAAGCCCCTAGACTTTGCTTCAGAACTACTGGCGGCCATTTCCATGTCGGGTCTGCTATGTAGGACCACAGCTGCCCCAGCAATGTTCGGCAACAAGCAAAAGCGAAGTCCATGCTTGAGCGACAGTGAGCCTTCTGCGGAGATCCAGCACTGGTCATCTTCAGGCGTGACGTGTAGCCATCAGGTTAGCCATCCTGGGCAAATTTCGATCGCAGTTAACGTCTCCACTCCCCCCTCCCCAATAAAATAAAATATATATATGTGAAATTGTTGCCACCTAAACTTTAAGGACCAAACGTAAGATGTACAAAACAAATAAAATCACTAACTAGAACATCCACGGTTTCCTAGAAGTACCTAGTCGGCTAGCTAAAAGTTCATGACATTGTAAATATATATAAAAATAAAAGTAATGCAATGCAGGTAGAGCGCCGTAAGTAAAACTTACGTTTTCCCCAAAAGTCCAGCCCCTGATAGCTCCTTGTGTGATAAATCACGTTTTCCACCTCGGACAGAGACGTTTCTAGCATTTCCTAGTCTATACCGCGGGTCAAGCGACAGGTACAGCGTCCCGAAGCAAAAGAAACGTAAAGATTTTTCGCCGCGAAATTCGAAAAATTGGCTGACTAACTTATTAAACTTACGGAAACCTACCAAATCACCTTACAAAAAGTCCGTACTGGCCCAAGGTAACGTGTTTTATCATGGCCCACAACCGCTAGCACGGCTGCGTGGTAATCAGTCATCAGCCTGAAGTTGTTGTAGCAATTAGAAATTATGTAACGTTAAGAAGCATAAGAATGAATTGTTTTCATTCATCTAAATTGAATAATAATAATTTGGGATTGGGGGACGGTAAAGAAGGGCGTTTTGTAATAAATTACAAAACAATTTGAATCTGTCCTGGATTCCCAGTGTTTTCCTTTCTCTTTCAAAGCAGGATGCAGAAGATCCCGATTCCTGTTTCTCTGTCACAGCTGTGTTATCGTGTTTGCAAAAAGTAACTGGGAACAAAAATATACAACTGTCCTACACATATTTTAGTGATATTGCAGTGTACATCATTCATTTGCCAAATCCAGTATCATGTTAAGGAGGGTAAACCTGCCTCTTTGATCTTCTAGTTACTGCAACACTGAAGTGGAGACTTGGAAGGCATATAAAGTGGGCTGCAGAGGCCCTGGGTACTCTGGCAAGGGTACAATTTTGGGCTGAGCAGTGGGGGGTTGAGGTCTCCATCCATTTAAGGAGGTCCATAAGGTTGTATTGGCTGGTTTTGATTACTGGGGGGGGGGGGGGGCTACTTCCCCCCATTATTTATGTCCATGTACTCTGGTTTTCTCCAATGGTCTAAAACATATGATGGATCTGCTTAAATAACTGTTAGTGTTTCTTCATGTCTGTATTCAATGGACTGGTATCCTATCTAGGGTGTGTTTATCTGGCATGGATTCCTGGCTTACTGTGGCCCTGCATTATATAAGCAAGTGTGAGTAAGGGGTGGATAGGATTTTTTTCCCTGTCCTTAAATATAACACTGCCGTTGTCACCTTATCCTCACCCAGAAAAAGAGGAAAAACCAGTCAGGGAAGAGCATCACCTGAACTGCAGACAAGCTACCCTCCCACTTATAGAACGATCCCCGTAGGCTTACCAGCCCTAACAGGAAGGACGCAGCACTGCATGATGGGATATCACTGCAGCTTCCCATCGTTGAAGAAGCACCAGAGGCACATAATGTGGACAGGAAGATTTTCTTCACTCAGGGGGACACACGGTGCTAGTTATGTGTATTTTAGGCATTTACTCTCACCCAGACTGTGAAAGCAGCCTCAGTTAGTCAAATCTCAAAGAGAGGAAATCACTCCAAAAGACAGGTTGAGTTCCCTAAAACCCAGTTCAGGAATCAACAACAAATTCTATACAAATGGGCTGTGCTGAAAAGATTTGTTGACAAAATTCCCAAAACACTTAAGGGAGGTAAAACCACATGTAGCCTGATGATGTAATATGGGTTCTGCTAGAGCCAGGGAATTGTGGACAACAGCCCTCTTCTGGACAGGAAGAGACTGCCCAGACTCCGGAAGACAAGCGGAACAAAACACTTGAAAGAGCTATCCGTCCCATTGTTATCAGATCTGAAGCCAAGCTATGAATGGCAATATCTGTACAGGACAGTGTTTCCCAATCCGGTGGTCAAGGATCCACAGGTGGGAGCTGGAAGGGGCCATAATCGTGGCCTGTCTGTGGGTCCCCAAGGACTGAGATAAGATTTAGAGGCAGGCATAATGGTCAACACCATTCTCATTAGGGTGACTAAAGTTGAAATAAAACAGAAACTCGAAAGAGTAAATAGAGGGTACTTATGAAACATTCTCCTTTAGAAAAGATGGTTTGGACCATTGGTGCAAACTGAGCTGCTCGTTAAACAGAACCCAAACACCAGCAGCCCGTCCTTCAAAATGATGCCTAAAGGTGTTGCAGATCTCCCTGTCCAATACTAGAGAACGATCAGGAATCAAAATTTGATGAGATTTCTTTTTCCTGCAGATAAACTGGCAAGAAGCTAGGGTGTCATGTCGCGTGCAAGAAACTGCTGCAAACCTTGGCCTGTCTCAGCTCGTACAGAACTCCTGGGGTTACCTCATGCTGAACACACAGAAGCAGGAACCAAATATTTCTCCAGAGCCTCAGTCTGAGGTAATTAACTTCCACTGTGGGCCTGAGTGGCTGTTGTAACAGCGGCTCCCGTGTGCATCTCTTATGTATTGTAGCTTTTATCTTTTCCCCCACAACCCGACTGTTGCCCCTTATTTGTAGCGTCTCCCCTGTCCTGCAACTGTGGCGCAAAGTTTAGTGTTCCTCAAAAAACTCAAAACACAAAATATTTCATTAATATTCCATAATACTCCATTTTCACGATTGTTTGTGCCCTGGCCGGCCATATCGGACTTCTAGTCCCTGCTCTACCTACCTTACTGCTACATGCACAATGAATTTTACCAACCTGAACTAATGTAAGATTGAGATGGAAACAAATGATCTTTCCTTTCTGACCGACTGACAAAGGAAGTGAAGATGAAAAGGAAGCTCATGCATGCTGTAAGTAATCAGCTCCCTGAATCGTCAAGGGTGGAGGATGAGAATCTTACTCCAAGTATAATGCAAGTATATGAAAACGTGATTTCTGACCAGATCAAGACTTTATGTGGTACTTCCTGACATCTCTCACATCCGTTTGCAATAAATGGAAAATGGAGGGAAAAAAAAAAAAAAAAAAAAAGTGTAAAATTGAACCAATGACCATAAAACAGTGAAACCATGTACTAGTAAAATCATAAAAAAAACACATTACCAGTGTGCAAGGGGAGGGGAAACGGCATTTTTTACAGGTACAACATTTTGTTGCAAACTGTGGTCACACACAAGTCACTATTGAGTATTTGCTGCAGTGGTATTTCTCAAAATTACAGGAAAATCAGGACGCGTTTTGATTTGACTGATTCAGATCAGATTTCTTAGCTGCCTTATGCACTTAAACTATCTTAGTAACAGAAATCAAACTGTCTCCTACGTATAAAAACTGAAATAACAATGAAGCAGTTTGAATTTTTTTATTTTTTTTGTTTTTTAGAAAATGGTACAAAATTCTAGAACAGTCTTATGAAATTTTACTTTAACTGCAATTTGTCATGTGGTACAGTAAAGTGCTTTTATAAATACAGTAAAGTTTGTTGGGTTTCTTTTTCAAAATTACCTCCCCCCCCCCAAGTGTTTCGGGGCTCAAGAAAAGAAAAAAAAAATTCTAAACAGTGCTAACAAGAAATCTTAAACGAGAAAATATGGAAACATTAGGACTGGTCAGTAACACAGGTAGAATTCACATTTCATTTTTAAAGAAAAAAAACCCAACGTCACACTAACCCCCCTTTGGTGCGGCAGCTAGTAAATGCCAGAGTTCCAGGGACATGCTAGAGCAGATCTCATGCTCCTCCAGTGCTTCAGGATGAACACAAGACCAGTTTTTAACCTGAGACCACTGTCAGTTGACCCAGTTGTCAGAAAATCTCGAACAGTGCTACTCTGCATAGAAAATGAGATGTGAAAGATCAGATTTCATACCCGTGCTAGTGCTAATGGCTAAATGTTTAGGACCAAGAGTAGCACAGAGATCTCTATGACAGAGGTAGCATGCAGAACAGTGAATGGATAATGCTATCAAATCCTGACATTTATGCACCAAGGGGGATTTCTGGATTGAATAAAAAAAAAAAACTGAATTAAAATAAAAATGTCTTTTCAAAACCAAAGACCATTCAACTTGTGCCTTGTCCTCACTTTAAATTTGCTGAATGATGGACTCCTCCAAACAAAACAAAAGGAAACAAAGATGTATGTACAGATCAAGTCTTACTATAAGACAAACACCATAAATGCATTTGTAGAAAAGATCAGGGATTACAGTCAGCATCAACCACTTCCCAGCCAAAACTAATCTGCTTTTCTTCCTTCAAGTACCACATTATGTGGGAAACATCTGGGCAACACTGTTCAGAAAATTGTTTGGGCAAATTTTGTCCCATGGTAACAGTTAATTTATGCAAACAGCCAAATTCAAGGTTAAGTTGATTCTGACTACAACTATTAATATATTTGCAACAATTATTAATTTTTAGGTTACCATGTCTAACTGAAATTGGACACTGCCAGAATAAGAGACAGTCACTGCCCCACCTTGAAATAAAAGAAAACGGAGCTTAATTTTCTAGATTGTTTTTTGCCGTTATACTTCTACAGATTCACCTCCACTGTCTCACATTTTAACACAAATGCTTTGCCATCAAAACCACTAAATATAATTCAATGTGAACATAAAAAGATCAATTACCAGCACCGGTTTGAACGCCAACAAAAGCTTAAATGGCACAGCTTAGACGGAGATCCAAATATGTAATTCCATCTACTTACATATTAAGACATTTCTTTGGAAGACTCTCCTGGAATGATTTTCCTCCCCTATTCTTGAGCACTATTTAAACACTCAGTTTTCAAACATCTGCTTTAAGATTTTTTTCAGTTTCCAAAAACTGACGCGTTTGTTAGAAATGTTTGATATTTTGCTAAACAGACATTGTTGCCTTCAGCTAAAGACGGCATCTCCTTTGCCTCTGACCTTTCAGAAAAGCCTAACAAACAAATGTGTTGATATTGTCCGTTTTGGATCATATGAGAAGCCACCCAGGGCAATACTAACTCGATAAATGTCATGTGACATTCGGCGAACAATGAATTCAGGAACCGCTACATATATATTCTTCCCAACAGCGTATGGCTTACAAGCTCAGTGAAGCTCCCGCTTTAGCTTCTCCAACACTTTGGAAATCAAGTATTATCTTTGAGATGCAACTTTTTCTAGCCACAAAAACAAAAAATAGTGTTTAGGTGCAAAGTTGTTGCTGGTCCAGGGAAGAGCCCCAATACGGACGAAAACTCTTTATGAAACCTGTTGGATTGGGGTAGTTTTCTATTGGACATTTTTTTCTAGGAAAGCACAGGTCATGTGCATACTGACGCACTGCAGAGTGAATATTACAAAGACACCGGTAAGTTAAGGGAACTCAACAGATGGCGCTAGACAGTCTGGCATCACTGACTGCCAGGTGTTCCAATTCATTGTTGGTCACATAGTTACCTTCATTGCTGCAATTGCATAAGCTTGTCACTGAAACAGCGGTGCCCACACATACAAGCAAGAGGGGTTGATTTTCTGGCTAATGAAATTCACAGTGGGTCCAGTTGTAGCACATGTAGACAAAGTGACAGGTAGTCCTTTGGCGGTAAGCTCACTTTATGCCACTAATTGCACACCAAAAAAAAAAACAAACAGGAAACATCTGGAGGTCACACAAACTGCTCCCATCTCCTCCTGCAGGAAAAAGGCTGTGGGGGGGGGGGGGCAGGTAGGGTAGATTGACTGAGCTCTGGCAAGATGACCATGGGGCTCATGAAAAACCCTGAGCAGAAGTGGGATGAGCACACTGGGCTAGGCACAGTCCCCCACGATGACCAGAGGAGCGAGCAGCTGGTGCAGCTCAGAGGCAGAGACAGGATCCTGCTTTAGCAAACCGCTCCTCTGCCTCCGCTTGGCCAGCTTGGAGCTGGAGGGTGGGGAGAGACGCATGGAGCTGGTCACCACCAGGGGGCGCTCGTGTTCCTCCTTTGTCTCGTCCTGTTCGGCTAACTGCCGGTTCATGGCTACTGCCTTCCCTGCAAACAGTGTCAGATCCTTGGCACTGCTTCTTCTGAAAGAGGAAGGAGGAATTGCAGAACATAAGAATGGAACCAGCAACTAACCACCCATGTTTACCAGAGAAGGTTTTCGCCCTTTAACTGAGACCAAGTGTGGAATGAGATTATATTCGCGAGATCCTACTTAAAAATTGCATCAGATAAGAAACAAACATGTCATGTTCGCAAACAATACATCACAAAGGCACTGGAATCCTATCGATTCAGTGTAGTAGGTGAGGGAAAGAACGTACCTCTGAAGTAGTATGGATGTAGGCAAAGCATTGGGAGCGCACTAAAGGAAGAGAAAAAAACCCGGGTCGTGAATGGCCGCTCAGAACACCTTCCACGCATGTCCGCGAGACTCAGCGGGCCGCCCCATTAAACACTCACCCCCTGCACCCACGGATGCTGTAGCACCTGAGCAGCGCTCAAGCGGTTCTTGGCGTCCCGCACCAGAAGCTTGGAGATGAGGTCTTTGGCACTAGAGGAGACGTGAGCCCAGTCCTTCTCAGGGAACTCGTACTTTCCTTCCTGGATGCTCTCAAACAGCATGTTCTGCAGAAAGGTTGGATCTCAGTTCAAAGGTCAAGCATACGACTCTTCAATGCTATCCATTTTCAATAGCCATCAACTGACCCAACTCCAAACTACAGATAACCATTAACTACAAAATACATCACACTCTGCCTTGCAGACATCCCTACGGCACCTTATACCTTCACTGTTGATGAAAATTACAGCTGTTTATGGAAAACAGTTTTATTTTGGTTTTATCAAATGTATCACGTCACAAATGCCACATGCACTATAGCGGCCTATGATATGCATGAAGCGTGACACTTCTCTGAATGGGTTTCCCATGCGTACCTGGCAGGCTTGACAGGGCTCCCCCCAGTCCCATCCGCAGTCACCCCCGCAGCGGCCCACGAACGGCGGATAGCCACTCAGCATGATGTAGAGGATGACCCCCAGGCTCCACAAGTCGCAGCGTTTATCGTAGATGCTGGCTTCCTCGCTGAAGGCTTCCACTACCTCAGGGGCCATGTATTCTGCAGAGCCACACTGAAACAGGACAGGGCTTATGTCAATGTCAACTCATTCTATGCCAAATTGGAAAGATGGACATGGATGTGTGTTAAGGGAAGATGGCACACATGTTACTGCTTGATAGAGGTGGAGAAAATGATTAAGCAGATAGAACGAAACAAGGACCACTGTCCAAATACCTTCAGTTTCACTACAGAGATTAAAATGAAAGACCCTGCACCCATTAACAGAAATTGCCTACTGTCAAAAACAATCATGTTGACCCTGTGCTGAAAAGCCATTGCAATTCCACCTCAGCCCAACAGGGGATGAAAGAGCACCAGTTTCTGGGTGGATGGGGGATGTAAAGAAGTTCACAAATGGATCTTTGAAATGTGACACCAGGCACTTTGCTCCAGATCTGCACTCCACCCCCTACCCTAGCTCTGCTTTGTCCCCCAATTCCAACATAAAACACCCCCCCCCCAATCTCCACAACTAAGTTCACTGGCTCAATCCAGTTCAAAAATCCATGTTAATGTCTGAGGATTCAAATTACTGAGGTGCTAAAGTTAAGGATAACATGCACTGCTTGCCTGAGGGAAAGAAAAAAAAAAAAAAACCTTCGTTATGCAAGTGTAAGCTAAATTCAGCACATCAGAGATGCGAGGTGGGTTTCTGGCAAAGCAAGCCAGAACACAAGAGCCTGCATTCCCACAATCACGCAGTGCAAGATGTCTGCTACACTTACTGCAGTGTAGACAACTGCCGTGTTCCACTAAAGTGTGCCTGACTGCAGTACTGAGGTCTGCAGGGACCTAATCTTCTTAGACCAGTTTCTCTACTGGGTCTTCAGGACTCCAAGGCTGTCCATGTCTTCGCTCCCTCCCAGCTCCAGCAGAAACATGGACCATCTGTGGGTCTGACTGCCTTTGGCATGATGTTCAACATCAGGAGTACTTTTTGTAACCTCCTTTCTCATAGCAGAATGCAAACGTATCTTCATAAAATATAAATAAATCAAAACATAGACCTACCAAACTCACTCAGGATCATAAGCATACCACTGAATAAGAAGCAGACAGCCATGTGTCAGCAGTGAGGGGGGGGGGTCATATAAAAGCTGTTTTAAAGGATGGGGTGAGGCGTGCCTGGAGTCTCATTACTGTAGGGTCACATGTGTCCTTAAGGCACCCCCATTGTTCACCCAAGCCCAGCTGTCTGCTGTGCGCCCCCCCACCCCCCACCACCACCACCATGTAATGGCATCTTTGCGGCGCAGGAATGTCCAACTGGCGGACAAAGCCAGCTTTGTGGCTGGGGGCCCAACCCCCACCCCTCTTCACTGCTGCTCACTCCCGGCACCCCCTCCCCAAAAAAAAGCTGTCCTGCATCTGACTTCAACTCACACTGTTATGGTGGGGAAGAGTGGGGGAGGACAAGCTGAAAGCCTGTTGGCTCCCAGCAGCTCAAAGCAGCACCATCAGGAAAAGCAGGGACCCAAGATCCTATTCAGCTCCACCATACTGCACAAATGCACAAAACGGTAAACTGCTAACGGCTCATCTGTCATACAGGGAGTAAACGTCCATATTGGAGCGATATTTCTAGACACTTCCATCATCCGTGCAGTTACTTGTGCCCTGCCACTCCCACACACTTATTTACCGATGGCCAGCACCCTCTCACTGTCACAGCTCCACTCAGCGTGTGATGAGAATTTAAACTCTGCTTGTTACACATTCGACTCACATCCTGTCGCTGGGAACCGCAGTGAATTCCCCGCGGTCGAACGGATGCCTGACCTCATCGCGGCTGCCCTGCCCAAGCCGCTGTTTGTCCCGGCCTCACGCCTCTGCGCCAACAGGCACGAAGCCACGGCCCCCAGCTACTTCAGGACTATGGTGCCAATTCTCACAGCCTTTACGACTCGCCCAAATTTCACAGACGGCAACTGTATACACATGAAAGGAACTAAAGCCACGTGCAAAAGTGCACATTTACCAAACTATATACAGACAACACTCCCAAAACAAGTGACTAGTTCATTCACCAAGACTACTTCTTGACGGAGAATGTAAGCTTACACGAATAACAAATCAGATTTCCTTTATGCAACTTATTAAAAAAATAAAATAAAATCAGGAAAAAAACGCCGCAGGATGGTCTTCAAGCCTAGCTGGGTAAAGCTAAACCCTAAGAGTGGCACCAGTAAGAATCCTAGACAGACACTAGACAGCACATGAGCAACAGAGTATATGATCCCTCCCCAGTCTCCCTCCCCTCCCCCAGCAAGGCAACCAATCACAGACTAGTTGCTAGGTAGGATGGGCTGCTCTCAGGCCTTTAAGCACCAGCCTTAGACGTGTAAACAAACAAAAATGCAGAGTAGCACAAAATGGGTGAAGGAAAGTGGGTGGAGACATCTTGCGTTCAGTTGATCGGCCTTTACTGACGAGAACGATGAGGAAATACGGGAAGGTGAACCTCTTCAAAACACCGAGCCATAAACCTTGTTTAAATTTCTCTTTTGTTCGATAACTTGAGGGAAAAAGGCCCGCAGCACTTTCCGCCCCAAAACAATCTCTAAACAAAAAGCGGTTGGGAAAGTACAAGCAGACTAAATTTTTTACTTCCCTGTCTTGAACATCTGGTTTTTCTGGTAACTTCCCAGAACAATGAAAGCACCGTGTCCTGAGCCATTGGCCCACTGAACAACATTGTGAATCCGTCTCCCACACTTTTGCCATGTCTGACAAAGACAGGGACATGAATAACTCTCACTGCCATTCTTAAGCAACTGAGGTGACATTAGCACTGAGTGTCTACCCCAGAGGGAACGTGACCTTATGACAGCTTGGTTGATTAAACAAGTACGGAGGAACAGGATAAATACAGCAAATTTAAATAGGCATAAGTCATATCCTTCAGCCTAAAAACGAAAGAACGTAAATCATAAAAATCTCTATCAGCCAGAGAGAGCAAACTGACAGTACAGCCAACAGTGCAGCTTTGTGTCACTGTTGTGACTTCATGCAATATTTCCATGCAACGTTTCCAAAATTTCAACCAGGTAAAAAGTTACGGATTTAACTAAAATTCTTACCGGGGTAAGAAGCTCTGGTGTTGATATAGGGGAGCTGTCACTGTTCAACTTAATGCCACTGCCCAGGTCAAAATCACAAATCTTCACAAGTGTGATCTGACATGGGGAAGAAGACGGTTAAGGTTATACTTCCCAGAAGAATCAATGTGCATGGTAATTACACCAAAATCATGTGCTTAAACATTGTGAAATCGACTCACTTTGTCCTCATGCTCACACAAGATATTTTCAGGCTTGAGGTCTCTGTGTGCCATTCCTTTTCAAACAGAAAAGGACGGTAATACGTGCAGCATGTGACTACTCTGGCACAGACAAAGAGGAGCTGGAGAGGAAGATACAGAATCGCCAATACGCATCTACCTCTGACGGGGCGCTGAACTTACCTTTGGTATGCAGGAAGTCAAGTGCACTGGCGATGTTCTGCACCACAACGCTGGCCTCCTGCTCACTGAAGTGGCGTCTTTTGTGGATGTGATTTAATATGGAGCCTGCAAGGCACGGGAATATTCCAGATCTATTAAAACATTCAAAGGATTGTCCCTCTCACAGCTGACTCGCATCCAACAGTAGCCGTCGATGTTTCCAGGAGGCCGCAAGCATCTCCTCCATTGCAAGCAAATGTTCTCACCTCCCCTGAGTTTTTCAAACACAAGGTAAAATTTATCCTCTTCCTCAAAGAATTCCACTAACTCCAAAATGTTTCTGCAAAAGAGGCGGGAACAAGGATCAACATAATGCTCGGAAAAAGCAACTTGCAGCACCAGCATATCACAGTATTTTTAGCAGACACCTTTATGCAAAGTGATGCGAGGCAGATAATACATCCCAAGCATGTGTCGCTCTTTCCGAAAAACAGTCTGGATTGTCAGATAATTGGACAATCAAGATGACAGGATTGTGTTCTCACACAAGGGGACATACTACAATGTCTCTGATGAAAGTACGTTCATCAGCAGTGCAGATCCAAAGCAGTGTTAGTGGATACCTGTGGCCCTGGCACTGATAGAGCATCTCCACCTCCCTGAAGACACGACTGCGGCTGTGTCCTGGTCTCTTCTCAATGATCTGAGAAAATAAGCCGGGGCCTCATAAACGGGAGTCAGGATGCATGTGCGTCGACGGCACAGTTACATTAATACACGATACCGGAAAACCCAAAAAGTTCAGATGAAATGACTGAGAAAGTGATGGCAAATAACCTCAACCTGAAGTAAACACCTGTTGTCTTCATTTCACAGTGTGAAATGCCCCTTTTCTAGCCTGTTCCCTTTTCATACAAAAGACACTCAGGATGTACATCACAAGCAATATTTTCAAGAAAACAAAAAATGCCTGGTCTTCCTTAATGCAAATGCAACTGCTACAGACCAGTCTGATCGCAAGTTGCATATTCAGAGGCCTCGGGAGAGTAAACGCCCAATCAAGACAAACTGCAGCGGCTTCAGCGAGCTTGACACCAGCCAGCCAATTACAAGAGTTTTCATTCAGCTTTTGGCTTCATTCCAACAGTATCACCAGTGCAAGTTACACCCCAGGGAGTGGGGGTGGGGTGACATATGGCCTAATCTTAGCTAAACCAATGTCAAAGTCACACTCTTCCAAGACTTGTTATGAAATTATGAAAAGAGCAACAGTAGCAAAAAAAAAAATAGTTACTCTGGAATAACATTAGATGAATCAGTTATTTTGGTTGTTTATATCAATAAAAAGTCAAAATCAGCTTTAAATTAAATACAAATCAAATATATTAACCATAAAACTGACCTTAAAGTAGAAATAAACTAGCGTATAATTCATATAATCAGTTATAAGGAAAAAAAACCTGTTGAAGACATCCATTTAATATACCACACAAACGAAAGTATCTCTGGTTATAGCCTCTCCCCTCCTCCACCCCTTTCAGAAGTGCCTTATGTTCTAGAACATCTGCCAGAATAGATGATTCCCACCAATAGAGATCCTGTATTCAAGAAACTGTAGGTGGAGCTTACCACCCCTCACCACTCATTGGCTGGCTGATGGACCAGACAACAACAATAACAAAGGAACTTTGTGCTGAACTAGCACCACAGGCACAAGTCTAGCTGCAAAACCGTTGGCAGATGACATCCGGCACAGATAACTGTACAAAATGTTCATGCTAAATTGAGGTTTTGAACTACAAAGCTGAGGGCGCAAGAATTTTACAACAATGCATGCATATTGGCCACATTGTTAGACATGCGTCTTTCAGAGTGTCTAGAAGCTATTAATTAGCTTAATCATAACTGATTATAAAAGTGACACCATCCAAAACAATAAATGCATCAATACACAATCAGCAAAACCCATTCGTGTTGCCATTTTGTTCAGTTATTTCACGAAGCTAAGAGGCTGAAGGCAGGTCCTACCTTAACAGCATATTCCTTGTTGGTGATGAGGTTGACACAGGTCTGGACCCTGGCATAAGCCCCCTCCCCCAGCACCTCATCCTGCAGCTTGTACACATCTAAGAAAGAATTTTAAAATGCACTTTAGATACCTCGACCAACATGGCATAGTATACCGAATCCTCCTAAGCTATGAAACCAGACATGCTCTCAAAATGGTAATCATATGTTAGCAAAAAGAATCACGAGGTACAGGGGCCATGGAAAGCTCGTGCTGAACCTTGTCAACGGCAGACCCACCTTCAAATCGCCCTGTGAAGCTATCAGTCGCCCTGCTCCTCTTCTTCTTCCTGTTCCGCCTTTTAGCATCTGGAATGTCAATGGGCTGACTGGCAGGCATTTCTGCACAGAAACAGCCAAGAAACCAATGTTGTTGCTTATGCACTATATATACTGCCACTACAAATAAATTCATCCAAACTGACATCCAAACTCGAAGATCAAACTTACCAGGTCTTTCAGGGGAATCCAAATCGAAGGTTGAGCCAAGGAAGTGGGCATTAGCTTTACTGAATTCAGAATCAAAGGGGTTCTGACCCTAAGCAGGACAGAAAAACGGATGTTCACATATATTAAATAGCCCTGTACGGAATCACGCATTTTATTAGCTTCATACAGTTTTGTGACATGTTAACGGTTGGACCTACAGGTAAAAATGGATCACAAAGCCTCATCACCTCGTAAGGTCTACTGCTTTTTGTTATGAATACTGGAACGTTAAACCGTTGCATGCAGAGGAGATACACCTCATTAAGCACATCCCTCGAGTGGATTAAGGTCTTTTTGAATCTAATAATACACGCCAACGGTCGCTCATTTAGGACGATGGCAGCACATCACTCAGATACGGGCTAACAGAAACGGCGTCATGCACGTCCAAGCCAGCGGCAGCACCGCAGCAGGAAGCGGCGAGCCGACCGAATAACACATCCCATGACCTATAAATGCCCTATAAAATGCCCATGCACTTAAATGCTACAGATTTTAATTCGCTACATCATCGCTAACGTTCGTATGAAAAATACGAATGAAAGCCTAAAAGATTATAAAAGTGCTTTAAAACTAACATGCGCAGTGTGCAAGCCGCATTCGGGGGCTACAATGCGACGCAACGTCCACATGTGCATTTCTGCCGCAAGCAGACCAAGGATGAGCTTCTCAGATGTACATTAACACACGGAACGGTCTGCGAGAGCCCACTGACCTTGAAGGATCTGTGAAATCCTGTCACTTCGGTGATTTTATTCTGGACCATTTTTGTTTCTTTGAATGGCTGACAACGGAGCGCTCAGGATGGAAACAGTCAGAAAACTCTCGAAGGAACCCCCCCCCCTGCGGAGAAGCAGAAACGCTCCCGAAGACGTCTGGGCTATAGAATATCCGTCTAACGGGATGTCTGGGGGGGGAAAAAACAACAAAAGCTACAATTAGCTCAAAAAAAAGGTTCAGCTATTAAGTTCGAGGGACAGCGAGCGAGTCTCGCCTTGACTTTGTCCTGACATGTCTACGGCTCCCGAAGTGTGCGCTAGCTAGGTAGCTGGCTAACGTCTCAGTCAGTGCGGACGACAAAACGTTATTTTTCACCATCACTACCGAAATAAACCACGATTGCTGCGAGCAAGAAAATAAACCGATAAAAAACAAGCACGCGGATTCCTAAAAATAAACGGCCGGCAATCACCACGGTACAGTACTGTCCATGGTGGTCATATAGCTAAATTCTTCGCTTTTCTTTAGGAAGCACTTTTTCGCTTTTGTATCAGGTTTATATTTAGCTTATAATAGGTTACATCTAGCAGCTATCCAACTGTAAGGGAGCAGATTCTGATGCTAGCGA
>JAABNX020000038.1:3707728-3720652 GCA_015163995.2 Mormyrus lacerda
CAGGTTTATATTTAGCTTATAATAGGTTACATCTAGCAGCTATCCAACTGTAAGGGAGCAGATTCTGATGCTAGCGACTAAACACCAAGCTAGCCAGTCATGGTAAAGACAAGGCGGAATAAGTGGCAGGCTACCTAATTAAAACAAAAGTAAGCCCCGGCAATTACTATTCTAATGTAAAATTAAAAACAATTTTCAAAAAAATAGAATAAAGTACCCCGTCGTTATCTCAGGAGCTCCAGCCTTTGCGCCGTTTGAGTAACCCACCGCTCCGGAGGAAGCAGGGCCGCCGTGCAGCAAGCGCGATGGGGGTGAGGTGGCTGCCAAAAACAAAACACTGCGGGCCGCTTATATAAGCTTGTACCCCCCTGCCCCGCCCAAAACTGCCCCTAACCCCGCCCCTCCCCCAATACTGCTCTCCCTGGTCGTTAAACGACGGAGAGGCGTGACTGGAGGGGGTGACGTTTACAGCGCAGAGGGGGCGTGGCTCAGAGCGCCTGCTGATCTCTCCCGCAGACTCCTCGCCTGTTGCACTGGAAAAGGGATTACAGAATATAAAGTGACACCAGCGGCCAAAGACGCATCCCCAATGTGAAGTCTAATTCGGTTTGTATGACTCTGTCTTCACACTTTGGAATAAATTGCAAGAGCTGCGTTTGGTGAGTGGCTCTTTTGCGCTCACTGTCGACTCCTAAGTTCCCAAAAGAACATTTCCCCCTAAAACCAGTCATGACTGGAATCTGAAATGTGGTCTTAATGTTAGTGCAGCGAAGGATTTTCCCACCTCCTAAACAAAAAAACTATTGCTTGTGTTTTCTAAAAAGAGATACAGGGAGTGAGCGTTGTGTATTCGTTTGCTTCTACTGATGATTTTAACAATAAAACCTACATGGCAACGTTCTGTCACGTGATTTAAGTAAAAGTAGACGATCTAATTATTTATTGACTCGGGCCAAAAAAGAACGGCTTCCTTTATTCGCAAGTCTTTTACTGTACATTTATTTAAGAGGGAAACTCTTCTGTCGTTTTATGCCTTAATCATAAATGCTGATAGCCTGGTTAATCAATCAGATTAATTTTATTCCTAAATTAAAAGAGATTAGACTAACAAGCAACAAATAACATTGTCTTCGTAGATTGTTGGATCTATTACAATGCGTGTACATTTATTTATTCATCAGACACTTTTGACCAATGCCGCATGTAAGTGAAGAAGCATGGGTCAGTGATCAGGGTCAGCCAACACCCAATACTGATGATATAATTATACTGCCAGACATCCAGAACCGTCTAGATGCCTATTCCTAACTCACTGAGCTACCCCAAACATGCTTATGTGCTGTGTAGGCCTACACAGGACTAATGTATGACAGATAGCTAATCTAGTGAATCAGGTATCTATTTTAATCATGTGCACCTGGGTAGAATGCACAGGCAGTTGCCAAAAAGGAAACTCTATATCTTATACAAAGACGATCAAACCATCCCCCACGCCTCCATTTTGGGGGGTGGGGGGTATCTCAGGCAGCATAGGGCCCAAGACAGGGTACACCCTCAGTGAGATGCCAGTCTGTTGCAGGGCACAGTAACACATACACATATTATCATTCCACATGATTGCATCTTGCTTGTTTCATGACAATGTTTCATTATGAGGTTTGCAGGAGACCACCTGCACTGGAGTACAGTAATTACACTATTTCCTGTCAACAAGTAGGATTTTATTCTCAATAATCTGTTGTTTTGATTAACCATGGCCAGTCTGAGCTACAAGATTTAGATTTGGATGATGTTAGTAAAAGACCTCAATATTGTGTAATAATTGCCAATTAGTTGGCATTACTGGCTTAATTGGCGTAACAATGACAAAAGAACATTCTGCAAGTTTGACTATATTCCTCCCAAGTTTTCATAGAAACTTTCACAAAAATTTAAAACCAGCTCAGAAGCATATAGATCCAGTGGTCAAAGGGTAAGTACCGTCTTTGATTTAGTTTTTTTAAAAAGATCATTTAGATTCAGGTTACATAGGTAAGCCATTTTAAACGCGAAGGTCTAGCATCTTTAATAAGTAATATATCAATTATTACACTGACTAAACTGGCTTATTCGGATTGCAGGTGGGGCATATGTACATTGATTAAAACACTCATCAATAAAGCGGCTCGTAATCACAGTAAAGTATATTAGTATGATATGCCAAAGCTATTGTTTCTCTCTTTTTTGTAAATTTACAGGTCATTGGGAGTTGGGCTCATGAGTATTCTGATCTATTTTCATTTGACGGTCCCTGTTTCATGAAAATTTGATAAGTCGAGTCATGCAATATTAGCCTGACGTCGTTAGACGTCGCACGTGACCCAAAAGAGAGCATACGAGATCCGCTTTAAACCGGTTTGACTAAGCCCCGCCTCTCGCGCGGCGCTTCTCTTCCTTTCCAGAAAGCTCGCGCACATTCCGTTGGAGTGATACAGCGGAATGGCGGCGGCGCGCTCACGTACCGCACAGAGGCCTGCGTGGGGGCGGTCGGTGTGCGGAAGTCCTGAAGCGCTGTAGCGTTAAAAACCTCTCGCTGGTTTTAAAGGGTGATTAAATTACTGTAAAATAAAGCGCAAACTATAACGAAACTAATTACGTAACAATTCGAAAGTAAATAAACACTTCTAATCTGCTAATCACGCTGTGGGTCACACTGCAAACAATTTCAGTATATTAGCTGTATAGTACAGTACAGTACGGGGTCCTTCTTTCGGTCCAAATTACATAAACGCTTATCTGTAACCCAGAAAGCACAGGGCAGAGGAGGGATGATAGGGTGAGTTGTTGTATCCGTTACTGAAGGCAAGATTATTGATGATATTGCTTTGCTTAGAGTGACTAACTGTTGATATGGTTGTGTGTTGCGTTAATTTGTGTCTGGGTTGAGACAGTTGATAAATCAAAGCCATAAAAATAATCATGCGTAGTGAGACGGCCGTCACAAACGTTAGGATAAAGTCTGAGGGTGATTATTCTAGCACTGTTAATGGTAATGAGTGCTACAGTTTGATAGCAGTAAGAAACACACAATAATATAATAATGAACTACGCACTTTTATTTGCATTTCCAGACAGTTTTATTTTAAATATTGCGTTTAAATATTGTGTTACTTGGTCTGTTTAACAGCTAATGGTTATTTCGTTCGTATGTCGTAAACCAGTTTACTTCGAAATTGAAATGTTTCCAATCATAATTACATTAAACGGGAAACAAACTTATCTTCCAGGGGCCGGTCCATCCTTTTGCCCCATCTAGTGGCAGAAGCCGTAATGCGTTAATGTGCCCAATGGATTTTTATGCTGACACATTGGCCGGAGCAAACGCTGTCAGCAGACTTGTACATACAGACGCTCCCCGGGTTACGATGCTCCGTGTTACGGGCAAATGTTTTTCACTTTCATTAAATTATTCAGTCAATTACATGATATGTTTAACAATTTCATGTAAATTCGGCTTTGTGTTAATGATTTTACCCAACTGTAGGCTAATGTAAGTGTTCTAAGCATGTTTATGGTGGGTTAGGTTAAGCTATGCTGTTTAACTTAGGTGTACCGTATTCATTTTCATCTTATGATAGGTTTGTAGGAACGTAACCCCACTGAAACCTGGGGAGAGGCTGTAATGTACAGAATTTCTTTATAGCAAGATTATAGACATCACTTCCCCTGACTGTGAACACAAATACTTTAGTTCTAAAACCGCCAGTGCAAAACCTTTTGAAAATAATTTGTAGCCCAGGACTGAAAACAAAAATATCTTGCCAAATGATCAAGTCATGCTATGTTAATAAACACTTTTTTGTTCAAATAATCATTTGGCCCAAGGTCCTTCAACTGAGGTTTGATACTCACTCGGATCGTTGAAATCCACACTGGTTACTTTCAAAATATTAAAACCATTTTAAAAATCCTGTACCAAACAACCTGCAATCCAAAAGCCCACATCGACCGCATGATCACACATGAAAGGCAAGCGGCCCTCAGTGTGTATTTTATGTCGTCAATAGTGTGTGTGTGTGTGTATATATATATATATATGGTATAAATCATATTCTGTAAGTTAAAAGTAAAAGCAAAATAGGAAAGGAATGATTTCATTTCATTTAAAAAAATAACTCGTTAATACTAGATTATGAATTTTCCATCTTCCGTGAAAAACAGAAAATAGGCTATTCAATACATTTCCAGCTATAAATGTAATTACAATACATATTTAAAAAAAAATAGACTCTGGTTTGTATTTCCTGTTTCAGTCTTCTGTATAAGCTAGCCGTCTCAAGCTGGTGGGAAGTCAAGTGATCACTGCTGGGTCCCTCTCAGTGACACATCCGAGACGTCATTTCCTTCTGTGTGAGAAACAAGAGAGAGAAGCCCAGTTCCGGTCATATGTGATTTTACTGTTGAAATATATACACACTTCAGGTCTTTCAGGGAATTGTTATGCATCACAACAGTTCTTGTGCCCTTGGACACCTGAACATCAGTAGCATATGAACTCAATACATCTCTTACTTCCGTAACTTCTCCCCAGGAGATTTTTTTCCTCCAATCTTTGTTACGAGTTTCTATTAAGTTCATCTTTGTTTCTAGGTTGTCCCAGAACCATCATAATGGTTTTGCTTTCTCAAACAAAGGACTAAAATTTCTGCCCCATCCTTGACTGAAAAGTGTATCGGAGTTTGTGGCAAAACGCGGTACCGGTTCTGTTTTCAGCTGACTTCCATCTGGCTGTTGTCTCCCGGTACTCTACAGTGTCAGGCAGTCCCATACTTTGAACAAACGCAAACACCCTCTACAGCGGCACACCATTATTTGTAAAAGAAACCCGAATCGTATGTTGATTCAGAGCGGTCTCTCTCTCACCAGCGGTTCCAGCTCTTTGTGGTCTATGAGGCCGAACTCTGTGACAAAGTAGTAGAAATGCTTGTAGCAGGTGTTGACGTGAGCTTCTGCGCCGAGCTGGCTCACACGGTCGAAGTGATGGATGTAGACGTGTACAAAGACCCGGAACAGGCGAGACAGGATCTTCTTCGCTACTTGCATGAAATTTTTGGGAAAAGGTGTACCTTAAAGAGATTGAAACAAGTTAATTAATCATTCATCATAACTATTCATGATGTAAACTTCTCATGAGACCATGCCTTCAAAATGAGGACAATTGCCATGCATTGTACATTCAGCAGCAGCGCCACTGGTCTCTTAGCAGCAATGATGCATAGTAACAACAGCAATCACACCATTTCAAACTGCACGGAATCAGGCCATGGTAAACCACTTCTGTATCCTGACAGGAAAACCTGATGGGTGGTGGGAACAGAAAGATTAATGATATCACCACTAGAAGATGGCCCCTCAGATTAGAAGGCACTCGATATGATACTAAGAGCCAAGGATCCTTCCGAGTACAGGCGGTGTCTGACACAGTTGGTTAGAACCGTTTCGAAAGTCAACGTGCCGATGCTGGCCGTTAGAAACTGAAATGTAAGGCACTTACAAACTGCCATCATAGGCATTAGAAAATGTTTAGGACCAAGACACTTTCAAATCAGGCAAACGTTTACTACTCTGTGAATGGACTAGAAGAAAAGACGGCTTTCACAAACAGGAAGGAAAGACTGTTAATCGATACAATGCCCTGGAAAGCAGACTGATATTTATTCAATTTCATGGACACCCCTTCAATAAAAGTTATACAGGTTTATGCCTCAACAACTGATGTAAATAAGAACCACTTGAAATATTTTACAAAGTTCAGACTGAAATAATAAGAACATGCAGACATATACTGTACAGTCAGTTCTTTCCCCATCACAGTTTCAATATATATCGCGCAGTCAGCACAAGAAATTAAATGGGTGTTTTTTGAGAGCTTTGCAAAAGCCACAGACACACAAAAGGTTTATCAACTCATAAATGCATAACCCATGTGCGGTGCTGGTTTGGCAGACGCCAAGCGCGTTTATGGTGGCCTCTCGTGAAATCTGGCAGTGATCTTTGCGTCTTGCATTTTTCTGTACTGTTTTAGTGCCCTACACTAAGAAAATCTGGAAAGCTTCGTTTTGCTCACCAAGGGGACCAAAACATTTTAGGTGGTTTTTCCACGTTGCGGGGGGCCTGCACCCATAACCCCCGCCATGTGGAAGTCTCGAAGTTACTGTTGGTGAATACAAGTAGAAGTGGAGAAGATAGGAAATACCATAATGCACCTGGAAACGGAAATGAAGCCGTTGAGATAATCAGCCCTGGCAAATCCGATGACCTCTTCAGTCCCGTGCTGAACAATGGAAGAGCTCAATGAAATTAGCCTGGGGGAGATTGTGGCTCAAACCACAAACTCCTTATGTCAGGGGTGACCAATCTTATCCGCAAAGGGCCGGTGTGTATGCAGGTTTTTCGGACAACCTGTAGGTCGGCTGTTCAAACCCAGGTGAGAGGACTCTTCGGCTAATCAGTCCTCTAATTAGTAATCTAATTAGGGAGTTGCAGCGCATACACACGGGCCTTTTGTGGATAAGATTGGGCGCCCCTGCCTTATGTGAAAGCAGCAAGTGAAGTCGAAGAACAACACGGCCATCCTACTTTCAAGAAGACCTGGAGAATATAGCCATTTCCTCTTAAGAAAACACCAGAAACCTGTGGTTTAAACTGGATTACAGAAGGCATAACAGAAAATGCCTAAATCAGGAAAGACAGTTTAAATCTCTCTAAAAACTACTCGATTGGTAATTCCAAATAGCAACGAGATTACGAAATCCCACCCTCAAACAGGCAAACTGAAAGCCATAGACTGTTAAATACAACATCAACAACCAAGATATATTTGATGAGGAAGAACCTTCAACAATGGAGGTCAAATTAGCCCTAGAATGTCTGCTAAAAATGTATATTATGATACTGTTAAAAGGTTCAGTGCACTGGACGGGGCTTTAGATAAGTCGTACCAGCAAACTTACACCCAACAAAACTGATCCGGTCCAGCGTTTCAATACTATACTGAAGTTTAGGCCTGCTTATGCCCACAGTTTGGTAAGCAGATCAGTAGTGCACCTAAAATATTAATAAGACATACCGTGACAACCAAAAGGTAGTGATCTGTATGAATTCCACATATCCTTATGTTTAATAAACATGTCGGGCTTTAAACTGCAAACAGCACTGCCACACTGCCAACGCCTTTCTGCCTTGTTTAACCACAATATCTCCTCTCTTAAACATGCTGTAGCTGTTGAGCTGTCATTTTCTTCACCGCCACTGTGGTGCCTATCGCTTCCGTGCTTTGCCAAAACAGCCGCACGTGGCGCCACTAACTGAATTTAATAAGCACAAGGATACACTTTATCTTACTTTGCATTTATTCATATTAGTAATTGTTGGAGAACAAAATACACCTCATTAATATTTTGGGCGAGCTATTAATCTGCTTATCAAATTGTGGGTGCATGCAAACATCCATATAGTATTGAAATGATTTTGCTGGGTGTTAATATACTGGTACGGCCATTATCGAAAACCCTGACTGGAAGAGATCATAACAGCTGGGGGGAAAAAGGAATGATATAGATTGTATTAGGCTAGTTCTTACAGTAATGTATGACATTTTGGTGACGGAAATTACAGATGCTGTGGAATTGTCCATTTATTTATAAGCTGTCACTGTTGGTCGAAGCCCATGTAGAGCTGCCCCCCCCCACCAAGGCATAGCTTTCCTGTGCAGGCAGCCCAGATGGCACGAGGACCACATTCTAAGAATCCGAATTTGTGCACTTGCGCACTTTTAGTGCGTAGTGCATTCCCACTGAAAACGGCCAGAAAACGTAGTGCAGAATGATGGACACTACTCACACTAAACGGACGCCATCTTGACTACGTAGAGGAAGGGGAGGGACTTTCGGCAAGTTTTCACGGCAGATATTTTGGCGCGCTGTAGAATCGCGATCAAATGCTAGTCCGTCACTTCCGGTAAGTGCAAAACGTTAGTGTTCCATTTAGGACAGCACTTACCCATGGCAGTGTGCACTACAGAAGGAAGTACGCACTACATCTCAGTGCACTGATGAAAGTGCGCGATTTTGGACACATGCAAAGTCAGCGTCCCCTCAGAGGATGGCCCCTTGGGTGGCTACCTATATCGCCTGATGGTTTAACTAGAACTGTATGCTCTTTTGAGTACGTATATAATTAAAGTTCTCTTACCAACATTGGTGGGGAAGATGTTCTCGTTGTTGATCTGTACCTCTATCCAATCCATCAGCAGGTTCATGTACCGAGGGGCGGAGAGGGCGGTGGGCTTCTTGTACTTCTGCTCATCTTGCCAGCGGTACTCATACTTGGGCCCTCCGGACATAACCGGACAGGACTGGTCTGTGCAGGAATCGCTGATGGTGCCATAGATGAGATTGATGCGATTGAAGAAGTCCACCACGTGCACGGCCACCCAGTCGTTGAGGTCCTCGCCATAGGGCAGCTGTACGGCCTGCTTCAGGTCCAGACCGGCATTCAGCGAGGCCTGTGCCTTCTTGTGAAGCTCAAATCGCTGCGTTCCCGGCTCAAACCTACGCTTGGGCCGGAATGTCCTGTCCTTGTTGAAGACTTGTTTCAATGCCAGAGACATGGCAGCAGATGTCAGCGGACTGCACTCCGTTTGTTTGGCTTTTACACGATTCCAGTCGCCCTAATTTCTATTTTAATGTCAAACACAAAAATAAACACGGCAAGGGATGAGGGGGTGCAGGTCCCGGCTTCACATGAAGAACACACAGCCGGTTTCACTCCTGAAGGTCCTGGGACCTGTTTGAGAAAGTGGAAGCAAGCAAGGCCAGAGCAGAGGTGACCGAGAAGATGCCTGGTGCAGATGGAGCTGCAGAGAGAAGGAAGCAGCATGTTATTCCACAGGGAGAGATGCTTGTTTCCAACTGTTACAAAAAAGCATGGCACAGAGAACCAGGTCACTTAAATGCAGTAAAACCAATGTCTGTGAAACAAACCCACATGACCCTGTACACCACAACAGCTATGAATAAATTCTTTGAAATTACCAGGAAACAGACTTGAGAAAGGCCCTCAGCTATAAATACCGCAAGAACTGCCTGGTCCTGTGTTCTCATACTTCAGAACTATGAAAATAACATTTTTGCTTTCTCTGTCCAAAAGTCTTGTAAATGTTAATGTACGTTGCAGGGATGCCAGCTCTCACACATCTGGCGTGACACTCACGCTGTCAGACTCTCACGCAAGACATCTTCCGGCAAATCTTTATTATTGCATTATAAACCTAAAATTATCGACATAAAAAGTGTTGTGGTAGTTTGCAAACCCTACAGACTATTTACAAGGTAATAAAACTCTTCCATACATGTAAATGCGTGTGAATGTGTGTGTGTAGACTTGTCTAGAATTGAAAATCTCGCTCCAGACAGCTGACCAAAGCCCTGACGTCACAAACCAAACAGCCAACAGAACTTTTGCGTTAAATATATAGATCAGAGACCCTGAATTACACTATACCAGACCACCCAATAGATACTAAAAAACCCAGTAAGGCGTTGTGTCTAGAAGCAATAGTCTTCCAAAATGCCTCTGGAAAGTTGGACATATTTAATAATACAGTGTACTTCATTCAAACACTTCGGACCAACGATGTAAAAATTACAGCGTCGGATGCATTTATAAATTATAAGGTGTCAGCTGAATATTACCCATTTATTTTACAATGCTTAAAACGTGACATTGAATTTCATTATAACGGCGAGGCGGACAGCGCTGTAGCTCTTAGCGGAAAAGTTCCAGGAAGTTCGGCTGAGAGATGTATGTCAGTAACCCCCCCCCCCCCCGAACCTGATCCGCCGACCATGATGCGTAACGAAACGGTCCATCACACCGGACCAGGCCGATCCCCACCTTCCGGCGACACATTTCTTTCGGTTTAGCCTGAACAATGGGACGCGCAGCTCAAACACCAGCGAGCGTCTCGCAAACACGGCGATCTGCGCCTCTCTCCGCTGAGGCAGTTAGCGGACGGCGCCCGCACTTTACGGACGTTTGTCGACCATCCTCATCACCACCTGCTAAATAAAATGCCCTACTTCCTTTCCGTGACGAAGCGGGAGGACTGTACGTTTCAGTCCTTCGTGCGGACCCGGGGTTTTATTAACCAGCCATCTGCCTTAACGTTGTAACATGGCGCAACCGCCCATCCGCCAAGGCTGAGACGGGAGCGCTTAGAAAGAGCGGACTTCAGCTACCTGTACATGCTTTGTTTTGCGCCGTTTGCTTTGCCCGTATCAGTGTTACATTTGAAGCTTCAGTAAAAACAGGCATAAAAGTGAAGCAGGCTTCCCCCCCGAATCCCCCCGCAGCCACCGAGATCGACCCGCTTTCAAAGCCCATTTTGCAAATTACATAACGGGGCTATTCATGTCTATCTAGTGGACCGAGCTGTACATCAATATTTACGAGTAAGGTGGCAAGCAGAGGATATGCGAAGCCAGGAAAGTACCGAGCCCGCTGCCACTTCGCACGAACTTACCGGGGAAGTCAGAGACTCTTGTTCCGCTTCGCGATCTCCTCCCTCCGAAAACGACGTTTATCCCTCTCTAACAAACGACCGCCCTACGCTCAGTGCTTATCAGTAACATACAGATGACTACAACAACATAGTAAAATACAGCGCATACAATAAAGGGCAATGCCCGACTCTTCCTGCAAACTTGGTCAAAAGACGCCTCCTAATGTTTCCTGCACCGGAACGTCAAGGCACTCCGCCCTGCTGCGTGGTAGGGGAGGGCCCAGGAAGGGCGGAGGGCTGCAGGCGGGCATCGCGGGGCTGTGTGCCTCTGCTGCCGCCCTGCTGCGTGGTAGGGGAGGGCACAAAGGGCGGAGGGCTGTGTGCCCCTGCTCAGTGCCAGGCTCGGCAACAGATGTGCTTCCAGTAAAGGAACAATTTAGAAATCCAAAATATTGATACCCCATGCACATCACTCTTGATTTCGTGGGCTACATTTTTCATTATTGTGAAATTTATCTCTATTTGCATTTCCTTTGCTGCGAAAATTGACTAAACGATTCAGGATCAAAGCGGAAATTACTCTTACATTTTCAAATCCGGTTAATGATACGTATGTACACTAGGAAATTGTTTCATTTATGTATCAGTGCTGAAACCTAAGTAATTTATTGGTCAAAATTTCTCCTTGGACTCACATATCCATCCATCCATGATAGTTTTACAAGCTTCTCCAACGCTGAATCTCGGTGAACCATAGCCCACACTCTAATGTCCAGAATAACACATCATGGGCAGATTCAAGGCTCGAGCTAACGTACCTGCATGTGTTTGGACTGTAGGAGAACACCACAGTGTCTGCGCCACGTAGATAGAATAACCAGATTTTACATACATACCCGGTGCTCTAGGTTGTGATATAGCAGGATACAAATTCGCTTAGGGTGGAATTCTGTAGTTTAAATGAACTTGAACATAATGCGAACGAAATACACAGACATTTTTTATTTAAATGATATCAAACAATACAGGAAAAAACTCTAACACAAATGCCAACGTATTCATCAAATTAAAGTAGAAACAGCTCAAATATAAAAATAGCAACATTAGAGCGATTTATGAATTCTGTACTACGTTTGTCAAAGTTTTTTTGTTAGCAAAAAGCAACACCATTCTTACGCAATGCTGTCAGCACACTAATAATGATTAAGTTTTTATTTCGGATAATCTAATACAGGAGATTATTGGTCCTGCCTTAAAATGCCTATAATGCACATTCATAATAGAGTAAATATTCGTTCATCAACGTTCATCCTACAAATATGAATGGACACTAAAAGCAATGCTGTAAAGTATAGTTTGCCTGTTGCTAAGGTGCAATTCTTCATTATTTACCAGCAGATGTCGCTGTTACAACACTTGTAAGTTATTAGGTGATAATTTTACTGACATTTTGTGCAAGAGAAGTATTTGAACTGTCGATAAGCTTCATTTACACTTATTTTTCTGCTGGTTCGGTCTTAGCAGAACTGCTTGAAACAATATAACACTGAAACACTGAGATTACCATTTCACAATACATTTTGTTCTTTAGCCTTACTCAATGCCTAACCAAGTCACCTTTACCACCCCATAATAAGTAGAATAGAATTTTCATTGAATGCACAAGCCTTCTGTTCAATCAACACAGCGTTAGTTGGTCTATCCAATGCTACAGTTCTACACAGCACAGGTTACAGCTGAAGAACAGGCTAATCATAGCATCGAGCTGCGTAGTCGGTGGACGGGCCGTGTCACCAAAAGCCAGACTGGCTCTAAGCCCTGGTCTATGGTGCCGCTGCTTCAGCAGAAGCTCCTGCCTCACTTGCAGGGGTCTTTTTGGATATGGAGTAGTAGTATGTCCGCATGCGTTCCTCGACCTTGACAAAACCAGGCCTCTCCTCATGCCTGGAGGTAAAAGGTTGAGATTTCAATGCATTGCTACATTCATTCATCATACAGTCAGTCCTGCTACAACACAATTAATGCCTTTATCATAAACTTTGCTTTCACTGCAATTGCATAGTAAAGGACACGTATCCATTGGGTAAAACAGAGGTAGAGGAATGCAACTCCAAAATTTAGTCACTTAGGCCAAAAAAATTAATTAAATAAAAACAGAGTGATACTAATAGCTAATAATATAATTATATGCATTTTAAATAACAAACAATAATAATACATTAAGAAATTACATCATAAACATCTCTTATGGGTCTCTTGGATCTTATGAGAATTGTCTAGTAATTTCAACCAAACGTGTTTAACTCACTAACTTATCAGTAGCCGAGAGTCGGGAGTAGTGAGCGAACACAGCACGAGGACGACGGATTACGGCGTTCGAA
>JAABNX020000038.1:3727417-3737786 GCA_015163995.2 Mormyrus lacerda
CAGCTTCAGCTTGAGATACTCCACCAGCTAGAGGATGGGCGTGGGGGGGGGGGGGGCAGGCAACTACGTCAGCGGGGGGGCTCACAGGCGCGTTCATCATTTGTGATGATGAAGGCGGAGAATTTTACCTGCCACACAGTATCGAACTTGGTTCCCTCCGGCATAGAGTACTTCCCTGACTTGTCCAGCAGAATCTGGTAATGATAGACGGTTTTGCCATACATGATCGAAAGGGCGAAGGTCCCAGATTCTTCTCGCTCTCTCACTCTGAATGGCAATAGATAGGCAGTAGGGAAATGTAGGTGATTTTCACACAGCACTTGCTTGCTCCAGAGAATAAGCTGACCTGTGGACACTAGCAGATAATGCTAACTGGCAATGCCGAGTTTCAGTGCTTATGGAATAAACCGACAGCGTTTAGGTTAGATAGGTTGACTTGACCACTTGCCAGTAGGGACCTTCTGTTGTACCCTAAAACAGTGAACATATTTGATAGCAGCTATATCTGTGTATGATGGGTTCAAAGCCTGTGAAAGTCAGCATGGACAGAGAGCAGTGTGTTCAGTTAATAGTGTGACAGTGTTGTTGCACAACCTCGTAAACAAGTTGTGCTTGACCTAAGATTGAGAGGAAGTGCGGCGTTATGTAACAAGCCTTGAAGGGGGGTGAGTGGTTCAGTGGGCTTAAGTGTCTGTGCCTGTAGTCGTAAAATCACTCCTCGAATCTCAGCATCAGCAACAAAGTCACCTATTTGCGGCCCTCCCCCCACCCAGGTCCAGGGGCACCAAATGTTGGCTGACCCTGTGCTGTGAGCCCCAAGCTATGGAGAGCAAGATGAGGCAGATGAAGAGAAGCACTCCAGTGTCCCTCCTACTCATACTTGCGCAAATGGCAAATAAAGCATTTTTATTATTATTATTGAGCTCACAAGAATTTTCCGTCGGGCTGCACTCCGGAGTAAAGGCGACGCTCGCCCTCCATGCGCGAGATCTTGCCGTGGTACCAGGGCATCTTCTCGTGGGCAGTGGTGGCGATCAGCTTCTCGAGCTGGGGGGCCTGGCTGATGATGGCCTGCTCCATGGCCTCGCCCTGAAGACAAATCATATCCCGCCCATAAAGACAGTCAGGCACGTCGCAAGGGCATGGGTGGCCTGGCAGATTTGGGGGGGGGGGGGAGAGTAGCAGTTTATATGTGCCCCATAATATGAAAAGTGATCATTTATATGCTTGGGAAACATAACTCCACTTTGCAAATGTTGTCCTACCCTCAGCAGATTATATCCATTGTAAAAGTGTCAACCTTACTGAGAGACCCACAGTGGCCCACATCTAGCTACACCCCTGAAGACGGGTGAGTGCAAGGACATACGAATGGTGGACAGAACAAATCGAGTAGGGGGCAGAGTCCTCCTTTTGGGCCTTTAGTGTAAGAGCGAGAATGAATGACTTGGTAATGCATGTTCATTATTTTGTCATCTGCCTTGTGACCCCTCCCATGCTCTGGGCCCCCGGCAAACCTGAATGCGGTTACAGAAAGTGGATGAATACTTCGCTATCTATATTTCTGCTCTGAAAACCCATCCATCCATCTTCCACGCAGGGTAGATGGTCACCGTGTGCATGGACCCTATCTTAGAAATTCCAGGACACGGGAGGGGATCCCAGGCAATCTAGACAAAACTACTCCAGTCTGGTCAATCTTTTTGGTGATATAGGCGGCTGCTTAGGGCGGCAACTTCTGAGGAGGCGCTGGCTTGGCAGCCATTTTCAGTTTGTTCGTGGGGAGGAAGGGTGGGGAGGGGGGCACTGACGGTGATGTTTGCTTGGGGAGCCACATCAGCTCGGACCAGTAACTACTTTCATAAATTTTCACTTTGTAGTAGTAGTAGTAGTAGTAGTAGTAATTCCCTTTATTGCTATTGCAATTCACCATGTCACTAGTCACAAGTCACAAGCGAAAAGCAGGCCATCAACCCGACCATACATAAACACACATCACGTTATAGGGGGTAGACAGGTCAGGAAGACAGGGGATCAAAGGAAAAACCAGAGAAACAAGGTTACAGGAGGAGAGGGGGGGTGTACAAAAATAAAAACAGCCCCCAGACTATACTCCAATAGGGAGTACAATGTAAAACTCATTAAAAATCGCCACCATTGCACCAGTCAAAGCAGCTGGATGAAGGGGGTCCCTACAGAAGACTGAGGCCAGCAGTGATGCAGCAGCGATGCAGCACAAACGCAACAGTGGGGAAGAGGCCTCACCTCTAGTTTCCAGGTATGACGCACATACTCGCGCATCATGTTGTCCCTCAGGCTGTCGAAGATGCCCAGGCGGATGGGCGTGTCGGGGCCACGCAGGCACGGCTTGCGCAGGCTGCACACCAGCCCGTCGGCATCCTTGCTGTAGTACTCGCAGAGCTCAGCTGGGCCGCAGTGTGCCTTGCCACCAGAGATGCAATAGGTTCCGTTGAGCTGCTTCTCCACGGAGTAGTGAAAGAACTGCAGGTTCCACACGATGGACAGCACATAGCCGCCCAGGCTGCGCAGGCACTGTCGCAGCAAGAAGAGTCCGTCCGACATCCCTGCCAGCTTCAGCTGCTCCTCTGCCTCGGCGCGGCTGATGCTGCCATAGTAGAAGGGCAGCTCAGAGGCTGGGTCTATCATCCCGAGCGTGCGTGAGTGTCAGTCAGGGGCTCTGGCTGTCAGCAGTGCGGAGAGGCTACACCTCAGCAGTGGAACGGAGGGTGTGACGGCGGAGTTTCTCTGTGCCGGGGATACTTTGGTGAATATGATGGACGTGTATTCCGCTCACCGTTATGCCTGGATGACATGTGGGAAGGGGAGGAAAAGAGACAGAGACGAGCGGTCAGAAATACAGAAATGAAGTGAAACCTGTCATTTACTAAGTCGACTTTTACATGGATGTTTAGCAGATCGTGACAAAGTTGCATGTGAAACCGTGAAAACAACCCCGGTGGGAACTTTCCGCTATTATCAGAGGCATGGTTTGGCTTGCTGGTAGCTAGAGCACACATTGAGCTTTTTTGTGTCGCGCGCGATGCGCTGAGAAACCAAGTGTTTTGCGTTGCGCTGCATTAACTAGGACTGACGGGCGCAAAGGAACACGGCCGCAAAACAGGAAGCTGAGCATTCGCCCCCTCACGGTTTCTCCTCGTTGTAGAACTCCGCACGCTCTACTGCAGGTGTCTCTTCAGCATTCCATGGCTTCTACAACAGACAACTGTGGCTCTTTAGTACAGGGACTGTCAGGGAGATGCCAAAAAGCATTTACCAGGCAGTGGAACTAAATACCTGGTGGACAGGTTCAAAGGTAGTGTTTAAATGTAATTGCGTAGATGAAATTGTATTGGGCATTAATACCTTTGATATAATATATATATATTTCTAATACAATTTCAGTAACATAATTACAATGAAATACTACCTGCTTGAGATGATATGCCTTGAAAAAATGAAATGTAGAATTTTATGGAAAATCATTACGTAAAAATTGCATTAAACACTAAATACAGTTAATTTGTGAGTCCCAAATACCTTGATTAAACTTCATTTAACGGGGGGTGTGGGGGGGTTATTTTATGTACCGTTTCTGCTAAATATTATGTAATATCCTCATCAAATTTCGGGTAAAATTCTCAAGACTTAGAAATTCATGTAAACCACAAATAAGTGCAAAACAGCATGAAAAGTATTAACATGTAGACAGAAAAGATTAAGCTGATAGAGAATGGAAAATGTCTCAGTGTTCAAGTGGCACAGAGAGACGTCAAAACTGTTTTATCGGAGGAAAACAGGCGTCTTCAATCAGATTACAGTCTGGAAGTTGCTAGCAGAATGCAAGTATGGAGCCAGGTGCACAAAAAGCAACAAATACAGGGATCAAAAACACACAATGCCGTCAGTCAAAATGCATTTTCAAAAGTTCCTGTACCTTATAGCAGTATGAAATACGCCTTCCAGAGGCATTATAATGCATTATAACAGTCAGTATAAGCATTAAGGATGCTTTGTACTGCATTATAAATGTATCTATAGTGCATTATAGATGAGAGCTTCATAAAGCAGTCATAATGCATAATACACATTGCTTATAATGCCTTATAATGTTTTATAAATTACTAAAATCACTGTCTTAGGTAAAGTGTCAATTTATACCGCTGTAGAATAAATATGTCAAAATAGCGCATGTTGTAAAGAAAATTGTGTGTAAGACACGCACTGACCTTGGCTGTCCTATAAGAGCAGTGGTGAACAAATCTAGACCATGCATATGGGAAAGAGAAAAGACTTGGAAAACATTTATACCGCAAATCATGATTGCTTTTCCGTGTTCTACTGAAGCTTGAGGCGACCATTCCCCTGCGTCAAACATGAGAAGATTATAGCTCATTATTCCTTTTAACTTTCATTATATATCATAAATATGGTGATATATAATTTGGTACTGGCTGCCTCTGTCGCCTAATTTATACAGTATATGAACGTACTGCTGTCTGTGACTTATATTTTAGAACGACTGAGCAGCATAAATCAAATCCCAATAAAATCCCAGAAACAAATGAACACCCTTTCATCTGTGGCCTCCCGCTTTTGCCAATGGCTGCTAGTTGCGCGGTTTTTGCACCAGACAGGACAAGAAGAAGCCGAAGGTTGTAAAAGCATTGAATTTCTTTAGGATTCATTCAGGATTCTCCAGCAAAAACGTCTCGCTCACCCTCAGTGAAACGCATGGAAACGTAACCATGTGCAGTAAAACTAAAGGGCGTGTAGGCTGATGAAGGGTCCTGCTCATACCCTTCTGCTCTCCACTCTCACGATCAGCTTGCGTCTCTGTGACATTCACATTCCCAGTGCCGCCAGTCTTTTCAATAGCTTGTGGATATTCGTGGACGTCTTAACTCTGCCGAACTGCGATCCTCAACCTGCCCATACCCAGACAAATGTGTCCGTGCCAGCGCTTGTTTTTAAATACTATGTAAAAAAGCATTTTGATCAAAATGTGCACCGTGATGTTGACCTCGGCCTGGTACAGATTGCCACAATTACACAAGTAAGAAAAACACAGAGTATGGGAACTGGTGAAGAATGTGGAATTATGGCGAAAGGGAAGTTTTCACAAAAATTTACTGGAAGCGCTGAGTAATATACCCGACAGAAGGGAAAACGGCAAGATGTAGAAGTTGCTTCAAACTTATTTACAGATCAAGACCAATAATAAAAATATTATTATTACACAGTATTATTGTTATTATGATTTGTAGAAACACTACAGCAAGAATTCCTTTATTTGTTAACAGGATGTGAGGACTTGTTCTCTTTTAGAGTCAAGGGTTCCAACCGGTGCCGGTTCCCAAGGCAGAGGTCTCTATGGACTGAGCTGGGCTCTCTACCCACTGGCTGCGGTCAAGCAGAACCCAAGCAGAGCTGCTGCAGCCCATAATCCTGCCTGCATTCATGAGGGAGGTCCTGACAGAGAGCCCACCATAGCCACAACAAAAGCAAAGGAGACTGTATACAACATCTGGCCAAAGTACCTTACAAAACAGCAACCTCTGGCCACAGCAAAGGAGCGATGAGACCAAGACGTAGAGATGTGTGACAGGTCTCTGCGCTATGAAGGTGTTTAAGACTGGTGGAGCTCTTTTACACAATATGCGTATACACTAAACGCTCTATGGAAGAAGTTTCAAGTAGCTAGATTTGACATATGCTGGAAAAAAAAACAAAAAAACAATATGAATTCCCCATAGTCAGGATCCAAGACTGGAATAAATTTCTAGGGGAAAACAATAATTGGAGTAGCTGTAAAAATAGGAATAAGATATAGTCTGTGTGGCAAGAGAAAAAAATCACCTCAAGTCTGAACCAAGTCGAAACTTACTTTCTCATTAGCACAGTGAGAGTGAAAAGGCATGACCGTTTTGATGTAAATTTTCCATTCTTACCTCTCAGTAGAGTTATTCTGCCTTATTTTCGTATAGCACGATAATTCAGACTTTTACAATTTCCGCCACTCAACTAAATAAAATGTGTATCATCTGAAAGTCAAAGACTGTTGCACTGTGGTTAGAGGTACAAAGACTGCGTGTCGCTGGTCACACAGCGGGCAGAAAGTGCTGCCTCTTGCTCTTTTTCACGGCGTTGGAAAACTTTTTTTTTTAACTCCATGCGCCCATATAACTTATAAACCTCTTAAATGACTACATTCTGCCTACTACATGACGCAGAGTACCTTAACATCCATACAGCACTAAACCCCTGCCAGCCTTCTGTATATCACCACTATTGACCTAAATTTGACGATGCATTAAATATTTTTTGTTTTGGTATAATTTTTACATTGTAAAAAAGTAAAATGTTTAAACGACATTTACTTGTTATTTGTATTTCTTTGTATATATATATATATATATATATATATATAGTGCATCATCACCTAATTCTTGCCCCAGTGTATTCTGTAAACTAGAGAAATGAGGAGAGTGTTAAATCATGCACGGTTTTTCAACTAAACTGTCATTTCCTCTTAGCAATCAAGGTCACAAAACAGAAAATGCAGCCAACATACCTAAAAGCAAAGCACAGAGACTCAGTGCCCGGAGCTCATCTTGAAAGAAATGGTTTTCAGCTCTGCTGAATCTACAGCCGAGAGGCAAAATATACAGGGGGCATCGATAGCATCTCCGAGCATAGATACTTTTCCTGTGCTTTCATTGGTGTTGCTCTATGGATCTATGAGTGGCAGCTTGAGGCTTTAAAGGTTAAACATCCCACGGTCCAGCAGAAGAAATGTGCAAGAACCAGACGCACTGCATGAGTAAGATTTTACCTTTAAAAAAAAAACATTTTGCAGTGCATTTTGTAAGTGCCAGATAATAAAAAAACCCAAGTTTAATAGAGTAGACCATAAATTGTAAGATTACTTTCTAGCAGAGTAGTTATGGCATGTGCTTGATTTCTACCTAAATAATGACACCAGCAGTAAAGGTGAAAACATCTGAGGATGCTGGCTTTGGAACAAGTCTGTTCCTGGTACAACCACCTGCTCCACATTTTGCATGCAGGACAGTATTATCTGTGTATTGCCATTTATATAAAAGAAATTCACATATATTCCTCCATAGCCATGCATTGCTTACATATCGCAGACAAAATGCACTGGATCATTGCCAACTTCTTGATCTAGCCTATAATGCCATGACTCGTCCGATTCTGCAGACACAGACACTGCAGTTTCCTAAATGGTGACTATGTAAATAATAAACACTATCAGTGCTTATTTATTTATTTTTTGTTCTCGGTATATGTTAGCGATACTGCTTAGGCCTATAAACGAACTCATAGCTAAATCTAAATTTCAACGGAAACCAAAACCTGAAGCAAATTTTTCCAACACGTAGACGATTATTAAAATCCTCCCTTTGATGGTCATCTATCAAGCGGCTGTTACATTATATATTTCCCCTCCTTTATGCTCCACAGTGCTGTATTCACATTCCTCAAATGTATCAATCAGAAAGTGGCAGTCAGCCGATATTAAATGAGCCCAATTATCCGAGTTGTGTTAATATCTCGTCTCTTCATTCAAACATAACAGGCATCCACACTTTGCTCAGGAGAATTATTTTATATCTGTATATTGAAGCGATTTACAGTTTGCAAATGTGTTTTTATTATACTGGCAACGAAAAAATATTAATTGCACACACTTTTGGTGAAAGCATTTGCTTTAAAATGGCTCTTTCGAATTAGAAGGTAAATTGGATTTGAAAATGCTGTAGTATATCACAGTCCAATTATGATTTTAAGTATGATTTTCCTCGTACTTCAGGCAAATAAAAAATATGTAACACTCAATAACTGCACCGTATTGTTTATTCAGTGGGTTGTCTAAAATTACATAAATTGAATACAATAGGCCATTGTAATTTCAGGTATTCCTGATGCTTACTGAAGTTCACACGAAAATCCATAATTATCAATAAAGCATGAAAATGTCACGTGAGAACCTAAACATAAAGGATTATCTATTTCATGTTTACAACTACTGTCTCTGGGCTACATTATAGAATTAATATGTTGTAGCATTTTTCCCAAAAATTATCTATTTTTATTTTTGGTCTCCTTTATGAAACAAGCAGGGTTGATTTTGAAATTTTGCCTGCAATTTAAAGAATTAAATATACTGAAACATATAAATGCATATTTTCTCATTTGCAATATAATTTATATGAAAATAACATAAAGGCACAGTAGTATTAAAAAGCATAACATGATGTGGTTTAAAGATGCTTAATGAAAGCAGTAGTTAATATATTATTGCTTATATATTATTGCTTAGATTAGCAATATCCGTTAGGAGCTTTAAGTTCAGGTTTCATGAAAGCAAAATGGAGGACAAAGTTAGTCTTTTACAGTTAGAAGTTATAGCCATGTACGTTAAATGCGCGTTAAATGCATGTTAAATACTCAATGACTAGAATGGGACACGTACAAGGGTTTGGTTTTAAAAATAAAAACAGGCCAATAATCTAGGCATTTTACCTTTTCTGATGCTTTATTTTAAGTGGTTTGTATTTGACAGCATTTGACTGAATATATGACATGCTGTCAAATACCCACATCAGAATGAAGAATGGGACAAGAGCCTACAAGCACTCACCATGGATTTCTTCAGCTAATGGTGAGGGAGTTCAGTGTCTGTCGGGCGGTAGGGTGGACTTCTCAGGGCCCTGCACGACGAAAGGCTCTCACAGGCGACGACTACACCCGAAGGCTCGGCCCGCTCGTCAACATCTGGTTGAAAACCAGCATCGGCTGCGTCGTAAGCCAGGGGCACGTGGGGCGACGCAGACGGTTCTGGATTCTCTAGCGGCTTCTCAGAAGCAGCGACCAACTTCCTCGTCTTTGTTTAACTGCCAAATGTCAAAGAGCAATTGCCAGTGACGCACTCAATATCTGTACCAACATCTACATGGAAAAAAAAATATTAAAAACAAGCAGTAGTGGATTTTGAACTTGCCTTGCCTTGTATTCGTGTGTTATCACCTTGTTGACGAGAGTCAGAACTGGGTCTTAAAACCACAAAGTCTGCTAAAACTGAATTATGCCCTCACTGGAACACCCTACACAGGCATGTCAGCAACATGGTTTGGAGGTAGAAGATTTAAGGGTTAATTGAAACAGTATCCTAATGATGAGCTTCTCAAAAGCGACACGATTTCTCTAGTGAACTGGAATATAAGTGACTGTCTTCTGCCAGCGAGTCAAGCCATATTCAGGGGGCAATGCTCTGTGCACGCGTGTCAGTTGAGGTGTTTTTCACATTGCAGAGCTGAAATTATACAATCTCAGAGAGGAGATCGAAGTGGAAAATAAATAAAATCAGTGGATAAAGTGACTCATTGCGTTGCTTTTTATTTCCTGGAGGATGAAAGGGCAAAAATGTGGGCTGTATCAAAAAGCGTAGTCTAGTCCTAGTTTCTCCTTCCCACCAGTGCTGTATGTGAAAATGTTGAAAGACGATTCCAAACAGAAGTCTTGCCATGTCCACCTGAACGGACCATGGACACCAACACATCAGGCTAGGCCTGAAGCCAGAAATAAATTCCTTGGGGCATCTGGCAACCCTACCAATAGGTCGTTGTGCTAAATTTCACCTATGGGGGGCGCCCCTCTATAGATTTCACAGACCGCAACACACATTTTGAGGGAAATTCAAACTCTCAGTTTTACTACCTTGTTATGTTCCTGGTTGGGACCAAAAAAAATCTCAGGGAGATTTCTAACCCATTTTTTTAATACGTGGCTACATGCCTGCAAGCGTGTCCTTATAAGGCAGGTTTGTGCTGTAATTAACGGCAGTCCGTGCTTGCTAGGTAGCATCACAAGTACTAGCAAAAAACACTAAAACCCAAATTCAGAGGTGAACACTGTTTGGAGTTTCATGCTTTTCAGTGAAAGCGCAAAGCTCTATTTATATATATATATATATACATATATATATATATATAGTGATTTTCTGCCTTGTGCTCCAATGAAAATATGAAATTCCCTTTTAGCAGTAAAGACCTTTTATGCATTTTTACCAGATTCCACTTCAATAATATCTGATACTTTTTTTTAATTACTTTCAGTTTTGGGGCACAGTGAACATGATGCCCCTGTCCTGCTTGGTACTTTATCCCATTCCCTCTCTCACTCAGCATGAGGTATTGATGCCCCTGTCCTGCTTGGTACTTTAACCCATTCCCTCTCTCACTCAGCATGAGGTATTGATGCCCCTGTCCTGCTTGGTACTTTAACCCATTCCCTCTCTCACTCAGCATGAGGTATTGATGCCCCT
>JAABNX020000038.1:3750088-3767801 GCA_015163995.2 Mormyrus lacerda
GATTTAGGCGGGGATGGTGGGAACATATGGGGGGGTGGGGGAATGCTGAGATGGGGGGGTTCTATCCCCCTCAATAATATCATATATAATATATTTCTTGGTTTACCAAAAAATAAAACACATACGATAAATGTAACTCATCACATTATGTTTTTTTTCTGACAGTTTTTACTAAGAGAACCCCTATGATTTAGTCTAAACTTCCGCTTCAGGATGTGCTTCCCAAAAGTAAAGTTACTAACTACGCTAGCAACCTACATAGTTGGGAAACGTTTCCTCGGCTTGCAGACCTGCAAGCAAAGAGATAACAGTCGAGTGGAAAAGCACGGCTCGGCATTGTACGTAAACGTAACTCACCGAAGACCTCATATCATAACCAACAGTCAACCAATAAAAGATTTTGTGAAATGGTGGGGATTTAATCATCTCATGTTGATTCATTTTCACTAAGATTATCTTATTTACTTGAGTGGTGTGTGTGCTGAACAGTCTGAATCAAACCCCAGGAACACACTGACCCCAAGGCCACGGGTCTCTGTTTTACCTCACACACTGTGTCTATAACCACACAAATGACTCTGCAAAAGGTTTTCAGGGCACCTTGGCTATTTCTGCCTGGGCTGATTCATTCATTTTCTGTCTTTGGACTGATTACTTACTCAGATACGGGTGAAATGTGACGCACAGAATCACACACTTTACACCATTTGAGCCCCGGAGTTGAGAAGCCTGCTGTGTCGTTATGACTACAATCCTTTAAACAGACTGAGAAAATAGATCAAGTCAAAGATACAAGCAAGCAAAAACAAAAAAAGCTCCTGGATAATGTTTGAATTATTAGCAGAAAACTGCACTGAGAAAAGATCATAATGACCATAGTAAAGTAGCTAATTCGCTTAGCTATATGTCAGGTATTTAGGTAAAGTAAAGGCTAGCGATATAAGTGAATTACTTATTGAATTACTTACTTAATGAACCTCTGTAGCTGAAAGGTGCCCAGTTTGCATCCAAGTTGTATCCCACAGCTCACATCAGTTTTGCAGCCGTCCTTCTGGGGGTAATTATCCTTTGCTTTGTGAGCAAACCACAAAAAATGAACCTTCGGCTAAAATGGGGCTAATCATGGTGCTTTACACATTAAACAGAGGAACTGGGCAATGGCAGTGACTGTTGACCTCCCCCCCCAGCCGCACATGGCCAAGACCTCCGCAGGTCCACCTGGGACACCACGCAGCCGTGTCTGGTGGTCAATCTGTTCTCCGAAAATGCCCCCTGTCCCACCAATTAAACATCAGAACAAGGTGGCCATTGTGTGTTTCTGATGTTTAACCTCTGTGGTCTCAGAGTCATGTGTTTCCAATGGTGTGTGACGCTGCTTCCTGCGAAGCCTCATCCAGCCTGTGTCTCCGTGACCTTTCCGGAGCGGTGCAGTGAGGCTCGGGTCCACGGGCAGACAGATTGTCGAGCCGCAGGGTGCCTCTGTTAGTGTGGTTGTCTTAACGTGCAGGTAGTTTACGGGTTTCCTGACATTTTTTTTTAACTCGGGGTCTATTGTTATTTATTTATAATTAGTGGTGAAGGGAGAAGTTGGGGGTGGCCAAAATGAGACCGGAGGTGTCAGTGCATATGTGTGAAGATTAGAGTTGGACAGAATATTTAGGCATAGCCAAGGGGCGAAAGGGGTCCGGGCCTGGGGCCTTAGGATCTCGTCTTTGCTTCCTGTGGATGACATGGTCCTGTAGGCCTCGTCGTCCAGTGACCTGCAGCTTACACTGGGGCGGCAATCCTGTGAAGCAGCCAGGATGAGAATCAGCACCTCCTGAGTCTGAGGCCATGATTCCCGCCCGGAAAAGGGTGGATTGCTCAGTCCGGGTGGAGGATGGATTGTTGCCCCAAGTTTTAAGTATCTCGGGGTCTTGTGCATGAGCGGGAGATTCACATATGACAATGCGAATGCTGTACCGTTCTGACATGGCGAAGTTGGAGCTGAGCTGGAAGGTGAAGCTTTTGATTTACCGGTCAGCCTATATTCCTCCCTCACTTATGGTTTTGAGCTCTGGACAGTGACCGAATGAATCAGATCGCAGATACAAGCGGCTGGAATGAGTTTCCTCCGCAGGGTGTCAGGGCTCAGCCTTAGAGGTAGGTCGAAGGGCTCGGACATTCGGGAGGGGCTCAAAGTAGAGAGAGACGCCGCTCCTCCACATCCAAAGGAGCCAGTCGAGGTGTTTCGGGCATCTATCTAGGATGCCGTCTGGACGGCTCCCTGGGGAAGTGTTTCAGGCATGTCCAACCGGGAGGAGGCCCCAGGGCAGACTTAGGATACGCCGGAGAGATCGTCTATCAGCTGGCCGGGGAACGCCTTGGTATTCAGCTGCAGGAGGTGGCTGGTGAGAGGGAGGTCTGGGTATCCCTGCTTAGACTGCTGCCCCCGTGACCCGACCCCGGAAAGCGGCAAATAATGGATGGATGGATGGATGGATGGATGGATGGATGATACAATCATAATTATAATCATGCTGCTTATGAATGTTCTATGAATGCATTATGAAGGTGCAGTTAATTTAAAGCATTAGCAAATAAACTGCATTTGCTGACTATATGCTCTACAAATATATACTGTAAAATCCATATTTACTGGCATAAGACAGGCCTTTATTCCGGTGCAGTGTTGGCGCCTGCTTCCCACATGCAGACTGTGCTTTATTCATATTAACCTCAGCCTAATAAAGAAGTAAATCCCTTTAAGTGACCTCATGGTAAAGCCCTTTTCGTGTTAGACACCCAGCCGGTTGCTGAGGATATGAAACACATATTCAGCTGCCCGTGACGGCGCCGTGAGAGGAGCCGCCGCGTCGACTTGACGATGCTGTGTTGTCTCCGTGGTGACCCCCCCCCCCTCCCCGAGTCTGGGAGTCGGGAACATGGTCCACGGCAAGTAGAAGCTCCACAAAGGTGAGGCAGTCTCTCCTCACTGCAGCCCAGAAACAGCTGTTGCACATCTGGGGAGAGAGAGAAGTAGCTCTTTCCACAACTCCATTTCCCCGGGTCAGAAAAAATGGCCACTGCCCCCAGCGGCTTTCCCTTCTGAAAGCTTAATTAAAGCGACCCCAAGTAAACGGAGCGTATTTATATGCTTGGGGCTTCCTCTGTTCCCTTTTATTGACACCATAAAGATATTGTTCTCTTCCTTATTAGCGAGTAAACAAGAGATCAAGCAGGTCTCCGGAATTGCACGACTCGTTCCTTCAGGGTGGCTCGTAGAGGGGTGTGGGCTACAAGGTCCTCGCTGGAAGGCTTAATGTCCTCCTCTTGGGGCCCTTCTGTGCTTTGGGGGGGTGGAATATGGAGACCCACAAAGTCATTGGGCATGAAGTGCTTTGTAATTAGACAGCATTACTCAAGTTGGGGAGCGGGGGGGGTGGGGTTGCGGGAGGAGGGGGGGTGGACATAGAAGAATGTGGCGGGACTGGGATCCTCCAGGCAGCTGATAGGACTCTCCAAGAATTTTTAGAAACGCCTGCTAGCTAATGTGTACCCAAAGCAATATCCTATTTGTATTCACGTATACAGCTGATTAAGCACTGGTGCTGTTTTCCTAGCAGGTCCCTGTCTTAATCTCCAGTCCTAACCAGCCTTTTGTCCTTGTCCGCAGTATTTACAACACATAGTCGAATTCTGTTATTAACTCGTAAAGGTGGCCTTTTTCTTACTGGAGGAGCCGTCCAACAATAGCTTTTTCTGTGTGCAGCCAATAACTTTTGTCCAGCTGCGAAGCGACAGTCCATAAATTGCCGCTGCAGACCAAGTTCTGCAGCGCGTAGGGAGACGGGAGCGATGCTTTGCCATCTTTTTATTTGAGCTGGCAAGGGCACGGAGATGCTGGGTCTGCTTTTCTGCGCCCGTTTCGATGTCGTGAACAGGTAAAGAGATCAGAAGTACCTTGAAGACATGGCACATGTGCGTTCACCATTTCCCCTGTAAGCACTGTAAGCACTGTAAGCACTGCACATTCAGTCGCAGTGTCGGGATGCTAAATCCAGGATCCCTCTGCCTGTGACAGGAACCATATGATTTCAGGGTTTCCTAGGAGATCATGGCCTTAACTGCATGAACCCATAAGTTCCCAAGATCCTTTTTTGGAGAACTTTTTTTAAGTTTCACAATAATTCTGCTTCTTCTGTTGGTACTGCAGAAGCAACACCAGCAAAACCGCTACAATAAGCACATCACATCTGTCTATCTGTTTTAGTCATTTATCCACAGCGACATTAGTGAAATGCGCTCCCTTGGATTTGAACCAATGACCATTATTAGTGTGATCCTACGGGAGCCCATCAACAAGTACAGGGTGCTGAAGACACTCAGGGTGGGGTGCCAGTCCATCTCAGGCCAACACTCATGTACATACAATCACATACTGCTGACAAATTCAGAGATCGGTTTACAAAAACACATCTCTGGAGTGCTGGAGGAAGGTGGAGCAGCTGGAGAAGGTACCACGGCCACATGGGGAGGAGATGCCGTTCCACATGCACCAAGCTGAGGTCAGATCCACAGCCCTGGGGGTGTGAGGACACACGGATTCTGCTAGTCATGTTGCTGGGTCTCCTGAACACCTGGAGAGTTTCGTTGGTGGGCCTTGGGGTATGTGCTGCACTGTCAGGAAAAATAATGTCTTTGAGGGTACAATTACTTGTCATTGGGGCAGTGCTAATTGTACCCTAGTTATAGGTAAATGTATGTTTTAAGGTACAAAATGGGCTCTGAGGAACATTTTTTTACCATTGAGGTGCATTAAAGTTATTTGTACTAGGGCTATACCCCACACAGACTGTGACTCAGGCCCTCTTTCTATACAGTGGCGTTCCTCTCGAGCCTGGACCACTATGAGATCGCCATTCCGGTGCGTGTAGGGCCACAGGGCGAAGCGCTGTCTCCGGAAGCAACAGGCGGAGAGGCACGGCGGCACCGGCCCCGGCGCAGTGCGGACAGCCCGGTGAGCTCTGAGCAGCTCTACTACCAGCTGACCACGCCACGCACCAACTTCCTGCTCAACCTGACACTACACCAGGGACTGTTGTCCGAGCGCTTCCGCGTAGAGTACTGGAGAAGGGGCCGCCTGGCCTGGAGCCACCCCTACTCCCTGCACTGCCACTACGTGGGTCACCTACTGAACCAGCACCACTCTACCAAGGTGGCTCTCAGCAACTGCAATGGCTTGGTAGGTACTGGTATGACCGTCCAATCACTGGGGCACAATCACTGACCGAAACACACCCAGACCTGGAGTGGCCAATCAGGAGACTCGGGAGAATTCCCAGTTAGCCACTTAGCTGTTGTGCCAGCCAACCAGATAATCTGACAAGTTTAAAATTGAGCCAGTCAGAAACAATATAATTTTACATTTAAAATTCCACAAAAACGCTTAAGAATATTAACCAGGGAATGTTTAAAGACACAATAGACCACTATTACTCAACATAGAATAACATGCAAATATGCAGTACATGCGTCCGTCCGATCACTTGAGCGCAGTGCATGGTTGTGGAGGTGTCAAATGATGGATGTTAGACAGAGACCAGGCAGGGCTGAAAAAGTCAGACTGATTGAACAGTTCGGTGTGCTATTTATTATTTATTTTCTTCTTCAAATATTAGTGATTATTTTATAGGGATAAGACTTGAACTGTGGCATCTTTTATCAAAGTTCCCAGAACAAAGTCAAAATGTGCTGGCCTTGAGAATAAATCTCCTGACCTATTGTCACGTTCGTTTGTTACCATCTTTTATCCAAAAAGATATTCAGGAAGTTCAGGCAGCAGGGTCAGTCAGTCCCTGGAGCAGTTGGGAGTTAAGGGCCTTGCTCAAGGGCCCAATGGTGACATCACTCTACTATGGGATTTTAACTGGAGACCTTCCCACCATGGGCACTAACCTAAAGAGGCAGACGCTCCATTGATCTGAAGTTTTATTAACAGGCAGGAAACATTACACATGCTTCTCAGAATTAATGGTGTGTTCTGCTTGACACAGCGATGCGCTGAGTACCATGCTTCGATTACCTATTCATCCATGCCTACCTCTGAGCTTGGGCAAAATGAAAAAAGCCCCCCGGGTGACCTAACATCTGGGCACCGCCATGCATTTGTGAGTGTTACACAGCTGTGCAAAAGCACCGCCGATAAGAGTTTTACAAGAGAGCGCTATGAGTTAATTGGGCCCATTATGACATGTGCGTGCCCTCAACAGAGAATTAAACATGTGCACAAAAGCACAAATAAAAGACTGCAGATAATTACTTGTGGCCGGAGTGGCGTAATTTAATTCAGCGAGGAATTCATTGTGTTCAGGAGAGCATTACTAAATACATGATAGGATTATGCACACTTTAAACCGTGATGTCGAGCAACAGAAGAGGAAAACAACACATGCTCTAAACCCATTGGCCTGTTCCGGGTTAGTGTGGAAGGGTTGCATTATGATACTGAGGTACTTATGAAGTGATGTTGAGGCACCATAAGGGTCCGTCGGAGCCGTCCAGCGCTAGGGGAAGGTTTAGAGAGGCTGTGAAGTTGAGGAAGCAGGGTCAACCAGTCCCTGGAGCAGTTGGGAGTTAAGGGCCTTGTTCAAGGGCCAAGTGATGAAATCACTCTACTGACCATGGGTCCAGGCTTGTAGATGAGTCTGCTTTGGAGACTCGTGATCGGATGGGTGTCGATAGGATGAAGGGTAGATAGACCAAGAACAGGCAGGTAAACAGCCACAAGAAACTCCCAGTAATGATATTATAACTGTATATTGGTATACTGTCATTCTGGTAATTATCACAGTACCCGTGAAGCTGTGTTATGTCTTGACTTCTCCAGCAGGGGGTGATAGTGTCCGGGGACGAAGAGTTCTTCATTGAGCCGCTGACGCCAGTGGATAATCTGACCAGTGTGGAGGAGAGGGAGGGTCGCCCCCATGTGGTGTATAAAAGGTCTTCCCTACGACACCAGTACATGGACCAGTCCTGTGGGGTCATAGGTAACATATGGCATGACTTCTTTCGGCATCTCTCAGTCATCCACCCACCCCTCTATCCGTCCATTTATCCCTCCATCCCCTCCATTATTCATCCATCCAATTATCTTCCAACTGTTTAACCTGTACAGAGTCATGGGTTGTGTCTGTCAATGATCACATATTGAAAGTATACTCTTTGTTTTTTTTAATAAAATGTGCTCTTTTTTGAAAGTGTTCAATCAGTTTCATAAATCTGTTCTGCGCTTGCTGGGAAATCTGTTAGCCCATTAAAATGTTGAATAAATAAACACAGCATTCAGGTATTTTTATTATGGATATAAAAATGTCTACATGCCAGTGTTGCCACGGAGCCTGGTATTACTATGCTCAGATTTGCTGCTCAACCCTGTTTCTCCAGTCCCTTAGCACTGAGAATTTAGCTTTATTTTGAGCGTTTTTTTCGCAGACACAGACACAGACTGATGCTCTGCAAAGACTCAGGCCGGGACCCCCACGGGGAACCTTAGAGGGCTGCAGCTCGCTGAGTGAAGCACCTCACAGCAGAGTAATGATCCACGTGGCTAACCGGCCCATGTTGCGGCTCTCTCTGCTGACCTCACCCGCCCGCCTTTCAGATGAGAAGCCTGGCAAGGGTCCAGGATGGTGGCAGCGGCCTCTGAAACCTTCCCCCAACCAGATGGGCCGCGGACAGCTGCCGCTGAAGCGCTCGGTGAGCCGCGAGCGCTACGTGGAGACGCTGGTGGTGGCCGACAAGATGATGGTGGGCTACCACGGCCGGCGAGACATCGAGCAGTACATTCTCGCCGTCATGAATATTGTAAGTTTCTCATCGCGTCACGACGGTCGTTTCTGGACAAATTCATTTGTGAAGGCTAAGAAATGTATTTTTTAACACAGCTGAAATGCATTGATGTAGTCTATTGCCTGGATAGATAGGGAGACACGCTACCCGACCTTGCTACCACCAGTGTCGTAAGAGGTCCCATCTGTAGCATTTTAGACGATGGCGTTCCTGAATGACACAGTCATCCAACCCCACTCGGATGGCCCTATATCTGCCCCAAGAAAACTGTTTTACTTTGCTCACTGTCTCAACCCTGGTTGATGTGCATGTCTGCCTCATTTGAACAGTTGCGATAACTTAGGCTTATATGTATACAGATGCTCCTCTACTTGCGGACGAGATACGTTCCCGAACTTGAAATGTTCAGAAGTCGTTACTCGACATCATTTTACGGGTATATGCAGGGATTGACGTAACTGACACGCAAGTATACGCATTCACTTTTAAAAACAATACGTGCGGGAATCGATTGTTGTAACAGCGTGAACGCATACGTATTTTATGTGCATTATGTATTACCATGCATTTTGACCTCTATACCGCAAATGTAGTACGAATTAGCATATGAAGGTTAAAATATACGATCGTTTCTTGTGATATCAGTGCAAATGCACATAAAATACGTACGCATACACGACTGCAGCACGTATCACTTTTAAAGGTGAATGTGTACTTGCATACCATTTGTCAATCCCTGGGTATACGCAAGTACAAAGAACTGGGATGCCGGGAGTACGCACGCTACGTTTGACGGAATTGGCGTGCAGAACAAAATCTCATGTTGCGGACAGGAAACAGGAACCCAACAAACACAATTTGGACTTACAGTCCTCTTCGTTCGTATGTCTGAAAATTAGCAAATTGAAAGTTCGTAAGTAAAGGAGCGTCTGTACTTTAATTTGATTGTTAGACCAATTATGCAAAAAAATATTCTCTTCGCATAAGAACCAAGTTTCCGGCTGGACATTTCTGCAACATACTGTTTCTCTTGAGTTGAAACAGTCAATGGCGCCGCCATTCTGGAATGTTTTTTTGCTCCTGCAAGTGCCCCAGTTGTCAACCTGAGAACTAGCGGAAAGTGCCCTTCAGAAAGGTGTGGCTAATGGTTGTTTGTTGTGAAGCCCCGTTGAGTGTCAGAGCTTCTCTCGTTTTTAAGACTGGTCTTTTCTTGCTTCCTTGGAGGTCAGGTTGCCAAACTGTTCCAGGATTCTAGCCTGGGGAATGCAGTGAATATCGTGGTGACCCGCCTCATCCTGCTCACCGAGGACCAGGTATGTGGCCCGGCGTGACACCCTGTTACCGCGGCACGTGCTCATGCCTTCGTCGGCTGCCCCGCGGTGGTGTTTACGATGCCAGACACCACCACGGACATCCACTCTGCGTGGCACCCGGATACAGCTCTGCCTCAATGAGCGCCTTGTTAGCGAAGGCCGTTGGCCAAGTGTCTCTCCTTGCCCCCAATTGCCTGCAGAGGTGCGCCTCGTGTGCCTGGCCATTTGCGCTGGTGGATTCTGGGTCACTGCCACCCAGCCAGTCATGACTGCTCCCGTTGTTACCGGCTACCATTCAGGCCCCAGCCGTGACGCACATTTGGACGCTGCCATTTTTGACGTTAAAAAAAAAAATGTCGTGTTTCAGGAGACTGTAGGGTACTGTTCCCTTCAACCTGCCGTCTGAGTAATTGTAGTCAGCCTCAATTCATCAGCTCGGTATCTCAGAGCCATCGAAGAAAAAGCTCACGGACTTGTTTACATGTGCATGCAAACACACCACAGTCAAACATTGCAGGTCCCGGTCCAGCCCGGCCCAGTGGAGCGAGATGGGGGGATGGAGAAGCCTCTGTGCATCAAGGCAGCCCGCTGGCCCCAAAGAGGGGGGCATTGTGGGACGGGATAATAACAACTTACGTCTCTGTGTGCATTCCTGTGTTATGAGTATAACCCAGCAGGCCAGGAAAATATTCTGATCTCACTGCCAATGTAGGGGATGGCAGTGGGTGCTCCTCCTAGAACCAGGCCAGAAAATGCGGTCACAGCGCTGCATAAAAGCAGCCAAAAGAAGAAACAGGGGCGTGGCCTGGGATAAAGGATGCCACTTAGGGGTAATGGGTTATTCTGGAGTTTTTTTTCTTGTGGGAGACTAATTGGCCCCTATGGAGACTGTGGGTTATCACATGATCAGATGGGTTCTTCAGTGGGAAGAAATGGAGTGATCATTGTTTCAAAATGGCTGTCCCTTACGTCCAGACGGGTTACGGAAATGTTTCCTGAGGGTGGGTTTTGACGATACGGTGGTGATGCAGTGTTTACTCCCTGTCATTTCATGTTAGCCCAATCTGGAGATTAACCACCACGCAGGAAAGTCCTTGGACAGTTTCTGCAAGTGGCAGAAGTCCATAACCAACCGCAAAGGCAATGGCAACGCCATCCCTGACAACGGGATCGCGCACCACGACACCGCAGTGCTCGTCACAAGGTCAGTCCCACATGTCTCTGTGTGTCTGTGGCTCTGCGTGTGACTGTGTCTCTCACTCACGGCACAGTCACCCTGTGTCTGCTGGATGTTGCCTGTGCACTTCCTGTGCCGCGAATCTCTCTGCATTTCGCCGACACATTCCATCGTTCACTTGCGCGTACATATTTATTTTTATGACAGGCGGCGTGCCTGTCATGCAAGGTCACATGACCTCCCTCTTCGGGCACCCTGCTGTTCCTCCCCACTCTGACTTTCACCGGGTGTACGAAGCTGCACCTTTCCGCCGCGTCTTGCCGCAGTTTCGAAGTCTGGCTCGCTGTGCTCCAGTGCACATCTGGATAGCAAGAAGAATGCAGGACTCGCACAGCTGTCTGGCGTCCAGCGGCCCTGAGTGCGTTCCGAGGAGTCAGGCGTGCCTTCGTCGTGCCGCGGTTTCCGTGTCGGTGGAAAAATCCAGCAGTGGCGGCAGGGCCCGAGAGTGCAGGATGAGTTACGTCTCCGTGTTTAGTGACAGTTTTGTTTTTATTAAGCACGTCTTAAAATCGTCTGAAAAGCCTGTCGGAATCTCCAGAGTGGCCCTGGCTTGTCTCGAAGGAGGTCCGTCTGCTGGGACCTCTCCGCTGTCTGCCGCCTCAGTGACTCCCGGCGCTGGGCCTGCAGGGGGCGCTAGCCTACGTCAGGAGATCTGTTGACCAGTTTACACTGGTGGCGCCCTGCAAGCAGATAGGGGTAGGCAGTAGGGTATAAACTGTGATGTGGGCCAAGAGGAAGACAAAGAAAAGAAACATCAAATGGAACAAAAGCAACAGTGTGGCAGGCATAGACTGTGCAGGCAGTGAGACGCACTGTAGAGAGAATGGAAGGTGTTTATAGACCGACTTGGAAAAAAAACCCAAACATCTCTGCTGTGGTTGCCCCACTTTTCCTGCGATTGTTCAGACTTGTTAACCCATTGCGGTCAACTGGATGGGCCCAGCATCGCTCAGAACCTGCATGTGTTTCACTTGGGGAAGTCGGATGAAAAACTAATTTCTTTATTCCTCCATCTTTATTAAGCTGAGTTCCAAATGTTTCTCTGTTACTGTCTTTCAACCGTTTTCAAATAGCACTGGGAGGGGATGTGGTATGAATTAAGCAGGCTTGAAGTTTGGGGACGGGTTCTAGGGCCAGAACATCAGCAGGAGTGCCTGTACCTGCCCTGTACCTGCCCTGTACCTGCCTTGTACATTTTTATAAACAGGTCAGTTTATTTCACTTTCCCTTCCAGGTACGACATCTGCATCTACAAGAACAAGCCATGTGGAACGCTAGGTACGGTGAATAACAGCTCTGCCTGGGGAACAAGGCGGCTCACACTGACCTCGTATACAAAGCCACTGTGTTGTGCCATGAAACTATATATAACTTAGATCCTGGGAGGGGCAGCAACCCAGGAAGCGGGTGTGATTTGATTCGGCTCTGTGGGTTTCGGGCCCCGTCCAGCACTGGTCACCTTTCTAGGCTCAACCGCATCTGAAAGTGACGAATAAAGATCTTTTCTTCATTATCCGTTGGAAAGTGTTTTTGTTTGCTGGAAATTTAGCTAATATGTACCAAACAATGCTCGAAGTTAAAATGAACGCATTAAATAGTGACCTATTTCGTGCACACCGGTCACACTGAGATTGAGTGATATTCGTGTTACACAGTGTGTTAGGGGATTTCGTGCATAATAATCTTGTGAAAACACATGTGCGTACGTGTGACCCTTTCTTCCCACCATCCTGAGCCTGTAAATCCCGCCTCCAGGTCTGGCGCCCGTCGGAGGCATGTGTGAACCAGAGAGAAGCTGCAGCATAAATGAGGACATCGGCTTGGCCACCGCGTTCACCATTGCGCATGAGATTGGGCACACGTGAGTGTACTGTGGCAGCTGCCTTCACCTCACCCAACTTTAGGCCCTGCACACTTTCTCAGTATAATTCTGAGCTGGCAGTTACCTCTGTTGTCCTTTTTAATTGTACTTTGGTGTTTATATGTCAATTTCATTGAGTTGTCTGTATGGTGATGTATTTGCATTAACAGAGATGGGTAGTTCAGGTCCAGTGAGTAAAAGTCCAGACCAAGATTTTTTTTCAATCAACCAGTTGAAAGTATGAAGAGTCACAGTCACGCAACTGGTTGGTTGAAACTAAATCTTGGTCTGTACTTTTACACTCTGGACCTGAACTACCCACCCGTGGGCATTAGTGCGTATTAAAGGGTTATGAATGAGAGAAAGAGGGAGAAAAGAGAAATTTTAGAGACAGAGGTTAGTGAACGTGAGCATGTCATGGAGGACTGGACTTGGGGGAAAGGGAGACACCAGTAATATGGCAAAAAAAACAGAAAAGCAGGTAGCTTAGCTCAGTGTTTCCCAATCCGGTCCACCTAGACCCGCAGACGGTCCATGTTTTTGCTCCCTTCCGGATGCTGGGTCTCCCAGGTTGGGAAACACTGTGTTAACCTATTGCCTGGAACCAAAGGGTTGCCAGATGATGCTTGTGATTTTCTTCTTGTAAGTCACACGCCAAGGAGCTGGCGGTGTGATTTGCTTTATCGGCAAAGTAAACTGACCATGATGCCCCCCTCTGGCAGGTTTGGCATGAACCACGACGGCGTGGGCAACGCGTGCGGCGCCCGAAGCCAGGAGATGGCCAAGCTGATGGCTGCCCACATCACCATGAAGACCAACCCGTTTGTGTGGTCAGCCTGCAGCCGGGACTACATCACCAACTTCCTGGAGTGAGCCAGCCACCAGCATGATGACAGCCGACACGCCAGCAGTTTGGCGTGTCAGGAGAGCCTGGCTTCAGTGGTTGGGGGGGGGGGGTCGAGTATTCATGCTTCTGTAACAATCTACAACAGGCCGGGCAAATAAGTGAGAATGGAGAGTTTCACGTTTTTGGTCTGTGTCAGTGTCACCGGAAGGGTTTTGGTTTGCAGCACCAGTTTGTCTCTTTCCTACGACTTTGTGCCGTGACCAAGCTGTTCCATATCTGCCCCGTGTTTCCTGCCCTATTGTTGTGTCTGCGTTGTTCATATTCCATTAGGTTGCTGTTCCGTCTGGTTTTTTTCCCCGCACTATCATTTTTCTGGTCTGTGCCGCTGTTCAGTCCCGCATGCACTGGGCCGTGTCCTGAGTTTTTGGGGCTGCCTGAACCGGCGCTCCTCCCTTTCTGACCCCTCTGCAGCTCAGGTATGGGCTCCTGCCTGAACAACATGCCTCCCAAGCAGGAGTTTGTGTACCCCACAACGGCACCGGGCCAGGTTTACGACGCCGACGAGCAGTGCCGTTTCCAGTATGGGGTGAAGTCTCGCCAGTGTAAATACGGGGTACGGGGTTTCCCTGGGGCCCTCGTCTGGCCTCGCTGCTCTGTCCCACCACAGCTCCATCCTTTTCTCTCTCTCTCCCTCCCTCTCTGACTGAAACGTCTCCAGCTCACAGTCATTCCCCACCTCAGCTGCCCTCATATCAATGCCGTTGACCCATCAGAGTAACACTGCGGTCATTCAATAAGCATGTTCTCAAGGTTTATGTCTCTCAGACCTCATGGTCAAAGACCTCCGGGTGCTACATTTAGCAGATTACATCGTTTATTAACTGCTTAGTCGCTGCTAAGTTATGTGCAATGTCGCACACCCTGCTGTATAATTTTACCCATTACTGCAGTAGGATAAGTTAGGGTTGTTGAAGAGTCACATATAGCATCTGGCCAAAAGTATGTGGACACCATCTTGTCCAGCGTCTCATTCTGAAACCAAGGGTACTTATATGAAGGTGGTTAACCCTTATCTGCTATAATAGCCTGTGCTTTTCTGGGACGGCTTTCCATTAACTGCTGGAACATTGCTGGTGGGACCTGCTGCCATCCAGGCTGGGTGTTGATGCTGGGCGATCCGGTCCCCTTCTGTGAGTTTGTGTGACCCACCACTTTGCAGCTGAATTTGTTCCCAGCGTTTCCACTTCACAGTCACCTCATTTGCGGCTGAACCTGGCAGCTATAACAGAGCAGAAATCTGGCAAACTGGCTTATTGGAAAGGCGGCGTCCTTTGGTGATGCCAAGCTGGGAGGCACCTTCTCTGTACAAGCCCTCACTCCACCGCTAGCGTTAGTTACTGGATTATACACCTGTGTTAGTTATGGGTGTGTCTAAGTAGCTACTTAATTAGCTAATTCCTCTATTTGATAGGGATGTCCACATACTTTTGGCTACATAGTGTACCTTTATAAAGGCTAAACAGTGAAGATCTCAAATCCATAGTGGTTCAGAGGTCCGACCAATTGTCCTCTCAAGGCTAATTAAATTACACTGTTAGCTGCACCCAGTATTTCTGGTGTGGGAACACACCCGGGTCCCCTTTGGCATTTCACTGTGCAGCATTTAACCTTCAAGCACCTACTTAAGCACCAGAGCACTTAGCTACCAGAGGAGAAGGCAGAGCAGTGGCGTCTTTTGCCGCATTATTTTTATGCGCCGTCGCCTCCTCGGCTCGGCGGCCTCACGGGGACGGCACTGATGCATGTCTGCCGTGTTTCACAGGAAGTCTGCAGCGAGCTGTGGTGCATGAGCAAGGGCAACCACTGCATTACCAGCAGCATCCCCGCTGCAGAAGGAACCATCTGCCAGACCAACACTATCGAGAAGGGAGTAAGTACTGGGCTGGAGCATTCTTCCCAGGAAAGAGGGGACGGTAATGTTGGTGGAGAGGAAATGAGAAACGATTTGTGGGTGGAGGGTTTTGGTTTCTGTTACATGCTAATATCGGGTGCTGGGGGAGTGTACAGCTGAAATCAGCACTCTCAGAGTTAAATGAACATCCACTGTTAAAAATGCATCCCCCACTTGACCTCCTGCTCCCCCTGACGTGTTTTGGATCGGGCCAAACGCCAAACGTAACTGATTACAGGGCAGCCACCTTCAAATCGGTGTTTTTGTTTTCTGAGGAAACCGTGCAAGGTGCATACTCCAGTGACAGGCTTTAAAGGCCAGTGAAGTTCATGCACCTCATATGAAAATAGTATCTTCAGCAGATACTGAATTGAACTGGAAATTTATTTGTTATTTGCAGAGGTATAGAAGTTAAAAGGCACTGAAATTTTTGCATGGTTCCCTCAATCAAGGTTTTAAAAAGAAAATATAAACAAGACTATAGAAGTCTAGAAATATGCATTTAGGTTTTTATTATAACATTAATTAAATAGATAAAAAGATAAACAAAGTGCTTGAGTGAGAGATAGATGTTGTACCGTGCAGGCAGCTGGGGTGTGACGTGCGGAATATGCACTTTTTTTTAATTGCTGAACATCAGCATTTCACACTGGCAGTGCGCTCGTTCACTTATCCATCCCGGGGCCACGGTGATGACCCACATTGGCCCAGGATTCCATTCCCAGAATGGGCCTCGCTCTTCGCCCTTCTGCCTCTCAGCCCGCTGCCTGTTCTTCGCCCCCAGTGGTGCTACAAGCGGGTGTGTGTGGCATTCGGCACCCGACCCGAGGGTGTGGATGGGGGATGGGGCCTCTGGTCGCCGTGGGAGGAGTGCAGCCGCACCTGCGGGGGAGGTGTCTCCTCCTCCACCCGGCACTGCGACAGCCCAAGGTAGGTAATGGAAAATGGGGGGGCAGACTGAGCCGTTTCCGTGGAAGCCGGCCTGGCTGACGGTCCCCTGATCTGGCCACAGCGTGCGGGACAGAAGACCAGGTGACTTTCTGGCCTGGATTTGGATGATTTTCTCTCGTACCGCTTCATAGACTCACTGTCTTCATCTCCAGTTCCTATGTAGTGCAGGAATGCAGCCACATTGTAAAATTATGGGTCTGATCCTCCCCTCCATCCTCCACCAAAATCTGCACCTGACCAGGACTGGAACCATGTAGTAAAATCACAAAATTGTAACAACCCCCCCCCCCCCCCCTTGAAATTTATCCAGCTATCCCTCCCTCCAGAAATTTATTTGCTTCTGGCCACAGACTTAATGTGGTGGACATCAGAGTTTGTTTTGATTTTTATTGACACCGGAGTTAAATTCTTCGGGGTTCGGTGCCTCTAGCTTTTGTGTAGAGTGCCAGTTTTGCGAACAGGACGACATTTCCCCAAGACGTTTTGAAACTCCTGTTTTAAGTGCGCTGCATCTTTGCGGCGAGGTCCCTTTAAGGTCGGAGCAAGGCGCTGTCCTCAGGAGCCCTCTGCCGTCCACGCACGTGTCGAGCCGCTCCGCTGGAAGCGTGTGCAATGTTCCGACTGGGAAATGCTGGTCTCTTGGCTCCTAAAGTTTCTGCCCCGACTGCCAGCAGAATTCCTAATAATAACGCTATGGGATGTATATTTCACAATCAGGGTATGAAACATTTGAGCAGACTGCCCCATTTACTGTATCTGTCTGGGAGCCACTAGGATCGATTCAGATGTATCAGTCACTAATGAGACTGAAAAAGAGGTTGCGATTCCAAACTGTGGCTTAGAATGGACGGACGTGTGATTAACGATGAACGTAAATCATACTCAGATGTGATGTGTCTTCATTTTCTTTTCAGACCAACGATCGGTGGGAAGTATTGTCTGGGAGAGAGGAAGCGATTTAGATCCTGCAATATCGATGTGAGTGGCACCTAGGTGCGCCGTTTTGAAGCATGCGCTGTCTCGTTGCATTTCAGTCGCTGCATGTCACACTGCGACGGCAGAACCGTTGATCCCAAGGTCATTTTGCAAGACTGGCCAAATTGGTGGGCCAAGGAGGCCTTTGAGAATTTCGCAAGTCAGGAGAAAATCTATCCTATTTATGCATATACATACATATATGCTATATACATACAGACAGGTGGGTGGGTAGGTCGGTCAGATGGATGGATGGTTGGATGGATGGGTGGGCAGATAGATAGATAGATAGATAGATAGATAGATAGATAGATAGATAGATAGATAGATGGTTAGATACACATGCGAGTACAATTATTTCTTGTAAGTATTTTTGTAAAACTATACATCCAAATGACCCCCCCCACAATTCATGATCAGTTGGTTCAGAAAAAGGGGCAATATGGGGGAATGAAGGCAATTTTTCCTATGGCACACAGTGTCTGTGTGAGTGGTGTGACCAGCCCCTCCTAAATAAACACCAGCGGTGCTGGTACCCAGGCCAGGGGTGTAAGCTGTAGCGAGCGCAGTGACCCTGCTGCAGGCAGGGGCTGCGACTCGCTGCTGTCTGACAGGATTTTTCCTAATAACAGTCCAGGAGAGATCACTCGGCACCCTTAAGGAGTCGGTGACCGGTCGGCTGTTACGCCAGACACCTCCAGCTGATGCTGATGCTGTCTCTCGGGGGGGGGGGGGGGGGGGGGCCAGA
>JAABNX020000038.1:3767901-3809917 GCA_015163995.2 Mormyrus lacerda
CCCCCCCCCCCCCCCCCCAGCCTGAGGTGCATCACATTTCCTCAGGATCGCTGTGTCCTGCTGGACTCGTTGTAACAGGTGCCAGCGTCAGAACGCGCGGCCTCAACCTGCCCCTCAGCCCCCACGGCCTCCATGAAAGGGCTAATTCTTCCTTAAGCCCAGCTCCTCTTCTTAGGTCCTGTTAAGCCGAAAGGTCACCCCACTCTTAACTCCTAACTTCCACCTGTTGCTGTAGTTTAGGTTTCAGAGCAAAAATAATACAAACTGGAGACTGATTAAGGTCATAAGAAATTAAACATAATATCATGCACCGCAAGTTCCTTACCATAGATAGGTGACCACGGTTGCGTAGGTGGCCATGGATGTAATAGCAGGCTGATCAGGCCTAACTATCAGTGTCTCTCTCTCTGTCTCTCTTTCTCTCTCTGCATCAGGAGTGTCCTGTCGGTTCTCAGGACTTCCGGCAAATTCAGTGCTCTGACTTTGATAACGTGCCATTCCGAGGCAAATTCTACACCTGGAAACCGTATAGAGGAGGTTAGTACCAGGACTGTGTGAGACACCTTATGGCAGGTTTCTGCATGTAAGGGATACTTTGCTAACGCTATATGTTGCTGATGTCCATGAACTGGCCGGCATGGGGTGCATTCCGCTCTTTGCTAGGTGACTGAGAAGTGGTCACACACAGCTCCCCGGGTTACAGTGTCATTGTAATGTGGCTGCAGATGCACCAACTGCCGCTGGAGAGCTCGGCGTCTCGCTGCGTCGGGGCACGGGGCCCAGATGGGGGCCAGAAAGGGGAAGCTGCCCTAACCCCCCAGTCTGGCTCCCATATGCTCGCCCTGGAAAGCCCTCTCCCAGAATCCCGCGCTAGAATTCCTTGCGCCTGATGAGCACCGAGCTGGACGCAAAAGATAAATAGTTTCGACGACATAACTGCCTTTCATCTGTGAGTCCAATAACATAATGGCTTACAGAGAGGCCCTTTCCAACTGCAGACAACAAGTGCTCCTTTCATCCAGTCAGCTGATTTTACAATGAAAATCCTGAGCAGCTGTTAAAATATGAGCCCTGCCACAGCCTGCACCACATTCGCAAAGCTGCTCATACATCTTGGGCCGCACTTCTGTCCTGTCCGTCTACCGTTCCTCTGTCCATCTGCAGCTTTTTCCCCCCTTTCTGCATCCCTCCGTTTTCTTTCCAGTAGTACCACAGTTTCTCCTCCCTTTGCTCTTCCTCACACTCAGTCTCTCTCTTTCTTTTCTTACCCCTCCACGCTCATGCACGTTTGCCAGTCAGCCAAAGAGGTTTGCGAAAGAAGCTTGCAGAGGCTCTTACGGCCATATTTATTTTTTTCGGATCCGTTCACGTCGTTGCAGTCTGTCCAAAAAAATCCGGCGAGCCAGCTGCTCTTCATCGCCTCTTCATCCTAGCACAAATCTCACGCACACGTGCGAGCCGTTGCCTATTGGCCACGCCTCCTTGGCTGTAGCCGACGACTTGTAAACCACATCGCAGACCGAGATGAAGCGAGATAACGTAAAGGGCTCCCGTGCTCCTCGATTTCCCACTTCCTCTGGCGCGCATTGACATGTGCAGACGCTCAAACGCTTGTTGCGCTCCGCAGCTGGAGCAGAGCGGAATAGCGCAAGAGTCATAATTTTCCCGCTATTCCCTGAAAGGCCTCATAGTTCCTGTTTGGGATCCTGGAATTTTCACACCACATGAAGTGGAAAACATGTCAGCTTCTGTACAAAACTTCAACTGCTGGTGAGAAAAGAAACAAACAAACAGGCTGCCTCTCTGAAGACCTGTAGTCTAGAGGAAGCCCCAGCAGTATGGGGGAAACCATTTTAGATTTTTTTGGTGTGAAGTGGGGGGGGTCACCAGCAGGAGTGCTGAGACAGTAAGTGCAAATAAACTCTGATTGTCGTCTGCAGTACAGCGCTCCGGCCGGAAAGAAGTTTAGGATGGATTATTGCTTCTTTTTTTTTTTGCTAGATTCACATGACTGGTGTCAAGCCAGACACAGGCGGGGAATCTGGGTCAATTATGGAGTCAGAGAGACGATAAGGGAGATGTGAGCACAGGAGGGAGGAACTGCAGGCCCTCAGCTGTCTGCCTGCCTTTGAAATCACGTTCCGGGGCAGCGTGAGACACAGTGGGAAGGAGAGGTGTGAAGAAGCCTGGTGGGATGGGCACTCGCCACTCAGCGGGGCGTGCATGTGAATTCAAGGGGGGGGGGGGGGCTGTGCAGGCACAAGTGGACTTCGCCATCCTCGCATTCTCTCCCTGTCCCTCATATGCCCCAAGGGATCATCCCACATTCCTGGGAATTTTTTGAAAACTTCCCCACTCTCGATATCTTTTTCTAAAAAAGGGGGTCTACTGTAACTATCCAGAAAGTGTAAAACCTCTTAAGAGTTGGGATGCGGGGTGGGTTAGGCATCAGGGAGCAGATTGTATGTGCCGCCACATGTGTGTCAGTGTGTGTGTGTTTGGGAAGCGGAGGGTGAGTGATATAATCACCTTCAGCTGGCCTACGTCGCAGCATTCTCCCCTCTTGGACCCTCTGTCTGTCTCTCCCCCTCTCTGTCCCTCTTCCTCTCTCACTCTCTCTCTCCCTTCCTCTCCCTCTCTCTGTCTCTACCTTGGCACCACAGTCCTCAGCAGCTGTGGAAGAGCAAACTGATGACGTTTCACAGAAAGACTCGTAAAGCCATTAAAATGCTGTGTGCGGCCTTCAGAGGCATTTTCGATCTTTGTGGCGCGAGCGCATAATCGAAGGAAACGTTTTATATAATTCACTTGTTTTGTCTTCCCTCTGAGAAATCCAAAGCATATGTATGTGCCACTGTGTAATGGGAAAACGGAAAGTGGCACCAATTAGTTTTTTTGCCATTAGTAAGTTACGTAGCGTCGTAAACTCAGCAAAGTGGAACAATGCTGAGTGACTGTGGCTGAATGTAATTACAGTGAATGCTTAAAATCCAGTGCAGGTAATATGACCCCAAAAAAGTGTGAAAAATGCTAATAAAAAGAAAGACCTTGGTGATTGGTGAGTTCAATTTTACCCACATGTAACTGAGAACAAAGCTGCATATATGAAACTTGAACCACTCAACTTACACTCTTACTAAATGTGATGCCTACAACACGTTCCAAAACAACTGGGACAGGGGTGTGTTTGACCACTGGGATGTTTAAAAAATCCGTTTGAAGCATTCAAACCAGCTGAACAGGGGATGCTATCCTGATTAGGGTTAGAATGAGCATCCATAAGGACATTCTCAGGAGTACGTCGGTAAATTGTTGTCGATGAACACAGCTCATTACAGCTTTCACGGATGCAAGCGAAGAGTCTACGACCCAAAGCAGAAGCCATACATGAGCAACATCCAGAAATGTCAATGACTTCAGGCTCAAGCTCATCTCAGATGGACGGCGGGAAAATGGAAACGTGAACTGCAGTCTGAGGAGATCAAAAGAGAAAAAGGATTACAGCAATGCGACGTTCAAAAGTCAGTGTGTTTCATGGTGTTGGGCTGTGTTACTGCCTGTGACATGGGAACCTTGAAGGCTTCTCTGAAAGCATCATAGCGCAGAAGGATACATTTTGGAGCCACGTGTGCTGCCATCTAGAAACATCTTTTCCAGGGGTGCCCTTTCTTTTTTCGGCAAGACCATGTCTAGCTACATTCTGTGTGTATTACCGTAGCATGGCTTCACAGATAGAGAGTCTGAGAGCTAAGCTGGCCTGTCTGCAGTCCAGACCTGTCTCCCACTATGTGTGGCGCATCAGGACGTACAAAAAATAACAATGGGGACCCCGCACTGGTGATCAGCTGAACTTCTACATCAAATAAGAATGGGAGAAAAATACCATCTATTCATCTCTTGTCCATTTTCTATAACAATTTGTCCTATTCAGGGTCACACGGGCTCCAAAGCCTATCCCAGAGGGTACGGATGCAAGGCAGGGCACAACCCTGGATGGGGCGCCAACCCATCGCAGAGCACACTCACACACCATTCACTTACACAGGCACACCTCCATGCAAATTGGTAACTCCGAATAAACTCAGCATGTTTTTCGACTGTGGGGGGGAACTGAAATGGTAGAGACTCTAACTATGGTACCAGTGGTGGGAGGCAACAATGCTACCAGCTGCACCATCATGCCACCCCAGAGAAAAATCATACTTTCAAAAATATAACAATTAATGTCCTCATTTCCCAAACAACAGGGAAGATGATATAACAGTGGTAACCATGCCTCTGTCCCAACTGTTTTTGGAATGTGTTGCGGACATCGCATTCAGAACTACATTCTGTCAGAAACATAACATTGTAATTCCTGAACAGCCCTGTCATCCCCTCCCCTCATCTAATCCCCAGTCCTCCCACAGCCCCAACCTCTATTATCTCTAACCCCCTGCATACACTCTCCACCCCTACAAAAGGTCTTTCTTAAGAACCCAGCTTTGTGTATGTCTCAGCGTAATCAGAGTCACTAATTTTGCGTCTGTGACTTTCCTTTCATGTGCATTTCTGTGCAATTTGTCCCAACATGTCCTCAGTTCCAGGTCTTCACTCATAGGATGTGTCTGCCAAGTTTGAAAAAGATTCGTCAAATGCTTTTTGAGTTATTATGCTAACAAGATCTAGTGTCTGAGGCTGCCCGTCTCTTTGCTATTGCTGCAGGGTGCTGCTTCAGTTTTGCTGTGATTTGTCTCAAATTTTGAAAGGTTCCAGATCTTCACAATGGGTCTGTAAATATCCACCAAATACTTTTTGAGTTAGTGAGAAAGTGAGTTTGAGAAAGTGTCTATAGCAGTGACGGCAGACTAGTTCCAAAACCAGTCCGGGGAGTACAATGAATGTATGTTTATAAAAACAAATGAAGTTCATTAGTCCAAACTTGAAACATGTCTGTTTTCAATTTCACATGAGTGAAATAGAATGCACTATTAATTGGGGTTGTACAAAAGTATGAACATTCCCTAAGTGTGAAATACAGAGATATTCTGACATTTTAGTTGCTCTTAAGCTATAGTATAATGGGACAAAGAGAGCTTTCGAAACAACCACAATGTCTTGGACGACACGATTTAAACCTCATCTTGTTTCCTCTGTCTTTTGTTCAGGTGGTGTAAAGTCCTGCTCACTGAACTGTCTGGCGGAGGGTTACAACTTCTACACGGAGCGCGCCCCAGCTGTGGTGGACGGAACACCTTGTCGCGATGACTCTCTGGATGTCTGTGTGAATGGGGAGTGCAAGGTATGGCAGCGGTTGTCTGAAGACAGTCTGACCAATGTATTTCTGGCAGAAGCAATTGGAGAACAAGTTCTGTGCGCGAATGTTTTTTACTGCTCTGTCCATCCAAGTTACAGCCCCTCCTGGAAATATTTCCTGTTACAAATTTTGCGTTTCAGTTTGCCATGCTCTCAGACTGTGGCTCACAGTTGTACCCTGAGCCGTGGATGTAAACCCATGAGCAGGACGTGGTGAATTTAGGTTACGGGAAAAACACAAAAGCTTTCAGCGCAGAAAATGCAGGAGGAAAAGCCCCAGCAGCCTCTGTACCGTTTCTGTGCCGTTGCATAGAACATAGCAGGTTTTCATTAGCAGCTTGAAGTCTCTCTCTGTTCTCCTTTGTTTTGTTTAGCATTTGTTTGATTGTTCTTGTTTCGCTCTTTCTGAGTGCGTGGGTGCGGGGGGGAGCGGGGTTGCTTTGGGTTAAGTGGGAGTCGTGGCACCCTTCCAGGGGAACGGGTCTGTTTATCAACAGCGAGGCTGGGCCTGAGCTGAATGAGAACTCAGTGACCCTCATGTTGAGGGGCTTCTTCCGTGGGCAGCTGTGCAAGATCGGGCTTCGCTTTCCTCCGCATCTCCTCCCCCAGTCATTTCGTTCCTTTCACTCTCTCCTTACCGCGCTAGTCTTCCCGCTACGTTTGTTCCACAGTGGAGCAGCCGAAAGTGCGAGGGCTTGTTTTCCGTCACGGTGTGGTGTGCTTCCAGGCACGGAGAGATTGATTTGGTTGGGAGGGCCATTTAAAAACACATGGCATCGCGCAGACTTACATAACACATGTCCCCAGCATACCCGCAGCACGTCCTGCACACGGTCTGCCTGCTACAAGTGTCTCTGCACTCATTATCAATCGAAAACGTATTTTCCTCTGTGGGCCAGCTGCTAAAGTCAGAAAACCGGAGCAGATTTAGTTGTTATGATGCAGATGGTGAGAATTATTTGAGACTTAAAGCTTCCTTAGATACGTCCTGTTAGTAAATGCAATAGTTTTATGGCAGAATAAAGTTAAAAGGAGGATTTTTTTTCTTTACATTCTGAATAAATATTTTCTGACCGTCTAAAGTATAGCGATAGCTTCACTCGTGAATAAAGACGCTACGGTGAAAAGTACAGGTGAGAGCGGTCTGGCTTCTGTGTAAAAAGTGCCAGCTCTGTTTCCTCTGACCCCCAATCTTCATCCCCAAATGTCTGGCAGCATGTGGGCTGTGACCGGATCCTGGGCTCCGACACCAGAGAGGACCGCTGTCGGATCTGCGGGGGCGACGGCAGCAGCTGTGAGGTCATCGAGGGCATCTTCAATGACTCCTTGCCTGAAGGAGGTACTCGCCCTTTTAATGCCACGCCTGCTGAGCATCTTTTGACCGACTCGGTGTAAAAGCAGGGCAGTTCCACAGAAACGTACTGCCCTGCCCTCGGCTGCCATTGAGGCAAAGATGCTGGTTTCCAAGACTACCAGTAGCAGGAGGTCCCCAGCTCAGCCTCAGCACTGCATTTGCTGAACCTGTCCTGGGCATTAGCGACAGGGAACATCCCATTAAATATTGCAGTACTTATTTGTTTTTTGGGCCAGTAAAATATCTCTTTAAATTATGGAGAAATTGAAACCAAAGCTGAAAATCTAAAATAACTGTGAGCATAAATATTTATAAAAATTTTGGCCCATGGCGAATTTTACTGAGCCAAGTCACACACCAGTAAACAGTCAGTTTAATCGCCCTGCGGAAATTAAAGCGGTATTATTATGTGCTTGTTTGTTGGTTTTGAGATAAAACTCCACCACACACTGGACTGCTGCCCGTGGAGTTAAGGGGCCGCCGGCATTTTGGAATGATTTATAATTATTTGTTTGCACGTAGACTGTTTGCATCTCCACTCCACTCCCTGTAATTTTTTCCCCAAAATTCATGACTTTCCAGGGCAAGTGCTGTTTCCTGCTCAGACCGCAGCTGCCCATTCTGCTTAGCAGTCTAGACGGCTTAGTTCTGATAAAATGTTCTTATATATAGAATGAATATAAGCAGGCAGGGTTGCTGGCAGGACTGAGGAGGCAGTGCCTGAGCAGGACAAGCGCGTGAACGTCATGCGTCTGGCTGTGGCTCCGTCATTAGCCCTTCTCTGGCCCCTAAGGGTCACTCTGCAGTCCCATTGCATTTACACTTATTTTTTTAGCAGACGCTTTGGTCCAAAGTGATGTACGATTGAGAGCTCTGGGTCAAACAATCCCTGGAACGACTGGGGTTAAGGGCTTGGCTTAAGGGCCAGGTGATGACATCACTCTGACAATTATAGGCACATGAATCCTAACCTGTTGAGCCCCACTCAGTCCTCTGGCACCTGAGGTCACCAGCTTACTGCGTCTTGGGAGGGGGGGGGGGGTCATATATTGGGTCATTGGCAGTGAGGCCAGTCCTTCACCTTGGTGAGCCAGACTTGTGGCATGACTTTGTGGTGTTGGGTTGAAACGAGGCAGGATCCATGGGTTCTGGCTGCCTGTGGATCTGAGCATCTGTCCAGCTCTATTCTGGGCCAGCCTCCCCCGGAAAGCCTCAGAACTGACACCCGCCGTGGGGGCAGCCATATCTGGGGACAGTTGGACCCAGCCCGGCCCAGCCGCAGTCGTGTCATGTATTTTGAGCCGGGCTAATTTACAGCCCACACTGAGCTCGCTCACACTGAATTTTTTTTCGTAACAGAGCCTTACTTCCCGTCTGAATTACAGCAGGCTGTACTAAGTGCCAGATATTAAATTTCTTACACGCCGAAGCCAAAAAGCCGGGAGCGCGGGTCGGCTCAGTGGTGGACTCACCCTGCTGAAGGCAGTGTAATTTGGCTTCGGAGAATCGTGTCCCATAGAAAACCAACCCCCTAGCAAGTCGACCCGGGGCTAAATCCCCGCTAATTATCCTGGACCTGTACCAGTGCATTACGATCTGCTCCGTTCCGTTCCCAGGACACCAGGTTGTTGTATGTCCCAGACTGCGCCATGGTCCGACTGTTTCGGCCTCCTAATCTCAGATGACAGAAATACAGGTTCCTGTCAGTGTTGCCTTAATCGTCATTTGAGTACCATTTATTTCTCTGTCACACTTCTCATTCCTTGCTTTTTTTCCCCATTTACTGAATTCTGTCTTCGCTCTATCTCTTGCTACCCTTTTCTGCAGTCTTCCCTTGTTTTTTTCCCTGTTCTCTCTTTGACCAGGATCCAGGTTTGGCCGGGACAAGGGGTCACTCAGGGTTCGAGGGCCGAGGGGGTGGGGTGGGGGGTTTACTGCTCTCTGGCACTCTGCGTCTTCTGTTTACCACACGGGCCCTTGGATTCTAACAGGAAAGCTTCTCCGTTTTCCTGTCCACCAGAAACCGCAAGTGGGGCTCTCAGCTGCTGAAAATTACTCACACCCCCCCAGCTTCTGCTCCAGAAAAAGGTCTGGAGGAAAGCTTCTCCTTCCCCCGACGGTTCCCTTGACTTGGAATGACTTATTTATTTCATTTCTCTTTTTTTGAACGGGGTTGGAGTTATTTACAGGGCTGTGGTGGCTGGACAGAGCAGTCTGGTTACAGACGTATTTGCTGTTCACTGGTGGAGCTGCAGAATGTTCTCCAGGAATTCTGCTGGAATCCAGAGGTCCTGCTTAATCCATTGGGAACCTGCACAGTCAAACAGTAGTTATGCATCATTCGCTCCACAGTTGGGTGGCTGTTTTTCTGACACACCCATCTGGCTCTTATGTCCTCAGGTTATGAAGAGGTGGTTCAGATCCCAAAAGGCTCAGTGTTCATTCACATCCAGGAGCTAAACGTCTCCCTCAACTATCTGGGTGAGTCCTTTAATTTCTGGAAAGTTCTATAATGATGCATTTTAGAAAACAATTTCTGTGGCACCAAATGTTCCATCATTTGGAAAAGACTACTGAATTGGATTTTCCAAGTTTTCCTGACATGGATCCCCCTTGAAACACGGCTTTAGTGTTCTGTTTCCATGCCGACACTCTGCAATCCCATTTCTCAGTGCTGAAGGGCAAAGGGGACCAGTACTTTATTAATGGGAAGCTGACTATCGACACCCCGCGGAGGTTCGACATCGCTGGGACCACCTTCCACTACCGCCGACCAGCTGATGAACCAGAAACCCTGGAGGCACTCGGACCCACTAACATATCGCTTGTTGTTATGGTAACAATTTGACAAGATTGCCCAAGTCGCATCCAGGATACATCAGTGTATGTGTCATGGGTAGCTTGAATGCACCAATAACTGTGTGTATGCAGGTGCTGGTGCGGGAGCCAAACCCAGGGATTCACTACCGGTTCAACCCCCCCATGAAACGTGACGCACTGAGTGGATACGCCTGGCACTACACCTCCTGGTCCCGCTGCTCCTCCCTGTGTGCCGGAGGTGCGCCCCCTGCTGTTGCCTACCTTGCTGGTTTTCACCCTCTGCCAGAGTCATGCAACCTACTAGTTTATTCACTGGCCCATGAAACCGCTCCCCAGGACAAGCGCATCCCGCGGCTCACAGATGCATTTCATCATATCATGACCACCCAGAACCTGACAAACTACTTGGGTTCAGGAGGGTCTGAAGCCACCTGTGTTTGGGGAGCATATGTGACACAAGCAACCTGGAAACCTCATTCCAGTCCGATCACGAATTGTCCCAAAAAAAAAACAATTCTCCCAAAACTGAAATGTGATGGATCTGCCACCAAAACCAGCCAGTGGCCTTGAGCTCCACTAGGCTTCCCTACTGCACCAGCTCTGTCCCATAGATCCACCCTGTAATATCACCAGGGCAGAGTTAAGGTCGGGGTCCCGCTCCGTCCCACGGATCCACACTGTAATATCATCGGGACAGAGTTTAGATCAGGGTCAATCTCCGTCCCATATATCCACCCTGTAATATCACCGGGACAGAGTTAAGGTCAGGGTCCCGCTCCGTAACATGGATCCACCCTGTAATATCACCGGGACAGAGTTAAGGTCCGGGTCCCGCTCCGTAACATGGATCCACCCTGTAATATCACCGGGACAGAGTTAAGGTCGGGGTCCCGCTCCGTAACATGGATCCACCCTGTAATATCACCGGGACAGAGTTAAGGTCGGGGTCCCGCTTCGTAACATGGATCCACCCTGTAATATCACCGGGACAGAGTTAAGGTCAGGGTCAAGCTCCGTCGCATGGATCCACCCTGTAATATCGACGGGACAGAGTTGAGGTCGGGGTCAAGTTCCATCGCATGGATCCACCCTGTAATATCACCGGGACAGAGTTGAGGTCGGGGTCAAGTTCCGTCGCATGGATCCACCCTGTAATATCACCGGGACAGAGTTGAGATCGGGGTCAAGTTCCGTCCCATAGATCCACCCTGTAATATCACCGGGACAGAGTTAAGGTCCGGGTCCCGCTCTGTAACATAGATCCACTCTGTAATATCACCGGGACAGAGTTAAGGTCCGGGTCCCGCTCCGTAACATGGATCCACCCTGTTATATCATCGGGACAGAGTTAAGGTCGGGGTCCCGCTCCGTAACATGGATCCACCCTGTAATATCACCGGGACAGAGTTAAGGTCCGGGTCCCGCTTCGTAACATGGATCCACCCTGTAATATCACCGGGACAGAGTTAAGGTTGGGGTCCCGCTCCGTAACATGGATCCACCCTGTAATATCACCGGGACAGAGTTAAGGTCCGGGTCCCGCTCCGTAACATGGATCCACCCTGTAATATCACTGGGACAGAGTTGAGGTCGGGTCAAATTCCGTCCCATGGATCCACCCTGTAATATCACCGGGACAGAGTTAGGGTCGGGGTCCCGCTCTGTCCCACGGATCCACCCTGCAGTATCACCGGGCCAGAGTTAAGGTCGGGGTCAAGCTCTGTTCCACGGATCCACCCTGTAATATCACTGGGACAGAGTTAAGGTTATTGTTCTGTTCTGCTCACTTTCACAGGGGTTCAGACCCAGCAGGTAGTGTGCAAGAAGCAGGCTGATCATTCGGTGGTCTTCAACCACTTCTGCGACAAGAGGAGCAAGCCCAAGGAGAAGAAAAGAGCATGCAACTCTGAGCCGTGCCCACCAACGTGAGCTTCCGGCTGCTGGGGCATCACCTTCAGCTGCACTGTTTCATGATGTGTTGGTGCTCTGCCGTCTTAAAGTACCAATGCTCAGTCAGCACCCTGACATTCACTGTTAGAAAAATAATACTATTCGTGATCTTGTGAGTATGGCAGGTGTGTGTGAGAGTAGGTATCTGTACAGGCGATTTCACTGTGGCTACAGGGAGTGCAATTGCACCCCTTACTTGTCAAGTGAAAATGCTATTTTGCTGTCTTACCTTGCATCCCCTGGGTGCTTGTGGATATCTGGATGTGAATAATCACTTACACTTTGTTGCGCTGCAAGGTAGAAGATAATGGGACTGTGTTTGTCTGTCTGGGTGCACCCTGAACTTCACCCTTAAAGCTGTCTGGAGGTTTTGTGTATGGGATTCTTAAAAAATGTTAATGTGTTAAAAGTGTTAATGTGCTCTGGTTGGTGAGTGTTAGTGTGGGCGTACGCGTGTGTGGACATTAAGTTATATGAGTGATATCTGGGAGGAAATGAAATGTGCATGTGATTCGCATGGCTGGTTCGTGTTTTCTCTATGTGCCTGTTTGTATACAGCAGGTGTATTTTAACATTATGTCTGTGTGTGTCAGCATGAGTCTTACAACTGGTGGATCTTATGGTGCATTCATTTGTGTTCATGTATGTTATCGATCCTTGCAGCTGTTGGATGTTTATGTGCGTTTATGAATCTTACAGCTGATGAGAGCTGGTGTGTGTATACCATTCATATAGTTGGTTAGGCCTGGTGTGTGTATATACCATTCTTACAACAGATGAGAGCTGGTGTGTGTGTGTACACCATTAATATAGCTTGTGAGAGCTGCTGTGTGTGTGTACACCATTCATATAGCTGGTGAGAGCCGGTGTGTGTATATCCCATTCTTACAACAGATGAGAGCTGCTGTGTGTGTACACCATTCTTACATTCTTTACAGGTGGTGGACGGGGGAGTGGTCTGAGTGCAGTCGCAGCTGTAATGGGGGTGTCCGTACCCGCGAGGTGCTCTGCAAGAGGAAGATCTCTCCCTCGGAGGAGAAAGTCCAGGATGACAGTATGTGCGCACCTCCACGTCCCTCCCTCACCGAACCCTGTAACAACCAGACCTGCCCCCCCGAATGGCTGGCCCTGGACTGGTCTGAGGTAATAGTTCACGATCTTTCCAAAAAAGTCGTTATGCTACATTTAGAAGTGTTTTTTCTTTTACAGTCAGTGTGTAAGTTACTGGTGTTGGTGGCCATATCGTGTTTTTATCATTTAACATATTTCGGAGTTGGTGTAAGGGATTTGTATGGGCAAATTTTTAGGATAGTGTACTGCAACCTCGATACACTCCATCCAAGTCTGTGCCATTTCACTCAATAATGGCAAACTACAATCAAGGGTTACTGTCAGGGCTTCCTACTAGGGACAAATCAGGGATTTACATGGCAGTGGTTTGCAGATGCACTGTCCTGTAAGGCCTGATGCTCAGTGTGCCTTTAACTGGTGGGGGACAGTTCTGGGGAAACAGTTTTTACACAGTTGTCATGTGTAAAAAGACCCCAAATGAACACTGTAAGCGGATTACTTGCTTACTATAAGCAAATTGTTTAATACAGGAATGATTCTGTCTCAAGCATTTTGATCCATATAAGCAACCTTACTCATTAAAATACTTTGTTAAAGTCACCCATTAAAATAAAAGTATCTGAAATTAACAGTACTTATCAAAAGTATTTAGCTGGCATTAAATGTTGTGGTAAAAGTTGGGTAGGTACAATAACCTTCTGTGTCAGTTACCAAAAGAAAAACAAGATGCTGTCGCAACACATTTATCAGGTCTCGCAAAGCCAACTTCTGTTACCTCGCAATACGTATTTTTTATTATTAATTGTACTGTATCCATTTAAAGTACAAATAATAACTGGTTTAAGCAACAGACAGTGGGGGACGATACTTTTTAATTTTCAGATTATGCATTTTATACGTATTAATAATTGTACTGTGCCAATTTATCAATATCCATACTTTAGTGATCCCTTGTGGGGAAAATTTGTTCCAGCCAACAACTTGAATACTCTGGGAACATGACTGTTTATGCACAAGTGGTTGGTTGTAACGAAATCTTGGTCTGGATTTGCACTCTACTAGAAATCCAGTATTGGTTTAAACCTTAACTCCTAAACTGGGGAGGTAAAGCTAGGTTTATATTCTAAATTCAGTTATCCAGTTGTAATATCTTTCAACAATAACAAGCAACACCCATTGGTTCTGCAGAATTCTTTACATGCAATTTTAATTTGAATGTTCACATATGCACTTCACATTCATTAGCTGTCACTCGCTTACCTTCATTGGTAGTGAATGGACAGAGCGATTTTTAATGTTATGTAAATCAATATCTGAAAGTTAAGTGGTTACCGGCCAATGTCACAGAATCAGTAAAGATTCATAGGATCACACGTGTATGATTTCATTGCAAATAATCTGCGTATTTCCGAATGCAATGATCCCACTTTACTGCGACAACAGGCAAAGAAATAATAACACAAGAGTCTGTGTTTGCATCATAAGAGTGGAGACGTGACACAAATGTCTCAGATTTCTCTGTGTGTGTCCTGGACGGGCACCAGAGTCAGCTTGACCAAGAGCTCCACAGGCAGTTGGGAGGTAACTCAAAGGATGAATAGGGTTATAGAATGTGATATTATTACATGCCCTAATTAGACTCAGTAATAATTCAAACCTATTTCTTAACCAGGTGCAAATGAAGGGACCAAACCCAGGGTTACAAGAAATGTATATGGGGATCGACAAGATAATGGCAATGCAAATATGTTAACAAAAAATGTCCTAATAAGGACCAGAGCCACTGTTTGCCTTATGAATAGCTTCTGTCTTACTTGGGATGATGTCACACATGTCCCAAACTGTGTGTACTGGCATGATGGACCATTGTGAACCTCCACTTCTTTGAAGGGTGAAAGCAGTAGAGGTCTACTTCTATTTTACGTGTTTATATCTAGGGATTGGTGAGGCCATGGAAGACTTCTGACATCATCCTGTTGTTTTTCAGACCACCACTGAATATGTTTAGTAATGTGTTTTTTTTGGGGGGGGGGATTATTGCCAGGAAACATAGAACATGATGGGGGAGCAGTGTTTGCATCACCAGGTGCACCTGGTGTTATAAAATGGCCTCAGACTCTGTGGCTCTTGCACAACAAAGCATAGTGATTATCAGACCTGATGACTCTCATGAGAGTGCTGGCAGACATCGCGGACTTCTGGCTGCATTTCTAACTGATTTACTTACTTCAAAGTTCGGTCCTTTTCAGTTTGCTATCGCTCTTATTTTGTCAGTCCTTCTGTATGTAGTAATTTGTTATTTGTAAGGTACATATTCCTCACAGCCTGTACCAGATGGAGATCTGCAGATGTTTCAGGCTGTATTTTGTTGTTTGTTAATAATTATAATCAACAGGCTAAGAGAGTTAATGCTGATATGTACTTCTGCGTAGAATCAACATCGCAGGTACAGCGCAGACGTGCAATTCCTAGCAATGTTACTATATGTCAAGGCCTCGCAGGTGATAACAGCTGTGCAGGGCTGCCAATTCTCACGCATCTGCTGTGATACTCACACCTTCAGACTCCCGTGCTCACGCAAGAATCTTACGGCAAATCAATATTATTCCATCACAAACAGGGACGCGCATAACTAGGACACAATCACCTTTAAGAACGATGCGAGAATCAATTGTTTGTAAAAGCGCAAGTGTGAACTTATTTCATGTGCATTGGCGCTGTTGACAAGAAAATACTTTGCATTTTAACCTGTATACCGCAAATGAAGTCGCGTTAGCATATAAATATTAAAATACATTATATTTCGTTTTCATAGCAGCGCAAATGCACATAAATTTTGATTCGTCCTTTCACTGAAGTCTGAGAGTCTGAGAATAGTTTATTTTAATATAAGCTTATGCACCCAAGAAAGGAACATTTTTGCAAAAAAATAGTGATAAATATATAAATAAAAATGTATTTCCTTTTGATAATAACACAAGTTTTCTTTCTTTCTCTCTTGTGAAGCTAAGACCCAAAGCACAAAATTTCATTTACAGGGTACAAATTTCTTAGCAAAACTTAAATCCACCCAACTAGTGCTTTGGTGGTGTAAATTCAGAGCAACACAGACACACCTGCGCACCAGTATAAATGCTTGCAACGGTGTAGGCCGTGGCATAAGCTCTGTGTAGGCTTGGCACAGAAGTATAAATGAGCCTTTACAAGCCAACATCACTGGGATTTGGATTTGAAAAACTCACTTTAGGCAGTATTAATCTACTCTATTCTAATCTGATTGCCCAGAAGATTATAGCCGTCACCATAGCATAACTTCAATGTGGCACGAAATCAAACAGTTGCTCAATGGAACAATATGGTTCTGTTAAAATGGACCAGAACAGACAAGATGGCTTCATCCCTTTAACCCCAATTAGCTCACACTTACACAGTACCACATGTGGAGTGATGGTTCAAACCCTTAGTGCAGAAGGGCTCCTCGCGCACACATGTGCACTTCGCATCTAACGTCAACATACGTCATGTAGTATCTTGCACTTGCACTTGCGTGGGACAATTGGGACTTAGCCTACATCTGTTTCTCTGTCTCCATCCTCAGTGCTCTTCCAGCTGTGGCCCAGGCTACAGGCATCGTGTCATCCTGTGTAAGAGAGGGGAGAGCGGGGATGCACTGCCAGAGGTGGAGTGCCTCAAGAGCAGCCGCCCCACCAGCAGGGTGCGCTGTAACCTCCAACGATGCCCTCCACCGCAGTGGGTGACTGGCCCATGGGGAGAGGTGAGAAAATGTGCCCATTTTTAATTATTATTGCTACATCCTGATCCAGGGTTGCTGATTCCACAGTATGGAAATGGACAAGTCGGGGTTATAAAAAACTGCTCTCAAACGCTGCTTCGCCCCCATTTATGGGCTTTTGCAAGAGACAGACTATCTTGGATACATTTCTTTCTCACAGCAGTGACGGCATACGTACTGAGGATTAGCCACGCTTTCTGTTCCTCATGCTCTTGTTCTTTTAAGAGGTTTTTGGCTTGCGGCCTTTGCCACTGCAGTATATGATGAGAACTGAACTCTGGCACTGTCTTTTCGTGTGTCGCAGTGCTCGGCGAAGTGCGGGCTGGGCCAGGAGATGCGCTCTGTGCAGTGCCTCACGCACACCGGGCATCAGTCCAGTGAATGCCCCGAGGCCCACCGGCCTGCAGCCATGCAGCAGTGCGAGAGCAAGTGTGAACTTGGCCCCACGGACAGCCCTGAAGGTGAGGACTTGGGCAGTCTGCACTATGCCTGTCTCACGCTTCCTCCCATCCCCAGTTTATTCTCACCTGTCGCCTTTTTCTTTGTTTCAAGCAGAATGCAAAGATGTGAACACAGTGGCATACTGCCCCCTGGTGCTCAGGTTTAAGTTCTGCAGCCGACCATACTTCAGACAGATGTGCTGTAAGACTTGCCAAGGACATTGATTTCCCTACTCCCCAGTCTCCTGCCCAGCTCACGTCTGATGACCTGATGGTGGTGGTGGTGGTGGTGGGGGGGGGGGGTTTGAGTTACACAGACGGGGAATTATCCAGTGGTTATGAGGGGTGAGGGGCGGGGTTATTATACAGCAAGAAAAAAGGAGAGAGGAAACAGGGAATGCATAGCTGTCAAAATGTGTCCTCAACCACCACATTAAACCCTCAGCCACCCTCCGCTACAACTGTCGTTCAACTTGAAATCCTAATTCCTGTTAAATTGTAGCCTGTTAACATGTCTGTAATGGGAGACCACTGTATAACATAACACTGTATTACACATTGTGGTCACGTTGAAACCTTGCAGTGATACAAAAAATGGATATTTCCCCCTTTGCTTTTGTTGGAATTTATATTGCCTTGTTGTGCCGGTTTCGCATCACTCTGTTTTTTCTGAAACCTCGCAGATCATCTGATACATCATGCGAATTGACGGATTGGCACATTTGTTATTCCTGTCAATGGTCACAAGCATGTGTCTGGCTGCTGGACGCGCCGTTAAAGTTCATTCATCATTGCCCTATGCTTCTGTCAGTCTGCGTGCTACTGCATTGCCATTGACAGGAGCACGGTAGGAATACCTTACTGTACCCAGAACAGTTCCCTGCTCCCACTGCTGTATTTGAAAAGCACTGTCGCACGACTAATGACTAATAACAGTAGGAATGCAACGTGGGATTCGTGGCTAGAATGGTTTAACATACCTACTCCAGTGCTTTAATGTCAGTGAGTCAAGACCAGCAGTACACTTGAACAGGAATGTCCAGTTTTCCTTATTACTAAATGGTTCGGCTTGATTTTGCCCTGCGACGGACTGGCATCCCATCCAGGGTGTATTCTGCCTCATGCTTCATGCCTTTTAGAATATGCTCCAGGGTCCCCATGCCCTGTATTGCCTAAGCTTTTATGGAAAATGGACGGATGAACTGATTTATCAAGCTCTTGCAGCCATGTTTCGTTTTGCACCATTTTATCTCTGAGCAATAAAACTTTTAATATTCATTTAAATTAAATAAAGGTTTAAGACATTAACATAGCATTAACAAATAGATATATATTTTTTTTTATATTTGTTTTTGATTCCTAAAAGATGAATATATATATATATATATATATATATATATATATATATCTTTATGCATGGCTGCAAAACCTTGCTGAATCTGGCACTTGCTCTAGTGCCACAATGGTAGCGTGCAAGTACTTCCAATAAAAGGTGCACATCACATCGGTCATACGTACCGCTCCTACAAAGCTTTGAGATGGTGCTATTTTTTTCCTCTTCCAGAGATCATGTATTTCAGTTAATATAAATGGTTTGCTTGAGGTCAGTTTTCAACAATTTCGCAGTCTGGGGAAGAAGAGCACAAATTGCGTCAGGTCTTACGATTTTCCCTCCCCCCCCCCCCCCCCAAGTCGGACCAGCAGGCAGCTGCGTCGCGCGCATTCGGAAGCTTTTTGTATCAGTAATAATATTCAATATTAATCACTCTGATGATTTTAACTCAGAAACAAATCAGCACAACTTTTTTAAAACAAAATTTTCATGGTATAAGCTTAAAAGATATGTACTGTGGCTGACCACAATCAAACCATTCTTTCTTCTCTGAGAAAATGTGATGGGCAGATGTCATTTTCACATGCTATTAGATATGTACTGTACATCCAGTATTATCAAAATGTTTGCGATTCTTATGTAAACCAGTTGAAATGAAAGTAATTCAATAAATGACTAAATATAGTGCATTGTAAATAGATTTCATGTGCAGTGACCCTTTATTCGTCACTGGTATTCATACCGTAGGTCTTTCTACAGCCAGGTTCAACACAGACACTGACATGGATATACGTTTGTATCTGGGGAGCGCTGCCGTCATTTTTACACTTTTTTGTTATTTGTACTATTTTCCCCATTATTACATTAACTTTACAGCGCATCTCAGTGTCATTTTTCTTGAAATTTTTAGGCTAATTCTTTGTTATGGGCTTAATACGCAAGCCAGATCCCTCTGATAACAATAACTGGAATATATTTTGTTTGCTTTTATAGTACCAAATGTGTCTGAACGATGCATTCTGACCAGGGGCATGTACAACGAAGTGGGGTTACTGGCTTATCGGGGTAACTTGTCGGATTTAGGGTAGTCTGGGCAAAATGTGAACGAGTATGAAGTACATTTAAACTGTGGTACCTTAAATCCGACAAGTTACCCCGATAAGCCAGAAACCCCGCTTCATAGTACAGGCCACAGGAGTCGTATATAGTCATCCGTCTTCATGGGTGGGGGCACTAGTGAAATTATTGCGGGTGGGTGGCGTAGCATACCGCTATATTCATGCAAACACGAGGTAAACATTAATACAAATTTATTCATTCAAAAGTAGTTGGAAGTGCAGTTTAATACATCGATATTGCGAATCACTACCGTTAAAATGCTATTTAGGCACAGTCAGCGACAGGAACCTTTCCATTACCTTTTCTGTGGTGACTAAAAGCAGTAGTTTGTGACAGGCCACTACTAAGCGATCACTGGGAGGAGGTGTTGCTGTTCATTAGTTAGGTGTAACCATGGGCGGAAAGGGAGATTTAACGGATTTCTGAACATTTCTCACCTCCCTGAGCCGCCACCTCGACGGACCTCTTCGGGCTCCTGAGGCAGGGCAGTGCGCTGGGGGCATTCTGTGTCAACCAGATCGGATCAGTGTATTTCTACCGAAAAAAGCTCGCCTTCTCCGGAGGCAGATGCCAGTGTTAAAATCCACCGAATATTTCATAGAGAAAGGTGTTGCCTATCTGACGGAAGAGGGGTTGTAGGTCTTTGCCCTGTATGGGAGGATGAGGAAGTGAGTGCTTGTTTGCAGTCAGAGTTCGCAGTCAGAGCACATCTCCTTGCCAAGTTCGAGCACCAGCTCCAGTGTCCGGGCTCTGAGGTAAGAGACAGAGGCACAACGGCCGGCAGACCGCAAGACAGGAGAGACTCCCCGTCCCCCAAGGATAGACGCCGCTGCCATGGTAAAACTCGCCTCCCGTCGTGCACTTCGCACCGGCGCTTGATGGCTGATGCTCCGCCGCAACAGCTAGTACTATGTGTGGGAAATTCTTTCACAACGGTGTTTTAAGTTTGTTCATTTGCAGCCTAGTGTAGAAATATCAGTCCAGTTTACAGATGCAGAAATAAAAAAATTTAAACTGACCTTAACATATTTACACGGCCAGAAAAAAAGAGTTTGCATTAAATGTCTACTTTCAGATAGATCTATAATCTCTACATTGATATTTCAGTATCCAACTTCATTGGCAAGTGATAAAATTAAATTGTCCTTTAATTAGAAGACTAAACTGCCCTGTAGGATTGTACACCAGAGGGTTAATATATTTTAATAACGGTCAACAAAATGAATTATTTGTACAAATTTTCAAAGCGTTTCTCAGCTAATAAAGGCTTTTGTCTTAATTCTAATAATCATCTCGATCATTATTATGATTCCGTGTAGAGCTGTTAAATATCTAAAAATGTGGTCAGCTCCTTCCGTTATTTCTTTAGGGGGTTGTGTGTTAGACGAGGAAGCTTGATTCACTCAAGCGTGCACTTATGCTGGTCTGCTATTGAGTTAAAACTTAAGCTTGACTTTTTGAAGTGGCAAAGTAAATATCTTCTCATTAATGTCATTTCTGTGCGATATTTAAAACGCAGACATAACGTATAACTGTGTTCAGAGTTTGTGACTGGAATCCATAATTTTGTCAAATGATGAGTTGAGTTTAATTTAATAGATATTCCAGATGTCATAATGTATTTCCTGCTGCACATTAATGACTGGGGAGTTACTTAATTGAAAAACAGATATGCACAGGTGAACTGGAAGATCAAACAGAATCTTGAGACTTGGGCTCAGAGCTCATTGTGCTCAGTTCAACATTCTAAAATATCAAACTCCATGAAGATTGTAAGATTGTGTTCCAGATGTCTATAGACCATATACCTGATCAACTTTTATTGGGCTGTTACAGAAACTCAACAACATTTACAGCAAAATAGCATTCAGACAGTACATTGATTTCTCATGTGCTGTCTAATTTATGTGTTTCTTTTTTATTTACATCTTCAGACACTTTTTCGTTGTCCGATGCTGTACGGATTGGGGTTTTTCACAGTCTCACTCTTCTGTGTGATTTATGCTCCTCTATTCAACATCTTCAGCCTTGTTGCTGTTTCCGTGTTAGGGTCTGGTTTAATACAGTTGTCCATTTCACGATGACCGGTCTGGGTAGGCCAGAGGTCACATGTTGGTAAAGCGCTGCCCTTTTTCCGGATTTGGCCACCTTTAAAGATCTCTCTTCATGAGGGGCTGTTTCTCAGTTAGCCTCTTCGGTTTTGTTTGGAGACATGACCACAAGAACTTTCATCTGGCCAGCATGAAGAGGAAGCAGTATCTGGAGGAACTATAGAATTGCGTGTCACAACATCTAAGTTTCACAAGGCTGGGAGCAAGGAGGAACTTTCAGAAGGCCTTACAATCTCCTTGACTACACTTCCTCTTTGAGCACAACCGGCCATGTATTTTGTGTTCAAGAAGGCTGCTGTTGATATATTGTAGTTGGTTTATCAGTATAGGAAATAAATGTTGATTATGAGGGTGACTGGACCATAATTTAAGATTTCCATGCTTTCTGTTCCTTTCTACCCATGCCAACATTTCAGTTTTAGTTTTTAATAGGAACTGGTACATGTAACATAATTGAGCCTATAGTGTTTCAGTGGTCACATTGTCATGAAGTGACTGATGTCACAGGTGCTTATTATCATTAGCATGAATTGCAGCAATGCGCATTTTGGCCATACACAGAATAAGAAGGCTGATGCGTCAAGATATACTGTAGCCCCGGGGACAAGCTGAGAAAAGAGAAAGGGCAAGACAGTGGCCGTCACAGACGCATCCCTCAGGGCTGCTGAAGTCTTTTCCTTTCTTTGTTACATCCTCACCATGCTAATGATCCACCGCAACAGCATTAGCCTTTGCCGTAACAGAAATCAGCCGTGGTCAAGCCTGACCCTGTTTCAGTATCAGTGATAATGTTCCTTTCAGTCAAGAGAGGTGAAGGCTGAACACCAGATTGTGGTGATCAGCGAAGGATCTCTAGGAATAATTTCTGAGAGGCAGAGTCGCACTACTCTTCAGTAGAATATCTGATTTTCTCGTATTGGTTTTCTCTCCTGTACATGGTCAGGTTTAATCACAGTTACCGGTGGGTTTGAAAACGTGTGAAAGTGTGCAAGGAGAGCAAAGACATCTCAGGTTCTTTGGCACTGCGAGATGAAGCTCGACGGTGTGCTGCGTCTCCAAACACTCAGAAAGTCAACTTAAAGCAGTTAAATGGGCGCGAGCCAGACACACAGAGTAATAGCAAGACTATGTAGCCCTAATGCTGCACAAAGTAATAGCAAAAACTGGAAACATTTTGTTTGTCGTGTGCGGCCTGGGGGTGATGCTTACATAAGGGTGAGGGTGAGGTGAACTGTGTCCCCAGCTTTATGAATGACATTAGAAATCCACAACAGCATCTGAAAAAGTCCTGGTTTTGCATTGGTCTGCTACAGGTATATATTATTAATTTGGTAGCTTACAATCACAGACGAAACCACAATGTCCACCATTTTGGTATTGGTTGCAACCAAATTAAAAGCAGTTGAAACGAGATCAAGAAATGTAACAACTTCCGTAAATACCTTGGGGCTGGTTAATTATATAAAACGTAGCTCATCCAGTGTTAGTTGATAGGATGTCTGGTTTGTGAGTAAAATATAGCTTAATGAGGTAGGTCAAAATGCTGTACACTACCTGCCATTTTGCAGCAACTTTTATACTCAAATCTTAATTTCTTAAATCTCTAAGTTGATGTTATTAGTCTCAATTCATAAAGAAAGTCAATTAACCCAGCAAATAGAAAAACAAGGCTCTTGGTACTGTAAAGTGACTGTTTCATGAAATGGCTTAGCTGGGGAACAGATCGGAATGAGCCCATTAACGGTTAAACTGAGATCATGAGTCAGGGGTCTTCAGCTTATGCAGCCTGCGGGATATTGTGTAGGAGGGCTTTCCCCAAGCGGGTCACTTGAGGGAGTTTCTGAGCTGGAGGAGAGTTTGGAGATGTAGCATCGATAATTCACTAATATCTGTGCGCAAAGCCTGCGAATTTGGGGGGGGGGGGGGCACGGGGAAATATGGGCATCGCATCTTTTTTATTTGCTGTGTAAAACGAAAGATCGAAATGCGGACCAGATTTAATAAGGAATTAAGAGCATGTCAAAGGCCATATAGCTGGCACTTTCAGACTCTCCCTTATAACCCCTTTCTGATATCATCACTCAGAATTATACATACCTGTATTAGTCATACCTCAATTTTCTTCGGGTTTAATAAACTGTCTTCGAACAACGCCCCAGTGTATCACAATGAGATGATTACGTGAGATTACACCTATCACTTGATCTGGTTTACTTGTCCTGTGGAGACACTATGTGCTTGTGTTTCCCCTACAGGGCAGTAAATACCACTGGCAGAGTCAGAATGTGAAGCAGAGTGGAGTGGACGACATGGTCCTCTTGTCGAAGATCACAGAGGACGCCATCGTGGAGAACCTGAAGAAGCGATACATGGATGACTACATCTTTGTATCCTTCTGTTTCACTGACTGTGTGTGGTGTGCAAAGAAGCTTTAATGCCGCTATACGCTAATAGGCTACATAACATAAAGTGTGTGACTCTTGTGAAAGTGTGGTTACCGTCTTAATATAATAATAGATGATGAAAGGTACGTTTCAGGCGGCTGTGAAAAGAACAAATACAATCGCTCTGATATGGGGGGGGGCAGGTAATCTCAGTAGTCCATCTAAACTGGCATCCAGCCACCCATTTTCATACATGTGATCCCCTCGGCCATTTTTGAATGGTCCGGCCCTGTCGTGAATAATCGTTCAATCGGGCAGTCAGCTCGCGGAATAAAAATAGTGCATGTGACGCTCCGAAAACGTCGCGGAGATAGTGAGACGCAGTTTATTAGTCGAAGACGTACAAGCTTGGGTTTAATCCTCTAAATATAAATATGGACGCCGGCTCTGAAAGGAGACTGAAAATATTGGGGAAGTAGGTACATCCTGCAGCGCAGCCCGTCCAGCCTGATACATGGTGACATGAGCGATGCTCGTGTTTTGCAATTTCTTTACCATACAAGGAAAACGAGAAGCATGGGAGTGTGATGGGCGGGACTCCCCAGAACGGACAGAGCCGTCTGGAGCTGACTGACCGCTACCCCGATATGCCCAACGATAAAACTTACATTTCATAGTAAAATCAGTACTTCTTATAGATCTTGCCTTTACTGCATCGTGATCAAATACTCTAGGCTCTTCTTGTACAAAAATATAAATAAGTTATTTTCTATTAAGATTATTTTGTGTCTTTGGTTAAAAAAATCATTAGTGTGTCTGTTTTCAATGCAGGGAAAGGCCACAGATCTGGAGAATTGGATTTATTAGATAAATTCAGTGAATCAAACGTAAGACCATGTGGAATTTTATGAGTATGAATGACAATTTATGTCTCATCTAAACCATCAGAACATATCACATCTTTATTTTGCCATTCTATATTCTGCACAAGCAAAATGTCGCAACTTAATTTCATACAAAGATGGAGGTTACATTATTCAGGCTCCTTCGAAGTTTGCCTTTAGGCCAAAGATGTTTCGTTTCAAAAAATAAGACCTGCTACCTCTAAATAACCTAAAGGCATTTATTCATATTTGAGCTGTGAGTGGGAAGAGGTCAGAGATGAACGAGCTGAAAGCCTCTCATTAAACATGCAAACGGTTGTTCCTGTTTTGTACGGCATCATATTGTGAGGCATTGTCAGTACACTTCCTCATTCTCAGTAAACGTTTTCTTGGCATTTTCTTTACTATTTGAAGCTGTCCGGTGTTCGGTACTGGATTTAAATGATAGAGTGTTGCATGCACCATCAGACCATGGCTATTTATGGGCTCGGTCTGAATCAGCAGGCTGGTGGATTGAATCCGCTAGTCAGCGGAGCATCACCCCTGTGATCCACATCATCAGAACATTGTCACTGTTGTTAACCTTTATATACTGAGCGGTGGATGGCCCCGTTTTTTGTTATATCGAGACATCTTCCATTTCATTCAAATATGCGGGTTTTTCTTTTATTGCATCATGGTGAAATAACATGCGTCACAATGAAAGCAGAATAACAGCTGATATGTTGACATCCGTTGCCATTAGGGAAAAACACATCTCCGCATCTGCTATCTGGTACTTAACTGAACAATTCAGACATACATCGGCTCTGTCCTGATATCTGTTAACCCTTTCAAACAGATGCCTTACTTCACTGACAGGGAAATTGAACTCTACCAAGGAGCCGTGAGTGAGACCTTTCTGTTTTCATTTTGACTCAGAGTGCAGCTTTTATCTCACGGCATAAATGATGACCTCATTTCGTCTCGTTTCCGTCTGACTCTTAGGCCCAGTATGAAAACCCACCGCACATATATGCTCTGACAGACAACATGTATCGAAACATGATGATCGATGGCGAAAACCAGTGTGTTATTATCAGGTATGTAACCTTCACTGCCTTCACCGGATGTTTCATTAATTCAGTTATAATGCAGAGCCCTCCTCCACTTTGGCTGTGTGATTATCAAAGACCAAACAGCCTATCATTCAGTTCCCCCGCTTAGATTATGGTTTTTGAGAAGTGGAATATGACGGAGATTCTGACACACTCATATTCCGTATCTAGGTTGCTTTTGAAATGTAATAGGTTACAGATTAGTTACCCTGTTAAAAATGTAATAAGTAATGTAACTTTTACTACTTCATCAAAATAATGTAGCTTATTAAACATTCCCAACAAATGTTTTAAACTGGGAATTAAAGCTGAGAAATCCCAATGGCTTTGCTGACCCACGTTGTCGGGAATGATGCCAAAGAATTCAATTCAATTCAGTTTCTTTATTAAAGAACGCATTTTTGCAGGGCAAAGCAACAAAATAATTTTATATTCTACATATAAGCTTTCTACTAAAAAGAATATATCCAGATATAACCCCTTCATCTGAATACATGTTTTTTTTCTCAGTAACTATAATGGGTTACATTTACATTTATTTTGGAATTTAATTACATGATGGTGTTAAATGTAACTAGCTACTGCTCAGTACTGGCTGTTCCACCGCCGTTATATCTCGCAATATGGCCGAAGGAGTGTCTATTTTAAGACGATGCTGGAGGTTTGACTTCTACAGAGCATTTGTTGACTGAGCAGTCAGATTCAGAGGAAGGTTGCAAGACGATAAACCTGATTCCCCTCCTGCCATCATTAGTATTTTCTTTCACCTTTAAAACTCCCATCTAGCAGAGGGGCCCTGTTCTCAGTTTCCTGATTACTCTTGTGGTTTGCATGTGTAAAGGTAGCTTCTAAGGATTTTTTTTTCTTCTGAAGTGACCGTAGTTTGCAGTGAGTTTCTATTGTCTGCGATGAGAACAAGGGTTCGTAGTATGGTGGCGTGCTGTAACGCATTGCAACTCGAGGTCAGTGAATGATCGAGGGTCACAGGCTCAGGTTTACGGTATGATAGCAGAGTGAGTGCAGGTTTCACATACCATTGCATTTCCAATTTGGTAGTATTAAAAACCAGACTTCTGTTCATTCAAATCCCAAGAATATGGGCGTTGCCTAGTTTTTAATAATTGATAACTTATTGCCAATTTCAGCATTTCACACACATACGTCAGTTATGGGTCATATTTGGTTAGAGAACTCTAGTTCTTTATTTTGCTCAGTCTGGTTTGTTGTTAATTAAACTAAGTCACACAGTGACTCAGAGGACGATCTGGACCCTTTACCCTGCACACTTGTGCCTTCTGTTTTCTGCTTTATGGACCTGACTTCCTGTAGATTGTCACTGATAGAGACCGGTTTTCTCAAAATACCTGAAACAAATAGAGGACTTCCTTCCTGATGAGGCTTTAAACTGAAAGTACCTTCTTCTACAGTGACTTAACCGTTGCCTAATACACTTATCTTCTGTCTTTGTGGAAGCGGGACAGACCGGCCCTGTAAGCCAGTGTTTGCTAATCCCATCCTCGGGGACCTGCTGACAGTCTATGTTTTTGCTCCCTCCAGGCTCCTGTGCAAAAATGTGGCTGGGAGCTGGGTGGGAGCAAAAATGTGGAGTGTCTGGCAGGGAGCTGGGAGGGAGCAAAAACATGGACTGGCTCTGGGTTCCCATCGATCGGGCTGGAAAACACTGCTGTACGCGCTGACCAGTGCAATGTGTGTGTTTTCGTGTGATGTCTGTCTCTGCACCACCGAAGTGGCGAAAGTGGAGCCGGAAAGACCGTAGCTGCTAAGTATATTATGGGCTACATCTCCAAGGTGTCCGGCGGGGGACCCAAAGTGCAGGTACTCAGTGCTGCCATCATGGGATAGACGGGCGTTTAAAAAAAAATCTGGCATGGAAGTCAGTGCTGATGCCAAGGAACTAGCCTTGGTAAGAAGGGTGCATGTTCAGATCCCAGAAGGAAAACTGCTGTACCTTTCAGAAAACGCAAATGAAATACGTAGCTATGCAAGCCGACCTACCTCAATAAAAAGCATATAATTAATGTATCAGTGACTCTTCATTGCTGCATTATTCGTATATGTAAATGGGTGAAATTTGTTTATGATTTGGGTGTGTTAGTGAGGACTGTGGTCAGCAGAGGAAAGCTTCAGTGTCATTTAACGTTTCTCACATTCCTCTGGGGTTTATTGACACTACTTTAGGTGAGAGGGGTGTGGTCACAGAGCAGACACAAGGCAGATGCCAGCCTGCGTAACCCATGTCGGCTGACACTGCACTGTACACGGTCAGTTGTACACACCACACTCATCCGTATTCACGTTCCTCTCTGGGTATCCCCAGCATGTGAAGGACATCATCTTGCAGTCGAACCCTCTGCTGGAGGCCTTCGGAAACGCCAAGACCGTCCGCAACAACAACTCCAGCCGCTTCGTGAGTACCTCCTCCGCAGCTAAAACCCGCCTTCATGTGTCATCTTCCTCCATCGCTCACACAGTTGCTCATCAGACATTCGTATTTATCCATTTTCAGTCACTTTCTAACAAATGTGTGACTGTATCAAATTCATGACTTCATATTTTAAACTTGTATTTTGCATATTCAATAATTACTGGTGTCACACATTTGCTCGAAGTTTTCAAACCCCTTGTCCTCTGTGAAGACTCTCAGACTTGTTAGCTGCTCTCAGCTCTCAGCTGACTCTCAGCTGCTAACTGTCTATAACCCATCAAGCTGGTGTGTGGTTTTTCAGGCAGCTTGTTTACCTAAATAGATTTTTCAAGCCACCCAACCAGTTCCTCATCCGCACCCCCCCCCCAAACCTCCTTTACCACTATGGGTCACTGATGAATTTATCACGAAATAACATTTGCAAATATATATGCTGGTGAAAGAGCTCATGAGATGCATGTATGTTAGCATGTGTGCCCTACTCAGCATGGTCTGAAAGCATTTTGACTGTTTTTAGTCTCAGTCTGCATTTTTCATTAATGTTTTTGAGAAAGGGGGGCATTTGTAATGAAGATGGTCTAAGACCTTCCGACCAATGTACTGTTTACTTTTTATCAGACTAAATAAAATTGATCTTACTACAAATCACACATTTTTTTCCCTGTGTTATTTGCCCTTTTACGTAGGCTTGTGTCTCTGACTTGACAGGGTAAATACTTTGAGATCCAGTTCAGTCGTGGAGGAGAACCAGATGGAGGCAAGATCTCCAACTTCCTGCTTGAGAAATCCAGAGTAGTCAACCAGAATGAAAGCGAGAGGAACTTCCACATCTACTACCAGGTCAGGCTCCAGCAGACACAGGCCCGCCTCTGCTCCATCGCAACATCCCGTCATATTCGGTCCGATTCTCTGCGTCAGCAAGCATATGGGGTTTGTGATGTACACTGGCTGTACCTATAGGTGTTTTCACTCTGTTTAATGCAGCTGCTGGAAGGAGCATCTGCCCAGCAGAGAGAAGCCCTAGGAATCATGACCCCAGACTATTACTATTACCTGAACCAGTCTGGCACATACAAGGTGGATGGAACCATTGACAGCAAAGACTTTCAGGAAACCATGGTAAAAGTCTTTAAAACCCAAGATCTAATGCTTTGTCCTTAAGAATTTCAGTGTTGTGCAGTATTTATTTCTTGGTAAAAGGAAAGAAATTTATATTTTTACTTTACTCAAGTTCTGTTTTTTATTAAGGGGACAGTTATGATCTCATCCTGCCCATGTGACTCAATGCATTTAATTTCACTGCAGTCAGCTCACTGTATATCTGTGGACGGCACTGTATGCCTCCAGAGGTACAGAATAAGAAATCTTGCATGGTTGGTTGTTTTCCTCGTCACAGTGGCTTTGTAGGTAACATCTGGTAACTGCCTGGGCTCCTTCTTTGTGCCAATATCTTCCAGGTTTCCTCCCACAATCCAGAGATGCACAATTTAGGTGAAACAGCATGTTCCATTTATCAGCAGCGTGTTTGAGAGTAATCCCTGCCTGACTATCTAGTGCTTCTTGGTATAGACACCATTTTCTGGTTATGAATGCATGGGTGAGGGTTTTTGTAGTACACCGTCTTGCTTCAGCTTGGTGGACTGTTGAGACGAGTGCAATAAATAAGAAATACAGAACCCTGAAGAAGTCTTAGGCTGTCAAAGAAAATGTTTAAATGATCTTCATGTTGGTTTAAAACTGTGATAGTGTCAATATCACAGCTTAGCCACTCCAAAACCTCTCCTAAAGTCAGTACTTGCAGCAACCATCCAATACATCAACACATTTTTTGACTCAACTACTTGCACACCTCTTACAGCTAATCAATTCCTCATTGATTTTTTTAAGTATAAATTAATTGAGCTGGTGGTGTAGTTTAAAACAGAATGGCTGAGGTGCCCCTGAGGAGAGATTTAGGAACTGAAGCGGCGATCATCTATAGCCATGCAGCAAGACATCGGTAACCATTCAGAAAACAAAAGAAATTCTCATTTTGTTAGACTTTTTTTTTTTTTAGACAGTTTGCACATGTTCTAATGTTTAAAGTTGTGTCTTCTTCTAACCAAGCATGCAGTTCCTACCCGAATAAACAGTTTTAGACAGCTTCTTTCACTGCCTAAGACTTTTACACAGTACTGCAATTGTGTAAAATTGTCAGAGAAGTGCAAAACAAACCCTAAATAAACAGTGTTATAACATATATAACTTCAATTATAAGACTCCGGATTCAAAACAACCTGGGGCACAGGACTAGTGAAACCAAGCAGAGCCCCGGTAACACAGACACCTAATACAATCCCTCACTGGAGAGGAGAGCAGGGCAGGGCAGGCACTTTACACATAGAAATGTTGGGGCTAACAAGGAACAGGTGTAAGACATAATCAAATAACCAATCAACACAGGGCACAGGATAACGAGCAGAAGGAAAATAAACATGCACAGGCACAAGAAAACGGGCAGTGGGTGGAACTAATAACAGTTAACAAGCACAGAATCTAGAATCTTAGTGCTAGTGCAAGATTCCTAATACTAGGAAACATTAACTACATGCTGGGAATTAAAGACTAGCAGTAGAAAGCAAGGATAATTAAACAGAACTAGAATGTAACAAGACAGAACACAAGCAGGGAAAACCTAGGACAAGAAAAGGAATATAAAAAATAAACACTGAGAAACAGAAAAATCCAAATAAACAGATGAGGCTGGCCCAAGATCAGCCTCGAACCCATGACCATTGACGCAGTCTCTAAGCCACGTACTAAGCCCACTGAGCTATGTGGCAGTTAGGGAAACGGTAGAAACACACAAGGGTTTGACAAGAGGTGACAAGACGGGATGACCAGCGACACCTGCTGGCCCAACGGGCAAGAAACACGAAGGACAGGACCAGCCGGGCGCAATTTGATATCCATGGCAAAATTGAAAAGGCTTGTTTTGCACTATAAACTTTCTAGTCATGGTCTAGTGCACTTCGCCTGTCCTGATGTCATGTGGGGTATGAGGTTCTCTCAAGGGCCTCATTTTCTGATGCACCAGAGACTGATACTTCTACTATTATGACAGTCAAAGCTATTATCTGCCTCTGATTGCTAAAGGGGACATTCTAAGGCACTTACTCTTGCAAAGCTCTTAATAAGATTATCATGGTGGAAATTTAACCGTGTCTTAGGGAACACATACAGCTTAATTTCGGCATGAACGTGCCAGCTGCCGCATTGAGGAATGTTCTGGCATCTCTTTTGGCTTTCAGGAAGCTATGCAGGTGATCGGAATCACAGAGGAGTGTCAGACGCTGGTGTTACAGATTGTGGCAGGGATTTTGCACCTGGGCAACATCAACTTTATCGAGGCTGGGAACTACGGCCAGGTGGAGAGCCCAGATCGTGAGTGAAATGCACAGACGTCTATGCAGTTTGCTGGTGCTCACGCAGACTTCTAAACATCAGAAGTGGAAACAAGACATTGGTTTTCAAGTAACAATTAAGTCTCAAATCTTACCACTCAAGTTCCAACTCAAAACAGGCAAATTTCAAGTCAAGTTTCTGGTCAAAGTTGTGAAATACTAAGTCAAGTCCGAATCAACAAAACCAAAGTCTCAAGTCCTAAGATACAAGTCTGATTATAATCCAATGCAGTAAAGTTATACTACACATACTATATTATTAAAGCTATATACTATATATATATATATATGTGCCATTAAATTACAAAAAAGGATTATAATCACTTTTAGCGTAGGACCTCACTTGAGACTTTCTTTTGTTGACTCGAGATTTGACTTAGTGTTTGACTATGTTGTTTTGAAACTTGACTTGAAACTTTCCTGTTTTGGGTGATCACTAGGACCTTGAGTGGAACGACTTGAGTCTTCTTACTTGAAAGTCAATGACTTCTTCCCACCTCTGCTGAACATGAGGGAACAGCAAACAACACAGACTAGTGATGGCTAAGCACCCCATGCAGTGCTTACCCACTCCTGTTTGCAAGCACACTTCACATTTGCATTTACATTTTTACATACTTAGCAGATGTGTTTGTCCAAAGCAACACACAAGCCAGGCAAACAGCATCTGACAAGCATGCATGCTGTCAATGAGTCAACAAGGCAGATGTGCAGCTAGGCTGAGCTGCCCAGGTATGAGTGTGAGTGGGATCTACACAACCACTTCTAGCAAAGCAAGAACTTAATATGACCATTCACTAACCAGAAATGCAACATAAGAACATTCAGGGAATGTAAAGAGGCATCAGGCTAGTAGAGGAATTCATGGACCGGATGAGTCTTGAGGCATTTCTTGAAGGTAGAGAGGGACCCTGATGACCATTCTGTTATCACCAGCACGACACCCCCTGCAGTGTCAGTGCTGGCCTTCTGCATGATGCATGCCCCTGTCCTCACATCTGCTCCGCAGTGCTCGCCTTCCCCGCGTACCTTCTGGGCATCGACTCGAGTCGCCTGCAGGAGAAGCTGACCAGCCGCAAAATGGACTCCAAGTGGGGCGGCAAGTCCGAGTCCATCGACGTGACGCTGAGCAGGGAGCAGGCGTGTTACACCCGCGATGCCCTGGCCAAGGCGCTCTATGCGCGCCTCTTTGATTTTCTGGTGGAGGTCAGAGACATGGCAACAGCTTGACAGCACCTTGACATGCAATTGATGGGTACAGTGTCTTCAAACTCATTTGCTCTTATTACCTTCACACTGCATCTCCTCTTCAGGCTATCAACAAAGCCATGCAGAAACCGTATGAGGAGTACAGCATCGGTGTTCTGGACATTTACGGTTTTGAAATATTCCAGGTATTTACGTTCACGTTTCCAGCCTCAGACACTCTCAACTGTCTTAGTAAATTGTGAGTTTGAAGTGAAATGCACACTGACACTCGCTCCTCCTTCACTTTACAGAAAAATGGCTTTGAGCAGTTCTGCATCAACTTTGTCAATGAGAAGCTGCAGCAGATCTTCATTGAGTTGACGCTGAAGGCGGAGCAGGTACTGATCCGCTCCCGCTTTCATTCTCTTGCTTTTGCGATATATGAGGTTGACTATTTCTCCTGTACGCTTAAGCAAGTCAAACCAGTCACCGCAGATGCATGGGATTGCTAAAGCAGTTGTAATCAGCTGAGGCAAATTGAGTTGTATATGTGAAATGGCTTTTTAGCAACGATTCAAGAGGACCCAATGGTTAAAAATGCACATCATCATTATTTACTTATTCGCATTTATCTCTGCCGTTGTTTCTGCTCACAGTTTAACCCTCTGTCACGAAATATCAAACTGTATAAGATAACATCAGATTGCGGTACATCTTGAGACAAGCCTAGCGCACAGTACGCTTGTAATGACGTCATATGTCATCATTCCGTTCCCTTCCTCCACTTTCTCTTGCTAACAGCAGTCTGCTTCCTGTTGCTTTCACAGGAGGAGTATGTGCAGGAGGGCATTAAGTGGACTCCCATAGAGTACTTTAACAACAAAGTGGTGTGTGACCTTATAGAGAATAAGCTGGTAAGTTCCCCTGCCGCTCTTGTATGTCTGACAGCTCTTCCGAGGTAGCTAGTCTAACTACGTTTTCACTCTGAGGTCATTAGTTCAGCCGGTGTTCACTTTGAGGTCACTAAGCCTAGCTAAGCTTTCACACTGAGGCATCCAACTCGGACACTGCTTATGCCCTGAGCTTCCTGTGGTAAATGGCTTTGGAAGATGGAAGCACATATAGCGATTATTCATGGTGTTTTAGGTCTTCGTAAAGGCTGTGCCTTTGACTTCATTCAGACACATTAAAGCATGTTGTCACCAGTACATCCCCCCGATCTACAGAATCCCCCTGGGATCATGAGTGTGCTGGATGATGTCTGTGCCACGATGCACGCCAAGGGCGAGGGGGCAGACGGGACGCTGCTGCAGAAGCTGCAGGCTGCTGTGGGCACCCACGATCACTTCAACAGCTTCAACTCGGGCTTCGTCATCCACCACTATGCAGGCAAGGTGGGCTCAGCGCGGCTGGGGGGGAGGGGGCATGACTCAGAGGAGGGGTTTCCATCACCAGGCAGAGCACTGAGATTCTCAGATATTATTGGGGTGAAAAAAGCAATAATAAATAGTGAATAAGCGGAGAGTCGAAGTGACATTAGTGCTTTATTGGTTGGTTCTCGTCTCTTATTCCAGGTCTCGTACGACATCAACGGGTTCTGCGAAAGAAACCGGGACGTGCTTTTCACAGACCTCATTGAGCTGATGCAGAGCAGTGAATAGTGAGTGGCCCGTCGTTCTCATGTCAGTTCTGTAATGAGCAAGATATCAGCGATGTGATAAAAGATAAGAGCAAAATGGCAAAGACTGCTGCCTCACAGGCGACACGACATTAACGTGAAGTGCCAATAGCTTAGGACTGTTGAAGTGTGTTGAAATGTTTCTGAGGGAAGGAAGTTTCATGGCTGTGGTGTCTCCCATCCCTCCACAGTGGCTTCATGCAGAGTCTGTTTCCAGAAAACCTGAACACGGAGAAGAAGGGCCGGCCCTCCACCGCCAGCTCAAAGATCAAGGTCTGATGCATATTGCCACGCGGCCGTGTGACTATCATCTGCTGCATTTAGTAAAACCCACATTAGATTACGTTGTAGAGAACGAGTTTTGAGGATGTCACATGACAGAGGGTGACCAGACGCATTCTGTCCGCAGAAACAAGCGAATGACCTGGTGAATACTCTGATGAAGTGCACGCCGCACTACATCCGATGCATCAAGCCCAACGAGACCAAGAGGTCCAAGGACTGGGAGGAGAGCCGGTTCGTCTCTTGTGTCCGATTGTTTAGTGAGCATCCAGTGGGAGCTGTGCAGGGTGGGCAGGTTTGTAATTGCTGTGGCCATGTGCAGAGTGAAGCACCAGGTGGAATACCTAGGCCTGAGGGAGAACATCCGTGTGAGGAGGGCCGGCTTCGCGTACCGTCGGGTCTTCAACAAGTTCCTACAGAGGTATTGGAGGGGGAGGGGCGTCAGATTGTTCTATATGGTTCTATATGTAAGTGATTCCAGCATATCTGCATTCCTATCTTGTATGTCTCTGGGTGGGATGATCCCTTACCCTTGATGGGACGATCCCTTACCATTGATGGGATGATCCCTTACCCTTGATGGGACGATCCCTTACCATTGATGGGACGGTCCCTTACCCTTGATGGGACGGTCCCTTACCCTTGATGGGATGGTCTCCTGTCTGCCTGTCTCAGGTATGCCATCCTGACAGTTGAGACATGGCCATGCTGGAGGGGAGAAGAAAAACAGGGTGTACAGCATCTCCTACGCTCCGTCAACATGGATACAGACCAGTACCAGATGGGCCGCTCCAAAATCTTTGTCAAAAACCCAGAATCGGTATGGCCATATATTTGCAACATTGGAACTAATGCATAATAGACGAATAACACACATTATCAAGTTCAAATGAATGCACTGTACGGCTGGCCTCCCTGAAAAGCTTCACAACACTGTGTACACTAGCCAAAACACCCAAGTGACCTTGCATGGCATTTACTTCTTCATTACTTTGGTTAATGTACAATGTCAGCCTCTTTCTGTGACCTATACAGGAAGCCGACTGTAACAATACAATCTGTGTTCTGACTGTTGTCACCAGCTTTTTTTACTGGAGGAGATGAGGGAGAGGAAGTTTGACACATTTGCCAGGACCATCCAGAAAGCCTGGAGGAAGTACATAGCCAGGAGGAAGTATGAGCAGATGAGAGAGGAGGGTGAGTGAAAGGGCTCTGGGTCGGGCCTGGAGGGAGAACCGATGTGGCCATCAAGCGAGACGCGGGTGTGAACATCAAACACTGTCCCGTGGAAGTGATGCAGGATGAGGGAGAGCATTCTGTGATATGCTTTAGAATATCCAGGCCTTTATCCTCCATCTGCGTTTACACCAGTCTCTACTGTACCCTCAGCGTCAGACATCCTGTACAACTCAAAGGAACGACGCAGAAACAGCATCAACCGCAACTTTGTCGGCGATTACCTGGGCATGGAGGAGCGCCCGGAGCTGCGGCAGTTCCTGGCCAAGAGGGAGCGCGTCGATTTTGCCGACTCAGTCAACAAATTCGACCGCAGGTTCAAGGTGTGCTTTCCCAGAGCAGACATATGTAGTTACGCACCAGATCTATCCGGCAGCGTGGAAATAAGTAGAAACGTTACTTCTGAGAGTAAGTGGTGTGGAACCGCTGAGATAATGATTCTTCAAAATTAACATTCATAGTAAAACAGAAAATCTGATGTCTAGACTACTGTCATATTACGTTATTTCTTTGGAATTTCCCGCTATTTACAGAACTCCCACTGTAGATGGTTGAAATACATGACTGTGAGTGATACTGCACTGCATGTTTTCCTCTCACTGCTTTACACTCTCCCGGTGTCCGTTTGGCTCTGTCTTTTCCAGCCAATCAAGAGGGACCTGATCCTGACACCGAAGGGGATCTACCTCATAGGCCGAGAGAAGGTGAAGAAAGGCCCCGAGAAGGGGCAAATCAAAGAGGTGCTGAAACGGAAGCTAGAGATCGGGAGCGTCCGCTGCATATCACTAAGGTGAGAGAGCCGGCTTCCGTGGGGACCGGGCCTGAGTCATCTCTGGCTTTGACAACTCGAAGCACAGCATGCCATGTGAAGATGATGTCATCGCTCTCATCTCTGCTTTATTCTAATTATGGTTAATACAGGAAGTAGCATGTATCTCATGCTTGTTGCTTCATGTGAGCCTTTGATTCCCTTATTTGCTGATAGAACAGCAATGACAGCTCAGTTGTTGCAGCTAGCGTTTCTGTTCCTGACGCAGCCCTCGTCCTTATGCTCCGTATGCGGCCCTAGGAATTAGCGGTGATCTCTGATCATTTGATTATATATTAATACTGTAGATTGAAAGATTCATTCACAAACAAATTTAGACATGTATCACAATCATATTTTGCTCCTGGTCTTTACAAATGACTCGCAAATATAAAACAATGGCTTAATAAGCGTACTCAGAAATTAATTGTAGTTGGTCATTTATAAGCTCTTTGGTACGTACTTTCTGAGACAAGAGATGTACAACAAAGATGTTTCTGTAACACGTTTCTACATTTGATTGTATGTGAAACTTTTAATTTACTAATATATTAGCAAATGCTTACTGACAGGTTATTAATTGGGAAGGAACAGACCTTAAAGAGGAAAGTAGTTTTTTTTTAATAGTTAAGGACCAGATCTCAAAGTAAAGTGTTATCGATTTAACATAATAAGTAATTGTACAGACAGCATCAGTAAAAAAAAAAAAAAAAACAGTTGATAACTGTATCTTCCTTTTCATGCTTGTTCCCTTCCAGCACAAGACAAGATGACTTCTTCATCATTCACGATTCTCAGTATGACAGTCTGCTGGAGTCCACCTTCAAAACAGAGTTCCTCAGCCTGCTGTGTAAGCGCTATGAGGAAGTCATGAAAAACAAGCTGTCCCTCTCCTTCAACGACCGGTGCGAGCAAAGGGCACCCGGACACACACACATACACGCAGTCACAGCGTCGCGGCCTGAGGGGCTGCTTAGGCCCCCACCGTAATGTCCTCCCTCCATCTCCTCCCTCAGACTGGAGTTCAAGGTGAAGAAGGAGGGCTGGGGGGGCGGTGGATCCCGCTATGTGGCGTTCCTTCGGGGGCAGGGAGACCTGGCCCAGATCAAACCAGCGGGAAAGACCCTCAACGTCACCGTGGGAGACGGATTACCGAAGACATCCAGTGAGTGGCAGAGCAGTAGAGTGGAGAAAGAAAGAGCAGAGGGAGAGAAAGAACGGAGGAAGAGAGAGAGGGAGGCAGCGATGGTGGCTTCTGCCCTTGTCACAGCAGATGATCTCGGGGGGGCTTCGCTAATTGAAACCGAGAAGCGATGTGTTTAAAATCACACTGTTTTTCAGAGCCAACTAGGAAAAGTCTTCCCCAGAACCAAGGGAGACAGGGCCCAGTACACAGCAAAGGTGAGTCTCTCTTCTCGCAGACATGGTCATCTTGGGCTCCAGCTCCCTCCAGCAGGAGGATTTCCTTAACCGGTTAAGTTGGGTAAGAACCAGGACAACAGCAAGATCCCTGCAGGGACGTGGAAACATTTTGGTCACATCGTCTGTTCCTCAGCTATGCTGTCTACTGATGTTTTCGCAATATTATTCATGAAGAGACTAAATGTTTAAAGAGAGCCCCAGTGTGACTGTCTGCGGCCACTTCAATGCAGGGCACCAAAACGGCGCGGCCCAGTTTTCGAGGAGTAACCACGGTCGATCGACAAAAGGAGAACAGATGTACAGCGCACCCCAAAAGAGAGGCGGCCCCCCGACCACTGGGCCGCCGAAATTGGGGTCCATCAAGGCCCGAGAAAGGTCAGGCCATAAAAATCAGGGAAACTTGGACTTCCTCAATGTGCCAGACCAAGGCGTGGCAGGGTGCGTATTACTCACAGAACCATGTCTTGCAGTTACCTTAAAGATTTATGCAAAGCGGCACAACCCATCATGTGAAGAAACTATCTACTCTCTTTATCTTTCTGCCTCTACCTCTAGGAAGCAGAGGAGGAGGAGCATCAGTCACGCACCGCCTGCCCCCATGAGCCGACCCAAACCCCAACCCCGGCCCACAGGCCCGCGCTGCCGGGCCCTGTACCAATACGTGGGACAAGATGTGGACGAGCTCAGCTTTGACGTCAATGACATCATCGACCTCCTCAGCGAAGGTGAGGATGAGCGAGCAAGAGGCATCGTAGCTGACCTGAGGACATGCATGCTCTCGCTTTCTCACAGAGCGCTTAGGGGCAGCTGTCTGATTGCACCTGTTTGCCTCTGCAGACTCTTCTGGCTGGTGGAAAGGAAGATTCCAGGGCAGGGAGGGTCTCTTCCCTGGGAACTATGTCGAAAAAATCTGAGGACTCTGGAGAAAAAAGCCATCACACCACACCACCTCATTGTGTCACTCATGTAGGCGCAGGGGAAGTAACCACACTGCTTTCGAAAGTGCTTCAAGCATAAACAGTGTTATTCATATTTAAATGACATAAATGGAAGAATACTGAATAAACCAACTTAAATTTCTGATGTTCTACATTGAACACGGAGCAGGGGCAGAATAACAAGTGTTTGTATTTGCCTCGCAAGGCATGTACTACAACAAAGTGGCCACTGTGAGGCACTGTAGCACTTTTTTTCTATCTCCCCAAGGACCCTGAATTTTTAAATAGGCTTTTCTTCCGTGTTGCGCTATGATCATAGCCTGGCTGATTGTAGTCAGTGCATGCAAGGGCTCTAGCTTTGGGTGACCACCTAAATTTAAAGTAGCTTTTGAAACTACTTTAAAACTGAAAGGTTCCTGTGTTTGGGCTAAATAGTTCGTCTTGTGCTTTTACTGGTTTGTTTCCTTGATTTAAAGACTCATCCAGCTGTTTCACATTAACATCAGTGACCCATGCCTGATTATAGACTGACCAATCAGCACACAGAAACGACTCAGCTTAGTGAAATCTTTTAAATTGAAATAGTAGTTTACAAACCCTGTCCCACCGTACTGTCCCCCCTGACCTGGATTAGGTGGTCACCCTACTCTGGTATCTGAAATTAGGGTTTTGAATGGGAATTTATGTGAAATTAAATTGTGAGGCTATGAGATTATACGTAGATATTTTTTTATATGACAAAAATGTTTATAAAAGCAATAGATTATAAATGCAGTCTTTTTTTTACCTTGGAGTTTTAATTTTTTTTTTTTTATTACCAGTTAAAGGGAAGGCTCGTGTTGTATCCCTTTTCCAGGATGGCTACGGTGGCCACATTAAAATATCTTTGAGTAAATAGTATTTCCTGGTTATTCACTTGAATCACTGTGCAGTAAATAGATTAATCAAACAAATTCAAAGTAGACTCGCCAAATACAAGTGCATCTTTATTCCAAAACGTACGACCTCATCTTATCAAGCTGAGCGTCTGTGTCTGGCGTCAGCGAGCGTGAGTTTCAGGCCTCAGGAAACCGGGTGCTGACCAATCAGAGACAGACGTGTGGTTGTTTAGTAATTGTGGTCTACATTTGCTGAGCCTCCTCACGACATGACTTATGCCGTCCCACGCAACCCACTGCCACGTCCTCGAGTGACACAGATTTTCAGTTCACCGCTTTAATTAGGTCTTACACACCCCTCAGTTTATCACATTTAATTCTTTCCTATTAAAATGAAGCTACCTGAAAGTTCTCTACTTTGGTCCAGATAAAAAGATCTGGGTCAGATTGAGCTATGACTGATAATTCATTGATTAAAAATGAATGTTGTAAAACGAACAATCCTCACAAATTCATGAAAACATCTGTATGCGTATTTCATTAATCATCATTTAGTATTAATTATAAATATGAGATACTTAGCTGGTCTTATTATGTATCCATCTTACAGCAGCTTGTCCTGGTCAGTGAGGCAGGGAGAGAGACAGCACACGGCAGACCGGGTTATACCCTAATGTCAGCCATGACGACCTTAACTCCTACTCAGCCCTAACTTTAGCCATAAGTAAGCAAATAAAATACGAGACTTTTGTCATTTTTAGTTTTTTGATTTCTTTCATAGGTTTTTCTAAAACGGAATTTCCCCTTGTGGGGAATGAAAAAATAGTCCCCACAACATCAAAATAACAGGTTTTTTAAGCACATATGGGACATTTGGTCCACACAATGTAATGTATATCAGATCCTCCCCCCTACACACACTACAAGCAGTTGAGACACCAATTAACTACATGTCTAATAATAAAAGTTAATATGATAAAGAATCTATAATAATGATAATAAGTAGTAATAGTAGTAATAGCGACAGTAATAACCAGGGTGTTGCTGAAGATTTTGGGTCTCAAGAAGGTCACATCGGGCCCCCAAGTCCAGACCAATCCAGTTATTTTCCTAATTTCATTGGCGCCCTGTCACTCAGGGGCCTTTGGAATCGTCCCCCTCCCCCCTGCCCTTTACAGCACCCCTGGTAATAACAGCAGTAATAACAGTAGTAATAACAGTAGTAATAGTACCACTGTTGCCTCACACCCCTGAGGCTGAATGTTCTCCCTGAATTTACTCTGAGTTGCCTGTAGAGTGTGTGTACCCTGCAACGGACTTGTATCCCACACAGGATAAGTGGTTGATAGCTGGATTATTATTACGTTTCCTGCTTGCTGTTTTCTTTTAGTCGTCGTGCCAGTGAAGATCTTCACCTCCGAAGTGCTTTTTGGGATTTTCGCCAGTAGGTGTCGCAATTGTACCTTTTTACGTTCAACATGTCGTCGGGTTCTGTTGTGCAGATTCTTGTACTCTTACCAAAAGACAACGCTGACTTTCTGAAAATATATCTTTAACACTATGTACAATAAATATCAGTAAATATGTGACTGGAGTGAACTAATAAAGCAAATACAAAGCTTGTGCAGACACTGGGCTGGCAGTTTACACACCAGGACATATGTAACGCAATGTGACCATTTTAGCTTAACAGCATGTCTTTGTGTGCTTGGGAGGGAACTAAGCACTAAAGCCCTGCTAACCATAGGACCTTAGCTGGCCTCAGAGTTTCATATCTGCATTGCTGTCTCTAAACTGTCCTTAGTGTGAATATCTGCCCTGTACGGCACTGGGATCCCATAAAGGGGGGAGATACTGTGCCCCCTGGCCTGAGCTTCTGGGTACAGGATCCAGGATCTCAGTCACCAGCTACTGAATAACATGATACAAAAGATAGGTGGATGGATGGATGGATGGATGAATGGATGAATGTGTGTGTGTGTGTGTGTGTTGCGGTTCTTGATATGACAGATTTACAATCATTGAAAATAGGTCATTCACAGATAC
>JAABNX020000038.1:3822564-3834277 GCA_015163995.2 Mormyrus lacerda
TTTGAGAGCACAAGTAACATCCTGTGATACATGCAACTGAAATGTATATAATGTTTTGTATTTTTTTATTATTAAAATAGTAAATGGCGTGTAAACTGTGTTGTGCTGCGATTTTTAGCATATTCATTGTTTGGTTTTCCAAAAACATGGATCCTTATCGAAGGTCACTACTTCATTCGTTCCTGGTGGCTCCAGTGAACTTCTTATTATTTTAACCCTAAACTGATGTGTGTTGCCTCTGTCACCATCCAGGCACACCAGTGGGCACTTCAGATCTGTTTTGTCTGTCATTCACCAGTAAATAAACTTCAAGTGGATCCAAGTCCCAAATAAACCATGCAGACTGAATTATTGCGATGCCTCTTCCCTGAGCAGTAATCCTCACAGTTACACACAGAGCACAGCATGGTCAGGCTCCTGCATATTGGACAGATGTCATTCATTCCCACTCATGGGCGCCAATGACTCCCTCAAGTCCAACAATCAGAACCTTCTCTATTGTCCTGCACGCTCTAAAGACTTGCGGTGATGGAGCGCTTCAGGCTGTTGCCCCCAAACTGCGGAATGCACTTTGCCGTCTCCGTAGATTCTTTTAAAAGGCAGCTGAAGACCTACTTATTTAGACAACCATTTGGATAGATTATTTTTATTCCTTTTATTTATCTTTCTTATTTTTATTTTTATTAGTGTCTCTGAAAATATGCTATGTAAATAAATTTACTTTATAGCAAACTCCACGCACTCGGGACAGCAGCAATAACGCATCACAATCCTTTCGAGGCTGGGAATCTGATTCTGCTGTAAATAAGGCACAGATAACTATCGTGCCACAGGGAGGATACATTCATTACAGGTTTTGTGTTTATTTCAGCTTTATTTAATTTCTGTGATGAAAGGTGATGTCACGTTATGTGTTTCATTAGCAGTTTATAAGCGTAGTTTTGCAAAAAAAAAAAAAAACATATATATATATATATGAGGGAAATAATTTATATGTGACTTTTCTCTCTTTGGCAGAGCAGGATTTCCTCTGAACTGTAGAATATGCCCCCATACAAGTCTAGAAGGGTTATATACATTTTAATGGATGAGACATTTTCAGATAATAATACAGCCTTGTTAAATATCTGTCTAATCTGAATACACAATACGCTATTGAATTACTTTGATTAGATGGCAGCACTGGATTCGATCTAACGATTAGACGTCATCACTTATGAGCGGACGCACAACCGGCTGTTTTCACGACCTTCTGAGTACAGAAGTGTTGCTATGGTATTTGAGTATGTCTGTTTTAGTCTGTGACATTTCTGATCCGATTAAACATACAATATGATTCAGCCAATAGTTCCCAATAACGTCCTAATAGCTTCTCTGGTCACGGATTCCTGCCAGTCATTAGTGATCATTTCCCTTCACAGATTCATCCACCAGTCCTACCCAGTACAGGGATGGTTTGAGCCTCAAACCTGTCCTAGATAATATAGCACATAAGGCAGGGGAGCACTGTGAAGAAGATGTCTGACTTGTAGCACACACAGGTGAACACTATGGGCAATTTAGAGATACCAATTTGCTTCACTAGATGCAGAAGGCTTCAAACTTTTCCTCAGAACGGTAATTCACCCCTCCATGGACAGACAGCAAGTATGCAAGCATACACGCATGAGAGCACCTAGTCTTGAGAACTTTGTTCTGTAGAAGGATCTGCTCTTTTCCATGAAAATTACTAATCTGACAGAACAGGACCAATGCAGGCTGTTAACAGGTCTGGTGACACAGGCAGCCTTACAACATTTATTTGCACATAGGCAGGTACTGAAAATAAGCATGTTGTACACACATAAGTCATCGACGGTGTTATATCGTAAAACAAGAATTGTCTGAGATGAGCGGGCACCCGAAGAAGATTGCAGTACCGTTCAGTAACATGAGCCATGATTACAGGGTAAAAGACCTGGATGGGGTTAGGGGGAAAAGAGCTGCGAGTGTGTAGCCTGTCACAGTGACGCTCATTGAGACATATTCCTGGGCAAGTACGTTCTACAAGTCACATGGGTACGATGAAAGGACGGGGCTGGAGAGAACGAACCAGGTCCATTATTAGCTCAGAGCCCCTTACATTAACATGACAATATTAACATCTAGGGCTGTCTGCAGGAATGACTGTGATGCAGAGTGCAGAGAAGACCAGGACGAGCCGATTATGTTCGGATCTCGAGGAGTAGGAGCTTCGTGAAAAGATGAAATGAACATTAAAAAACGGAGAATGGGTGACATTTACAGCTTCTCGGATAACTAAACACTAGGCTCCTTTTCGAGCGCCAGCGAGTTATCTCGCTCTGTCTCTCTGTCTCTCTCTCTCTCTTTTAAACAAGAACCCAGATGTAGAGACCGTCCAAAAGCTCTAATGTGGAAAATCTCTGTGCTTTACTCCACGACATGGCACACTACATAGAATTAGAGTGTCCGAAGATAATCAGCTGCACTATGAAACACACAGACATGAACTTTGGAGAGTCACACTATATATTTAAGATGTCATCTGAAATCAGCTTTCTGGGATTTCCATTCATTTTTGCATTGTAAAAGGATTTCTTACTTTCAATATTTTTATAAAAAACTACAAACAGTTGTAAAAAACTGATTTTCCTTCATTTAACCTTCAAGCTCCATTTGGTGAGTTGCTACATTTAAACTGACCCTGGATGGTCCATTGTAGGCAAACACACACACACACAGGTTGTAATTATCTTTGTGGGGACTCCCACCCAGTATGACTCCCTTAACCCCTACCCAGCCCTAACCTTAACCATAAGTAATCAAACTAAAAATGAGACATTTTTAGTTTTTCATTGCATTCACAGATCTTTGTGGGGACATTGGGTCCCCACAATGTAAAATAACCCTAATCCACAAACACACATACAGTATACACACAAGCACAATTGAATGGTACTGATTCACCTGAAAACATGTCTTTGAACTCTGGGAGGAAAATGGAGAACACAGAGGAAATTCTCACTAAAACAGGAAAACAGAACCTGGTGGAGCCTGACCGCTGGCCGCTGGCATTCTGAATATAGACATGCAAGAGCTTTGAAACATGCTTGTTATAAACTGGATTACACTTCTAAATGTTTTGTACTGATTGATTTGTTTTACTTATTCCATTTGAACTGGTTTTATGTTTAGATAAACTGTGATTTAACCATATCTAACAAAACGCTTTACCCATCAATTTAATCTAGATTTTGTCAACGTGATCAAATACGTATACTTCAAAGTCAAATATTTAAACAGACAAACGTAATGTATTTCAGTTCTATGAAAGAACATAGAACGGGGTATTTCCATTCTGGGTTTAAAGGCTAAAGCGAGGTATGTTTTAAATCTCTCAGGTTAAATAGGCTCACTCAATTTTACTACTACATAAATAAAATAACTATACTGAAAATAACTGCAGTTTGCCCAGAATAATCGGTCAGCCGTGATTAGTTACGGCCTTGTTATTGCATGTCCGCAGCGCTTCCGATACCTGTCCTCATGATGTATTGCCATCTTTGGCTTGTGAACAGTGTTTCCATTCTGTTCAGAGAGCGTCTCACTGTCGCCCTCTGCTGGTGGAAACCGCTTTAACTTTTCAGCAAAAACTTCATTTAAAAAATCTTATATGAAATACAAAACCCTGCATTAAGTAAAAAATATATGCAATATAAATATATAAACTATGAAAACAAAAGTATAAAATAAAAATATTTTGACTTTCCGGTTCTGTGTTACAACAATTCTTTCTTTCCATTCTTCGTTAACCACTAATTTTATTTGACGAATGCTTTTGTCCTAAGTGACCTACAAGTGAAGATCGGAGAACAAAGTCAGCCAGTGCCCCTGGGGTGCCGGGAATGAGGGTCTTGCTCAAAGGTCCAGCGGAGATGTGCTCACTCTGCGGAATCCACGCTCAGAGGTCCTCTCCTTTTATCTCGCGCATGCATTTTGCCAGCATCTACTAGGTCCTCCTATCTAACCCAGCAGAAAGCCCCCACCGTACGCCTGTCGGGCGCAGTCACCAGGAGCATTTCACGATACCTCCGCTCTCTCCACAACCCCCACCCCCCGGGAGCTCATTACGCAGGACCTGTGAACACAGACCTTCCAGATTTTATCGCCCTTGGAACCAGCTTAGGTATAATGTTGAAAAGCAGAATCAACAGCAATAACACATAAGAAAAAATATTTGTCGGTTTGCACATCTGTCATTACGCTTTTAAATAAGCATGTCATCGCATTGCCTCACAGTATCAGCAGTAGGACTGATGGTCCAACCGTCAATACTGCAGGAGTTTTCTTTGTATTATGCAGTTTCCCGTACACAGTGCTAATGCACGGTGATTTAGTGTAAAATGCATTTAGCGTTTGTGTTAATGTCCTGTCATATTCAAGCATTGAGTGCTACTGTTATGTATTACATCAATGCGTAATTCGCATGATGGATTTCCTTTTTAAGATATATTTTACATATTATAGTACAAATAGACTGTGAAACTGACAAAAGAAATTAGAATAATATATGATTTTCTTCAAGGATTTTGCATTAAGTTATCAAGTAGGTATTGGTTAATAACCTAGGCCAGAAGGCTGCTGACCCAAGCGTTACGTGCTGCTACAGAGACTAACGGTACTCAAACTGAAATATTGGGTAGTTTAATACAATTATTACAAGCATGAAAGGGCCAAATTTATTGTTAGAAGGCAAAATAGAAAGATGCACCTGAAGATCATGGAAAATTAGATGAAATACATACACAGACAAAACGTCAAAAAAAGAATCTTTCAAGCACTTAAGTTTAAACTAGGAACATGAAATACGTGAGCAGGCAGACTCAATATTTCCAAGTTTAATTGCGCCCCATTCGGTCTTTCAATAAGCATCCAAGCCCCACCTCACCGCAGCGGGGACCAATCAGAAGGCAGAGATAGCCGTGAGCGAGCCAATGAAAAGCCGCGTGCCTATACGGTTCTGAGGTCCCTCACGCAGGTCTCCGGCGGAGCGCTTTTATTTTTCAGGATGACATGGCTCCCAACAATCAAAGATTGGCCAGCGTCGCTTTCTGTCACAAGAGGGAAGTCTCGCCCGAACAATAATAGAATCTATTCGGTCGTTCGCCGGTGGCTAGACCTTTGCACTTCTTCCCTCGGAGCGAAAAGCTTTCTCTTTTGGGTGGGTTGCCCGAAGTGTGGGACGGGAGGGGTGCCGTGCGGCTTCCGGTTTCTGGGTGAAATTGACACACAATGAAGAGTCGGGAACATCCTTGCCCGTCGCCGCTGTAAATAAACAGAACAATCGCCGAAGACAGGATCATGGAGAATCAGGTAATACGGCATTCCTGCGGATCGGTGCATGCCTAACTGGAAAGCTAGACTTGGTCACGGGGCCGCGACAGAACCGTGCCAACTACCTAGCCACTTTATAATAGCAGACATGCTAGAATAATACGAAATTGGAGGAAGGGAAAAACGTCGCCTGGTAAGTACTTGGCTAAAGGCACGCATGTCATCGGACACAGAGCCGCGGTCGGGCGCGATCACAAAAGCGCCGTGCGCGAGCCGGGGCCGACGCTGGCATCCAGTCTGCCATCGCGATCCACCTCGGCCCCCATTGATTCGGATGCGATGGGCGACTGGAAGGCGCCCGCAGGAGGACTGGCTGGCTGGCTGCATTCTCGGCCAGCTCTTTGGGGAAGAAGAGGAAGAGAAGAATGCGGGGGGGAGGGATGTGGAAGGAGACTGGTGCTGCTGGTCCAGCTGTTCGCAAAGGGAAGCGGGAATAGTTCTCTGCTTCAACTGGGGCATTTTGTGCGCGTTATTAGGTGGGATAGATAAATAGTTAACGCTCCGATGGATGAGCTGTGGTTTGGGTTGCATGGGGAGCTGGAGCGGCATAGTCGAGGTGGTTCTAAGGAGGCTTAGCAATCCCTTTACTTGGCTGTAGCTGGCAGTGTGGCTAGGATCGTGGAGGTAAATCCGACCCCGTACGGATATTAACCACTGGCATATTTCACCTCCATTCATTATAGCTCCTCCGTTCTCGTTATTCGCCGCCACGTTAAATCGCCGAGAGCCGCCTGATCGCATCCCGTCCGGAAAGGTCCCTGCAAGAAGTTTCACGTCAGGTTCAATCCGGAAGGGGATAGCTAGCGTGCAAGGGGCGAAATATCGGCTGCGGGGCCATTGCGATAGGTCTGTGTATGCAGGCAGCTTTAGGTAGCTTAGCTGCCTGAGCTTCGGAACCTCGCCGCCGCTCCGGGCTCCGCCAGCAACCCGTCCGCTCCTCTCTGCGTGTCGCGGCGGCTGCTGCAAGACGGAACCACGGCTCTCCTGATCCTTTTTGAAACTTAACTTTTTTGGAGGTTGGAGCGAAAGTTATTGTGAGGCGATAGGCTTAAGTCCCGGAGCCACGTTTCCGGAGAGCAGCGGGAGGGGAGCCGAGGAATGCGGCGTCCGGGAGCAAGGCCACGCTCGCCGCGGCGTAGCAAAGAGGCCTCCGCCGGCTCGATCCGCGCTCCTCCCAGGTGTGATCCGCTGCCTCGTTTTCTGTCGAACCTTAATACTATTTTTAGCATTGAGTATCATTATTATTATTATTATTATTGTTGTTTTCATTTTTACAAATGTTGCACTCGTGCACTGTGCATGGGACAACGTGAATCGGATCTGTTGTTGAAGTAGTGCCTATTTGCACTGGTCTGGAGTCTGAAATTGGGTTCATATGAGGGGGACAAAACTTTTGTTTATTTATTATTTTTCTTAAGCCTCATCACCTTTCAATGATTGAAATGTGAAACGCGCAGTAATGTACACCTCGGGTGCCTCCCCGGCTCCTTCCCTTCCTCCTGCGTGCCAGCCTCTGGTTTGAGCTGGGTGGCATATAAATAATTCATGTTTGTCAAAACATCTCCAGATTTGCACAGATTTCGCGTGTTTGTAAAGGAGGAATAAGTCAGCTGCAGCCTTGGCCCGTGCTAATGAGGCGCTCTTATGTGTGCCGCGGCTTTGTGCGCCGCCCCCTGGCACCTTTCGCCGTGAGACAGTGTGATCTTGCCTGGAGTGGATATAGTTGAGGAGCAATGCCCCCCAACCCCTGGTGCAGATGGCTGCGACTCTCGCCCGCCTCACTTTACTTGAAGAGACACTGGTGACGGCGTTTCCGCTGATCTCTGCTTTTGTTGAGGTTCCCGACGTGGCTTCACGGGCGCCGTGTCACCACAGCTAGCCGGCGGAGATTTCCGGTCTAAAGCTAACCCCCCTCCCCTCCCCTCCATAAAGGAGCTGGGGTAGTGCAGGTTTGTGTTGACTTGCCGGAACTGAGAGTGGCACTTGCTGTCACGTGTTGTGACAGGCAGGGGTTTGGTTAGAGATTTTGGGCCCCATGGAAGCATATCATATTGGGGCCCCAACACAGACCAATCATATTATGTTCCAAATTTTTTACAGGTCCTTGGAATTGTTCTAACTGCCCCCCTTCTTTACAGTGCCCCTGGTGACGGGTATTTGTGAACAGTGCAGGAATTACTGCATTGCATTATTATACACACACATACTATTTGTAATGTATCTGATCGGTTTTACGTCACTGAATGTCGGCTAATTGTATTTCCCTCTGAATTTTATTTGTGTGACTGAGTTGTTTCTGTGCCGCAGCATCCCGTCTTCTGCGTTGACCGCTCTCGTTGGCTTTACTGGCTGATCTGTCCATGTTGCCTCCTCCCCAGTGCACTGTACAGGTGAAACTGGAGCTGGGTCACCGGGCGCAACTCCGTAAGAAGGTGACGACGGAGGGCTTCACCCACGACTGGATGGTGTTTGTGCGTGGCCCTGAGTCGGGGGACATTCAGCACTTTGTGGAGAAGGTGGTCTTCCGGCTTCACGAGAGCTTCCCCAAGCCAAAGAGAGGTGGGTAGAGTGGGGGTATATGTCACCGGGGGGGGGTACACTCTCGCCGCCTTCCCTCAAAATGGAAACGCCAGCAGCCTGTTTTATAGCTGTCTGATGTGTTAAATATGAGCCATCGGCTGTTGAATTTTATTTAATGAATATTGGGAACATCATGATAAACATTTGAGACCCAGGCTGAGGATTATGACCTAACAAAGATCCCTAAAACCAGCGTATTTTCTAATGGAATATCTGCATACTTGGTTTGATACAAAACGTTTTTTTTTTCTCCAATTAGTCATTTGATTACTTTGTCAGCAGTGTCTGCAAGGAATGTGAGTTAAGGAAAATACTTGTTGGATTATGAAATCAAGCCTTATTATCTTGTACAGTGACCCGTACTGGAACGCAGTGTTTTATTCAGCCAGTTCTGTTTTGAAGGAGCTTGGTTATTTTTAGGTTTTGTAAGTTACAAGTTTGTGCGACACGATGGTTTGAGTATGTCTGCCACCCAGTCTAGTGTGCAGCCAGAATTAGTCGATGTGGTCTTTTGCATTCTGTCTGGTCATGATGATGATTGCTTGCGGCAGAAACACTTGGAGATGAGCAAAACAGTGGAAAGGATGCGAGGCGCACAACCTTTATGCAAAGTATTGTGGCCTTGGCGCGTACAGCGGTGACACATGGAATATAGAAATCCCTTCCCAGAATGCATCTGGTTGTGTTGATATTAGGGGACTGTGTCCAGAGGCTGCTGCTGAGAGCAGGCAGGACTATGGAGGCTTACACTTCATTTTCTACCCACGTCCTCTTTCTACTGGAGGAGTTATGGTGTGCTGGTTAATCTATTCCCCAGTTTTCCTTTTTTCTGAATCTGCACCGATTCTGGTATGTGTAATATACCAAACGATGTGGTGCGATGTGATATTTTGGGAGCTTGCAGTGTAATTTGTAGACTGTGTTTAGTGTACATATTCATCTCCATGAATCCTGGATCTGTGCTGTTTTAAAAATCTTCATTACTGGCACATCAAATTCAGTTCAGCGCGTCCTGTGACGCAAGGCCTGCCAAGTTGGCACGTAATTGTCTGCAGCCGTGGTAATGAGCAACCTATTTCATTTGTTCGATTCTCCTTATCGGGCGCTTAATGTAGCTAATGTCGCATGTCCACAGTTTATGTGTTGATGGCGAAACGTTTTTGCGTTTTTATGCTTTTGTATTTTGGGTTTATCTCATCTTTGCGTGTTATTTTTCAATGGGGAAATTTAAGGATTGGCTCTCATACACCCTTATGGTAATTTCAAAATTATAAACCAGGTGTCTCTTTCTTTAGACTGCCCTTGACAGAGCTCCCTAAAATGGAATTTCTTCTTCCTGATTTTCTCTGCTTGTAATCAGCATTAGGTTGGTCATGGCAGCACCACCTTGAATTTGCTGTGGTGGTGAGGTTCTCAACAAAGGCGAGATTGTGCTCTCGTTACCCGACACGATGTGCAAAGGCCCAGACGAATGTGGTGTTTATGTAAGGAGCTGCAATACAAGACTCTTTAAACCCACACTCTGTTTGTGTCCAGGTTTAATAGCTTTGTGCTGACACAGTAAAACGGAAAATGTCAATACCCAGATACTCATTTCTTCTTTGGTTACTTCAGCAGAAATCATCCCTCACTTTTATGTTTAATTGTGAAACTTTATTTTAGCAAATAGTACATCTGTTTATTATAGGGGTGGGTTTTGGGGTCATGAATGACATTAGTCTGTGATTTTCTCTCACTGGCATTTTTGTGTGTTTGACTCCCATATTTGTATATATTGTTTTAAATGGTGTATCCTTACCTTTTCCCGATGTCCACAGTGTGCAAGGAGCCGCCGTACAAAGTGGAGGAATCTGGCTACGCTGGGTTTCTCATGCCCATTGAGGTTTACTTCAAGAACAAGGTAAGTTGCGAGTGCCACTGTCATGGGGAGAGCTGCTATTTACTCTCATGGTAAGGGTCTGTGACTGAGGTTTTTAACAGCCCAGACCGCATTGCAGCAGGTGAGGTTTTCGGCCAATGGGGAGCGAGGATATGGGTTTGTGCCGGATGCTGGGATTGGAGCTGTTATTCGGGCTTTATCTTGCGGTTGAGAGGGGCAGTAAATCTAGCGGGTCATAAGAGTGTCGTTCGAAGTGCGAGCGCTGCCTCTGCATTTGAGGCGCTGGTCAGCGTCTGCTGTCTGCGCCCGGAGGAGGTGTGGGCGCTTGGCGGTAAGCGGGCGCAGGAACTGCCTCTTCATCGCTCGCTAGCAGCAGGCGGGAAGCCAGCCGTGGATTTTCGCAGCGTTTTCTGACCGCGGTAGGGACGGGCCGCTGCTGGCTTCCTGATGCTCGCCATCCCCGGGCGCTCTACTGCCAGACAGTTGCTGCCTACTGACGCTAAGAAGAGCTTCTGGATGCAGCATGTCGAGTGTCCCGCTTGTTTCTCTGAAGGCACATGCAAATGATTATTCTCATCTTCAATCACGGTTTCCGGGGCGGCCTTCTTCGTCTTACACTTTGGTCTCCTGAGAATTGCCCGCGGTGTGTATAACTAATGAGCCATGTAATGTGCTTCCAAACGCTCCCGTCGGCGGCTAAGGGCTCCCACGCGCTAATGGCTGACGTGCCGTCTGTCCAGCCTTACCTGTAGATTGTTAGCATACCCCATGTGCCTGCGCTAAACCTTGGCGTGACCCCTAGTCGTAGACCCCTCCCTCCCTCCAGAACCAGTGTTGTTAGTGACGCCTCACCCACTCCATTCATTCTATTGGTAACCCTTGTGGGTCGCACTTCATAGCGCCATCAAGCAAACCCTCGGATGCCTCTGGAGTCTGATGCCGTAGCGATCATTCTTGCCAGAATGACTTTTTGGCGTGGTGAAGTTCATCTGGAAGGTTTGCGGCAAAGCCATCTTATTTGTGGAACTTTGATTGGATGTGGGGGGGGGGGGGTGTGTCCATCACCCTTCCCTTGACCTGTGGCCGTCTTTGAGCTGAAGGATGGGGTGGAGATGGCTGGCCTGCGTGGGGGGGATGCTAACACCCTCCGCTTGAAAGGGCTCTGTGACCGTCCATCTCGTCGGGGGCTTAGTGCGCTGTCAGCGCCGAAGGCTGAATGAGCAAGGTCTGGGCCGGGGGGGTAGGGTTTGGTTTTTTTTTTTTTTTAAATGAAGAGGAGCACTTGATGAAGAGTTGTAAAGGTAGACGGGGTCAGCCAGGCAGGGATGATCCAGCTCATGTCGCTGGGAAAGACGTATTTGAGTGCTTGGCTGGCAGTTTAATGCGGGATTACCAGCGCTGAGCGTGTGGGAGTGTGACAGCATCAGGCCCAGCAGGATGGCAAGTCACACAAAACAAACAGGATCTGTCTGCTCAGTCTCTTATTGCTATATCTTGCTTTACTCTACCTTTGCTATTTCGGCTCTTTATACACCGTATTACTTTGTCGTTTTTATTTTTCTTTGTTTACATTGGGTCTTTTTTTTTTTTTTTTTTTTCTTCCGTCCCTGTGACCAGGAAGAGCCGAAGAAGGTGTGCTTCAACTACGACCTGTTCCTCAACCTGGAGGGTAATCCCCCCGTCAACCACCTGCGCTGCGAGAAACTCACCTTCAACAACCCCACCCGCGAGTTCCGCCATAAGCTGGTCAAGGCCGGTGGTGTGAGTATGCTGGCCGTTCCAGGGTGGGCTTTGGGGGGGTACTAAGGGGTGGCTCTTCTGCCAGGCCTTGTGGAGCGGTCATTTGTGTATATATATATA
>JAABNX020000038.1:3851680-3886323 GCA_015163995.2 Mormyrus lacerda
CCCACCACCACCCTCAGCTAGAGTCAGCCCACTGCATGCCACAGTCTCAGAGTTACACTGGCCGTCGTGATGACCAATCAAAATGCCTGGTTCCCTAAAGGGCAGTGGCATGTGGATGGGCGGTTATCCGCGCGATGTTTGCTTTGGGAAGTGCTGGCGTGTTGATAAAGCGGCTTCAGGGTTAGAGAATCATCTGACGTCTGTGTACATATTGGCAGCCGCTGTTTAAGGGTGCAGTGGCCTATGGGAGCTCCGAAATAATTACGCCACCACTGAGCAACTAAACAGCTGATGAAAGAGCGGCAGCATGATCCAGGGGTGACATTATGCAGCGTGGTGAGGACATTTATCACCTGCCGTCACCGATACGCCTCTCAGGGTGGTGCTCTTATTACGCAAGGCGAGGGCCTATCAGCACGGCCGAGGTCGCTCGGACCAAAGGGGTCGCCGTGCCGATCGCCAGAGCGATGTGAGGGAACCAGCCAGGTGGCCGGACTCAGAAACCTAACGACATATTAATGTCTTTTTGTTCAGCCTGATACATTATCAAGGGGGCTCTAGTCACTAAAGGACCTAAGTTCCCAAAAAAATATACACACAGCAAAAAGCATGTGCATGCAGCATCCTCTGCAATCCAGAATATCTGATCATTTTTAAGCGTGTTAAATACCTTCGCAAAGCACTTCACATACACATACATGCACATTTATGTATTTATTTATTTATTAGGAGTGTGACAGTACACGTATTTGTACCGAAATTTTTTGGTACAGGTCTTTCGGTTCGATATGCGTATGTACCGCCGAATGCAGCAACTGCGGAACCTTTGTGTGTTTGTGCTTCCTCCGAGTGACATTCGGAAAGGGGCGGATGAAGCTGCGCCGGTATGCATCTATGCGCCGCTGTGCGTCTATGCGCCGCTGTGCATCTATGCGCCGCTGTGCATCTATGCGCCGCTGTGCGTACGTCCTAATGCTACGGCACCATGATGGATATTGATTCTGTTATGCTTTGTATTACTTGAGACGATACTTGTGTTGCACAGTTCTAAAATGAAGCTGAACGCTGCTAATGTGAATACGGTACAGATCGGGAACGTCCTCTCACTCTGCCTGGCCTGTAGGATCCATGTTGGGGGTCCGTAACGTTGTAACTCGCGCCCCCTACGTGTTGTGGCCGGAAGCTCACCTTGAGGAGGCTTTTGGCGGCCGTGCGGCACAGCCGGTAGTACTCCTCGTAGCTGGCCGTCCTCCACCGCTCGCCCTCCTTCCAGCCCAGTGCCGTGTGCTTGCCGAACTTCTCCACCGCCCTCCTGAACATCTGGTCCACGGTGACGGGGGGTTCTGCCGCCGGGCCCGACTCCGCCAGCCTCAGCTTCACCTCACAGTCTCCTCTGGAGGTCCACAGCTGCGACTCAGACGCGGCCAGGTCCAGGGAGTCCGGTCGCGGGACGTGACCTGGGGAGGGGAGAGTGAGACGGGCGACTGAGTGGGTGGATTCGGCCATGATCTCCTGACGGTCCAAGTGCCTATGATCAAATGATCCTCTTTCACCCCCCACCCATCTATGGGGAAGAGAAAGAGGGACGGGGGGGGCTCCTCACTCTGGGGGAGGCTGCGGGCATCCGGACCCTGTGCTTGAGGAGCGTGTGACGGCCAGCAGCAGACCTTGTGCAGGGGGAGTAGGGGGGTGGGCTTGGCAGGCCCCATTTATCTATGGAGCCTCATTCTCGCCAGCTGCTGGTATCAGATGCCCAAACCCCACCCCCCCGCCCAGAAAAAGCACACGTGCCCCCAGGGGCCCTCACCCTCAATATCCCCCTCGTGTGGTGGGAGGTCAGAACAATTGGGGAGGGTACCAGGACAAACGCCTGAAACCATCCTGTCCCCCCAGCTAGCTCACACACATGGAAAGCAAAAGGGGGGGGGGGGGCTTCTCTATCCAGCTGTCTTCTATTTCCAGGTTTGAAAACTCCTTTCTTCTCAATAAAAAAAAATCATCAGTGTACGTCCAGTGATGCACAAGCCTAAAGCCTCGTATTCCATGTACACCGCTTTCATTTAGTTTTCATGCTCATTTACATTGACATTGCCCTCAACTCAAATAAGATTTCATGCAGGATGTCACAGGCCTGTCTAAATCTAGGTCACAAATTACTTTGGTTAAAAAAAAAAGTAAACAGACAAAGGCAGCAGGAATAGTGACCCATCTCGCCCCGGACACTGAGACGTCAGCGTGTCACCAGCCTGCCGTCTCGACCGCGGCTTCTATTTACTGTCAGTAGAACAAAGTTCATCCGCACGGTGGAAATTTCACAGCGGTCACGGCGCGCCTGGACTGACCAGCGGGCAGATACGTGCTAGTGGTCCCCGCGTGAATCTTACAGGGTCAGCGGAGAACGCTGCTCTTAAAAGACCATGGCGGGTGACGGAACATCAGCTGTGTTACATTTACATAACAGTCTCCTCGGTTATTCTCTCTCCGCTTCCTGTTTGTGTCCTATAGGTCCAATCGTTAAATGCCCGTCAGTCGGCTCATAGTATCTCTGGCTCCTGGGGACCAGTGACACCTATTTGTAAACACCCCCACCTTCAGCCATGTAAAACCCGGTCCCTTAGAACATCCCGCTATAATACGCTCAGGCCGTGCTGGGAGCTCTGTATTTTACACACTGGTTTGGCCTAATCTTACCACAGCAAAGAATATAAAGAAATAGAACTTTATTCTCTACACATTCTGACTGTTTGAGACAAAATTCCAAGACTCTGAGTAGCAAAACCCCTGATAAAATATTGTGGGGCATAATAATAATAATAATAATAATATGGAATAAGCCATGGACTTCTCTCCAGCTGGAGTTTGTGATCTAGCACTAAAACACACAAACTGGCTTCTCTAGTCATTATAAGCCTGCAGTGCAGAATCTATCAACATCATTTTCACTTCATTTTTCCTTTCTCTGTCTTTGGTGTTTCCAGAAGGGGTGAATCTCACTCCAGCAGGCTGTACTTTTTAAAGCTCTCCAGCCTCTCTGTCGTCCTTCTAACCAAATAAAGCTTTACTTTACATCTCAAAGCGACGGATGCACCTACAGAAAAGCTCCAGATATAAAAACATGTGTCTTTCTGTGGGAAATAGGTTTCTGCTGACTTGTGCTTAGGAAGTGAAGGTCGTTTGACCGACTCGGGGGGCAGGGGGGGGGGGATCAGGAAGCTTGTCCGGGCTGCTGTAACTGACACCCCCCTCCTGGATACATTTCCTGTAAAATGGGGAAAATCTGGGTGCTTTTGGTCCACATTTAGCGTCAGCTGTTTCTGCAGTTCAATGGGAAACCCCCTAAAAAAAAACACACGGCTACCAGAGTACATGGTTATTCAGGGGCGATGCCAGTGTCCCAGTGCCTCTGGGGGAAAGTTTAACACAAGGAATGTTGAGACATTGACTTTTGAAATGTGCCATACAACAGTAATTATAATCATAACGAAAGCTCACCTTGCTGAGTCTGTACTTCTTCTAGCCCGGTCCTGGGGGGTGAGGGGTTGATACTGGCCAGAGCCCCCGTCTTCTCTTCCATCTCACAGAGCACCTCCTCCTCTGACGACTCACTGAAGGAATAACAGACAATGACAGTGATGACCCCCAGCAGCCACATCTGTCATCGGCCATCTGTTCAGGATCCACTGACTGTGTCATACACATTATTCTGACCCTTCAATACCACGTAACAAAGCTTGGATCACCCCCCCCACGAACATCCACTGCATTCCAGTTAGAAACTGGCCAACAACTGGCTACAGCTGTGAGAGCAGCTGTGTGAGGCATTAACTCAGATTAGCAAAAATCCAGGGTTACTCTCGAACAATTATTGTTTTTTACTTTATCATTTTACCTTCCTGATTATTAAGTAGCTAAATTCATTGTGATTCAGGGGATAGTAAACTGGTGTCAAATTTCATGTGGGGGGAGGGGGGGACAGTAAGCACTTACTTAGCCTCCACGGTGATGTCATCTAGAGACACGATGTTGTCATCAGTGCTGCGGGCTTCCAGCTCCACGGAGGAGGGCATTACCGTGGTGGCCGACATGTCGAGGGTCTCAAACTCGGTCACTGCGGAGATGTGGGTGAGGTACGGAGGGGGGGAGGGGGGTACAAACACAAAAACACGTCAGCAGTGCTGCCAGGCACGCGTGCGGCGGCGGAGGGGGCTCGGACGACCCCGGGGGCGACTGGGACACAAAGACGTTTACAGAGGAAAGGGCACCCAAGTCGGCCGCGCAGGCTGGCCTCTGCGGAGGAGGACACAGGCCCAGTCACTGGTCACACAAGCACCTGCCACGGCGACCAGCCTGCCACACCAGACGGACAATGGGCCTACAGAGCTCCCAGAGGCGCTCCGGGGCTCCGTCACACTTATGCTACACGCTTAGCGCTGGGTATTCGCCTCATTCATTCAGAAAGGAAAAAAAAAAATCCATTGAAGCTTGAATCACACAGCGAGAACTCCACAAGGGGCTCTGGGCTACATGGAAGCTGCCTGGGTTTAAAAGGTGCACAGGCATCACTAGGGAAAAAGATACGAGAGGCTGCTAGACTGTGCAAAATAACATGCTCTGCTTGTTTATCCCATAGCGATCAGAGTGTCAACAGCACATCACCCTGAGTTAAGAATCTGTGCTGGAGCCACAGAGATGGGAGAGAGCGGCTTGTGTCAGGATCTGAGCGGCTGAGCACCGAGAGGTTATTAAGATTCAACGGTCCTAGCGGTGCAGGCAGAAGGGGGGATTTTCCTACCCGAGGGGGCGCTGCTGCCAGATTACACGCATCACGCCACTGGCCTTTAACCCCGGTGTCAAGTGACCTGCAGATATTTGGCATGTGGACAGATGGGACAAAGGTCCTCACTGGCTATGATGGAAACAGCGGGAGGCATGGCATGTACACCGGGGGGGGGGGGCATGGAACATCCTCACCGCTGAGCATGACCCCTCACCGTCATCAATCCTCATCTTCTGATGACAGTATGTGCTGCCTGGCGTGACACCCCCAAACTCAGCAGGCAGGATCACCTCAAAGGTACGTGTGACCTTTTTTTTTGCCGTAAAGCTGTTTATCTCCCAGAAAGCTCTCTGTTCTAGCCCTCGTGTAACACGTCCCTTCATGTCCTGTCCCCACCCTCCGAAAACAACAGCATTCCCCAGATGGCCGTTCAGATATTGATTCAGCCACCCCCCTACTTTTGCAAACTGTGCGGAATGTGAAAATGTGGGAATATCCCAGGATGCGGGCCAGGAGCTTTGCTTCCTGAGACTGAGGGTGGGTGACCTCATGCGGGGGGATGTTTAGCATGCGGCCCAGACCGCGTATGCATGGAGGGCTCATATTGCAGCTGCGGCTGCCTAAAATGCGATGTGCAGCAGAGGAGGACCAGCTGCGTCAGGCATGGAAATACAGAAAAACTCAGGCGACCCAGCATTACAGCTATTCCTGAAACAGTGAAATGCCCCTCCCCCCCCAGCAGCTCAAACTGCCCTCCCAGATCTGCTATACCCCTCCCCCCCTCCCCCAACGGATTTAGGAGGCCAAGGGTGTTTCTGGTGCTGTAAGCTGTTTCCTGTAAACCTGCCTCAGCTCAGAATGGTACTTTCGATTTCAATGATGCTGGGTGGGGACAAACAACACACTATTACGAATCAACTTTAGAAGAATAATCAAAAAAAGACCTCCCAGTACAAGACACAGGCGGTGTCTGAATTTCAGTCTGGATTACCAGTCACGAGTCATTGAGGAGGGGCAAATCAAAACATAAATAATGTGGTCAGTTAATATCCCTGTCATACAGTAAGAGAACACGTTATTCTTTCCCTCCACCCATTCCTTGGGGTAGGCATTCAACTTTATTGCCATTGTAACACTGGAGCCCCAGATCCTGATCGCAGCATCAATGACGGCTGGTCGCTGTGATCTCCCCCCGCGTTGAGGAGAAGATTGTTGTCATCCCGTGTCTGGTGGAGTGCCTCATTACGTGCATGGATACCGCTTTCCATTCAATGATATTGGTCTGCCAGGCACAAACCCGGAAAAATATGCTGACATACTCAACGATGCGGCAGCGTGGTTAAAAACCGTGCATTAAAACTAAAGGCCACGCCCCGCGCATTTCGCGGCTCGCAAGTGGCGATGCTCTATAGCTTCTAAATACCGTGTCTGTGAAGGTGGTGCTAGCATAAGACTCGTTTGATCCCGATTCAACAATGAGACGGCCACCCCGAGCACATGCCCGCTCTAGGGACACGTCCGCAGCCGGCGGCTGCCGCTTCCTGGCGCCACGCCCCGGCATCTTAAACACACACCGCGCATCCCGTCTGGAGCGATCGCCTCCGCCGCGGATTCAACCCTCTCCCACTGATAATACGACCAACGTATGATATCAAATATATTTCCCGTGGTTTCACGCTCTTTATTTTACAGGAATAACTGGGAATACACGGCATTAATATACGCTGGGGGTATGTGAGCATCCTCTTCCTGAAGCACAATTCTGCACGACGCCGGGTCTAAAAGCGACCAGAAACCGGGCGCGGACAAACAGATTTGCGTTTGATACAGTGAATCATTCTCCGTCTATCTATGATTCTGCGACATTATTTCAGTTTTTGCTTAACAAAGTAACAGACTTACGGTGCATCCTCAAATCCGGGTCTGCTGACGGTCTCTAGAATATCAGTGGCTTATCCTCGTCGAGCCCTTTCCCGAAGTCCCCCGCCTTCTAGAGTATTCTCTGTTTTCACTAATAGCGGGCGCAAAAACACAGGCCACTGGATGTGAAATCCGTACCTGACACATTGGATTTCAAATGCCGGCTTGTCCCCCCCCGCTCCGCTATATGGCCACGCCCTCCCCCGGTCCTCCTGTGGCCACGCCCTCCCCAACTCCCCCTAGACAGATTCCTGCAACGTTACACACGAAAACGGTGACCCTCATTGGCTAGCAAGCGTCACACCACAAGACAGCCCTCCCATATTCGGTCATGCGCCGCAGCCAATAGAGAACAGGTGGCGAGGAAGACGCTCCGCTTGGCTGAACAGCCCCTCGTCTCTCATGAGGATGTCGCGCAGCCCTCACATCAGCATATCCTGACCAATGCGGATGCTGTGAGGTTACTACAGGACAAAACCGAGCTGCTCATCCCCGTGTCATATCATCGACTACAATGCTGTCTTAATTGAATAAAACAAAGGCTAGCAGTTTTCTACCCATCGCATGACCTTATACATAACCCTCATACATCATGTTATCATTTTTTTATAATCAGTTATAGCATGTCCATCTCTTAATAAATCACAGCACTATTGCATGAAATATATTATTTTAGGCAGACTTGTCTGGATAAATACCTGGGAATGGGATTGTGCTGTGCACTGTATAAAGCATACAAGTTGAATACTTATGTTGAATGTTTCAACAAGAGATTGAACCTGAATTTCATGTGAATAACCAGCAATACAAACAGGTGAATACTAGTTGCTTGCAATACTAGTGTCTGCTAAATAGGATTTTTTTTTAAGCTGCAGATGTCTGCAGTGACCAGTGGCACTGATGCCTCACATCTCCAGGGCTGGGGGTTGAAGGCTCTAGCCACTCTATGAGTTTGCATATTCTCTCCCTGTTGAGTGGATCTCCACTGGGGAGTCAGGCTTCCTCCCATGGTGGAGAGATATGCAGTCAGATTGGCTGGTTTCCCTAAACTGCCTGCACTGCGTACGGCCCGGAATGGCAAGCCGATTTTTGGCTGTCCAGCTGACGGCGTGTGCCTGTTGGGCCGGTGTGTGCAGGACAGTTGGATACATTTAGTACCTGTTGACGCCGTTTTGCCTGACTGAGTATGTTGAATCGACACTGAAGCTAGTTTGTGAAGCTTGAAGATGTACGTCATTCATTACCTCTAGTCATGCTGGTGTGTTCCAGCGCAAGTTTCCACAATCGATGGGCGTCGATCATTTGCCGGCCTTGGTCGACACCCTTTTGCAATTGACTTGGTGTGTAGCCAGCGTATGTGTGTATGGGCTCTGTTGCTTGTGCCTTTTGCTGCCTGGGATGGGAACCAGGCACCGCCAGGTAAAATGATGTATGATAAATAGATAAATAGATAAAGCTTAGTTGATGTGTTTAGTCCTTTTAGATTTACACCTGTTCCTCCTTAAACATCTCCATGCACAATTGTCTAGTCAAATCAAGTCTTTACTCAGTGTTCTTTAACTCAGTGTTCTTTAACTCAGTGTTCTTTAACTCAGTGTTCTTTAATTTGGTGTTTTTTGACTCAGTGTCCTTTACTCAATTTTTTTCAGCTTGTGAATGAATGAAAGTTAATTTATATAGCACTTTTTCGGACACTCAAAGTGCTTTACAGAACCAGTGGGGAACAACATCTGCCACCATAAAGGTCACAACCACCACCACTGTATACATTTTTACCGTTTCTTCTCAAATTTGATTACTAACCTACAATTAAATTACAGATAGGGGTTGAAAAATCATCCATGCAAACAAAGTGACAGCAAAAATTAAGTTAAAAAAGCACCATTACATATAAATATGTATAAGTGCCTGGTATGTTTGTGATATTCATTGTGTTTATTTTGGTAATGTCATTAGTGTTCTCAAGTACAGCAAAATCTACAGTGATATTTTTATATTTCATGACGAACAAGGCTATTTCAAAATATACGCAAGCGGTTACGACAGGACACGCCCCAGGACACGCTAATAATAATAGGCCTAATAATAAAAAAAAAAAAAAAACGAAGAACCCTCTTAAATCATCTATCTTCAGAAGGTGTATATAATATGACTAAAATTTTTATTCGGAACACCCATAGGGATTACTAGAAACAGTGCATTGCGTAAATGACACGTTGTTTTCTCACAACACAACCCCCGCCGAATAGCGACACGTCAGTCCCCGGGGAATCGTGGCGCAGCACCATCGCGTGATCCGGGAGAGCATCTCCCCACCGCGGTCATACTACGCCGTACGAGGCGGGGTGCTTCTGCTTGACTGCATGGTCTAACTTCGGCATGATCTGTGTGTGAGACAACGCGATTGGAAAGCGGATGGATATTTGGCTGGGGTGAAACGTTACGAGGTACTTTTCAAAGAGGGAGACGGCAGCTCGCGATACTTCTGAAGATATTACAGCCATAAGTTTACCGGCTCGTTTTGAGCTACTAATAGTAACGATAGAGATGGCGTTTTAGGAATTTGGCGTGGACAATTTTAATAACTCCGTTAAAAGTGTCTCTTGTCTGTCTGTTTCATTTTATGTTTGCTATTTTGTGATGCAGCTAAGTCTATATATCAAGCCAGCACCTGTAATCTTAAGAGTGACAATTTTATCTACTCACCCTTGTTCTCTCATTGAGCAAATAATAACCATCAATATGTAAATGGACTTAATCGTCCCGACTATTCTAGTCTATTAACAATACGTTGCTAAATAACACTGTTTTAATGTAAATGTAAAGGCCAAATGTAACTGCATGTATTATGCGGTGTAATGCTCCTCATATTTCCTTCTTCACTTTGGCACATTGACAAAAATAAAATACATTCCCAGAAGAACTAAAATGTGTCAGATTCCTGTAATTACTGATGACACAATGGTTTCATTTGATGTTACATTTTTATAAATAGCCAGATAACCCATAAGCAGAGAAAAGAGTGAATTTCTGCTTGAAACCAATGAACTCAAGTCTCCCTAGAAAACCAGCATTCTGTGCATGAACGGTTGTGGACTGTTTAAGCAAAATGGATGAAAGTGTCCTACCTGAAACACAAGAAACACTGTCGGTTTAGGTGGGAGAATTTCCAAAGCTTCACCACAGATGCTCCACGCCAGTCAGTGTATTTGGGTAATTATGGTGGTCTCTGACTTGATGTTGGTTGTCTTGTTTCTAGCTTGGGACAGAAAAGTCGCCTCGTCATTCATCTTAAATACACAAGCAGGAGTGATGGGGGTAGGAGCGCCATGACACCGACCTAAAAGGTCATTTCAACTCATTTCCATATCATTGACTAAACATTTTTAGGCCTATTTGTTGAAGGTGGATGCAGGCCCACTTCTGACAGAAAGCTGACCTAAACACATCTATCACATCTATACTAAAGCCAAGAGAGCAAACAGGCATTTATATAAAGTCCATTTCAACAGTACGTGGGTCTACACAACAACACAACAGGTCTGTTCCACTGAAGTCCAGGAACCTACAGGCTCATTTATATATTTAAAAAAAATGTTTGCATGTTCTTGCCGGAGAGGAAATGCTCGTATGAAAACTCCATGTTCGTACGAACAATAAAAGTCAGATTTATAAAACCTTGTGCAAACTGTGATACGGCTCGTACAGATTATGAATGCCACAAATCTTAGGCCTATGTGTCCACACTTAAGAGAACACCCCATTCCTAGCCACTAATTACCCTAAATTGACTATGCAAATTAGCCACGTGTGTATATAAATGCACATATACTATGTTTGTTACAATGGAGCCATAAACAAAATGAATAAAGGAATTTCTCAGAATATGAAGTGCAAAATGTATAGTTTATAGTATATAGTGCAGTCAGCTCAACAAACCAGACAATGACATAAAAAAAACTAATTGAGGGATAATGGGCTGGTTAATCCCTGATCACTCAGCTAGATCCTGTTGTTTTGTTCCTGTTGCCAAAAATCCAAGTGCTGTCAGTACTTGAATATGCATGGGAGCAGCATGATTTCGTAATGTAGGTCTGTCATAAGCCGAGGCTGATTCATCACACACTTCCATCAGAATCGCTCTTGGCAGTCTGAAACGGCTAAGCCAGAAATCAACAAACAATCATTGTGGTCTCAAAAATACTGGCTTCCTCAGTGTGTGTCTCTACTAACTTTCTCTAACAAAGCTAAATGTGCCACGATGCTGCTGCTTGTTACATACTTACACATGGGTGTTTTTGTACCTTTTTATATGCATTTAGCATAGGTGTTGGTGCCTACTTTGATTTTTCAGTATGCACACCTCTAACTTAGATTCCACGCAATAAATATATCGGTACATATAAAGTCTTTCATTAAAAAATAAATCAAATGCTAAATGTTAGGCCTAGTTGGATATCAGATATAATAAAAAATAAATTCTGTATTTATTAACACAAATTTCACCAAGCGCTAATATTAACCGTACATGCAACTCAGATCCACATTTCTATCTGAACTCTAGATGTTGCTTTTTCTATTTCCTCCAAAACGTTTGTATGACTGCTCTGGACCATTCGTAAATGTGCAAACTTTTTCAGGATATGTTTTATTTATGTTATTTCTTTAGAAATCCCAGAATCATCGTATAAATGTTTGTACGAATGACTTTATAAATAAGCCCCCTACTGTAGTTCCTGGTTCTGAGTTCCTGGGCCTTCTCGACTGGGAACTATTGTAGTTCCTGGTGAGTCTCGTGTGTCACTTTCCCACCACATAACAGGAACCGTGACCTTTATGGCAAATAAACATGGGAAATGGAAGAAGCTCATAAGTTAATCTTAACGTAATTTCATACGAAAGTACACCATCACCCGAAACCAGTGCAGCATAGACAGGCCTATTGGAGGAATCAATCACGATCAAAACAGGACACATCATTGTATTTGTATTTTATTTATATGACCTGAGACATGCTTATAATTTATTATTAAATATGGCCAGCAAATCGATCTTAAGTTTTCCACAGAATTAAAAAACAAAGTATCATTAATAACACTAATAACCGATGGCGAGTATGACCACATGCATACATTCTGTTACTTTAATTTCACATTAAACATACATGTACAACCTTTGGCCACTTTATTGAGTACCCCTGTGTAGCACCAGCTGGGTTTCCATTTTGCCTTCAGAACCAACGTGAGTTCCAAGATGGGAACCCTTTCTGCACACCACCATCGTACTGAAACGTTATTTTTGCACGTCAGCTTTCACAAGTCTGGCCATTGTCCTTTGACCTTGTCCATGTTTTTGTCTACTGCTCAGTAAATTCCTGTCGTTATAGTATATGAAAATCCCAGTCATAACACATTTATAACCACTTAGATTATGTGTCTTAGCCATTTTGAGCACATTTTCATGTTTAGCCACACAGTAACTAAGGACAGACAGATTGACACCTCAGACACTGCTCATAAAGAAATGATTACCATCTAAAAGTATCAATTACATATACAGTCGTCACTGTATCGTCACTTCGGGTTTCGACTTTCGCAGCTTCACTCGATCGCGGTTTTTTGAATATTCATTAAAAAGTTGATCGAGACAGTGAAAACTATACGTCGGTACGCGTCGGAAGCATCTTTCCTCTTCATAATTAAATGTACAATAATAGTAATATAATATCTGTAACGTCTAATACGTCTTATTTTGTCTATATTGGGTAATACGAGTGTAATTCTCATGATTCTCATGCCTGTACGATCCTCTTGTGTGTCACGCCCCCTTATCAACCACGTGTGCAACCCCGTTGTGACCAGCTGTTTCTGTCAGTTTGATTCATTCGGTGTATTTAAGTCATGTCAGAGTCTGTAATCCCAGGACTGTCACTGATGTTTTGATGTTACACGTTCCTGTGTCCTGCATTTGCAGTGATTCTAAATAAACCCTTCGATCCTGATTCCGCGTCTCCGTTCCTCCTTCCGTGTCCAGCAATCATAACAGTAATGGTGACTAAATGGTGCTATTTCATGTCTAGGGGGCTCTAATAATGTTAAACCCCATATTTAGAAGGTCGTAAACAAGTTTTCTATGCTCTAACTACGAAAATATTCGACTTATAAATAAAGAATCCTACTTCGCGATAATTCACTTATCGTGGAACTGATTAACCGTGATAAAAGAGGGCCGACTGTATTTGTTTTTCGTAAATGCAGTCACAATGTTCTTCAGACCATCCATGACACAATACCATAAGTCTATGACATTTACGAATATCTTAATCATCATTTAAAATATCTTTTTTTTACTTCTATCAAATCTTTTTGAAAATATAAAAGTACATTTTTTGTTTGTATTTTATTTCATTTTTATGACATTTTGTAACAAATCTAGTATTGTTCTGTGTGTGTTATGATGGAATAATTAGGCTACTATTGTTACCATACTTAAGACTACTATTGTCATTAAAATGTTTAATTGGTGGGTGTTATCTATAATACCAATTCATAAAATATATATTATTCGGTATTACATTTACAACATTTGTAAAAGCAACCTTTTGACCAAGCCTGCATCGTATGTATATTCAGTTGCAGGTACATGATTGGCTCCTTCACGTAAAAAAATGGCCACTCTGTGAAAAGAAACGTGTTTTATGTAGCCACGGTATTTGGCATGTTACAAATTTAGGCGGCAAAAGATTCGACATTGTCTTCAATCTCAATGTTAAAGATGAATTAGTATAGCAGCGGATTTCTGTTATTGTCCGTCCACGGTATGCTAAGATTACTATTAATCGGCCCAGATATTCACCACTCCCAGATTAGCACAGATGTTGGGTTTACGCTGTGATTTAGCCGGATTTAACGTTTCTAAGTATACTACTACTTCTTGTACACGTGGACAAGAATGATGCAATCGTGAATTTTGCTTTTATGGTCTTACCATATAGATGTACTGCCACCCAGTGGTACATTTTTTAAGTACAACTATCATCCGGAAATTCATTTAAGATCAAAATTCGTTTCCATTATATTGATATTCATTCATTCATTCATTCATTAATATTAAGCACTGTTTATTACTTAAGTGATTTCAGTGATCTGCACAGTTCAAAATGTGTCATAATATATTTGATCACTCTCAAAATATGATATTCTGAGTGTTATCAAAACCCTCTTGACATGTTTTAATACATTGTAAACTAGAACTAGGCCTGTGTTCATAGACACAAAAAATGACGTGTTTTAAAAGATACAGTCCATCATGCTTTGTTTGTCCCAGTCTATGTGTTTGCCATTGTGACAGAATATTCCTGATTCATTTCTGCATATTCTGCTCCATAGAAACTGCCCATGCACTGGAGTAGAAGCAGCTTTTAAATTTATTTTTTTGTAGCAAATGAACTATACCAGGGTCGCCCAGCTGCAGTCCTGGATGGCCAGTGGGGAACACAGTTTGCAGATTTCCCTGCTCAGACACACCCATTAAACCTGGTAATTAACTGATTAAGATGTATTCCAGCAGGAAAATCTGTGTTGGATTCTAACGCTCCTAGACCGGAATTGGATAACCCTGGACTGCACTGATGCAGTGGTGGTAAATTGGGGCAAATTCAACTCCTCATTCCTGTGTTAAGACGTCATCGTCATCACTATTACACAGATTTATTTAAATACTCACTGTTAAAATACCACTATCTTGGGACTGTAACTTTCAGGTGCAAGTTAATTAACTAAGGACTGTAATACCATGAGCCCACCTTTAATGTGGTATGTCTGGGCAGTTCCCATTCTCCACGGTTACTGGTGTCCGCTGTGAACTTTTTCATTTTAAACGTTCTGTTTCACATAGTACATAGTATATATTCAGCGTCTATGCAATCATTCAGAGCTGGATTTTCTAAAATCTGTAGCTGGTTGTTTCTGACGTGACATGAACTAACACCAGTCCTCGGCCAAATCATGTAATTGCCCACTCCGCAGCGTGACAAATCGGCAGTGATGACACTTCCGCATAGCAACGCCTGTAAATATAGTAACAAACGTCGCTAACATTCGCTGTTGCTAGCTAGCATGTACGGTGAACTTGTTATCTCTCATTCAGTTTATTACATACTTTGCTGTATAGCCCATTAATTTAGACGACCGGGTTATTGAAAAAAAAGATATTTATACACGTTCCGTATACATTGAAACGTATATTATCGACAGCCTTATTTAGCTAACATGGTATTTCAAGTGCCTATAGAAGCCAAAATCAGAATCCGTATATCGTTGTTTAGAAGTGATCTTCTACCAAAGACGGTTTAGTTTGCTGCCTGTTTTTTAGTAGAAAATAAACTTATTCAATGTGTATAATGAAATTCGGTATTATGCACGTATAATATATTCAATTCAATTCAATTTTATTTATATAGCGCTTTTAACAATGGTCATTGTCTCAAAGCAGCTTCACAAAATGAACAAGATTTTGTCTGTTTCACTGCTCTTCAGTAAAGCGAAAATGAAAAACACTGGAGGATAAACATGTCGGACATAAAACAGTATTTGTTACATCTTTCACACGTGAAATGAATTTGTTTCTTTTTTTGCTTAAATCTGGTTAGATCTTTCGCGGGATTTTAGGGGAACTTTTCTGCCGCAATTTCTCTTTGGTGTCCAAGGAAATAGAACATGTAATCTTCAGGTGTGAAAAGGTAATTGCGTGCCCCAGTTAATTCAACCCATATAAATGATTAATTAGGGTGATCTTTTTTGGTAGACTAAAAACAGTCATACCTGATTTGAGCCTGCCCTGCTCAGGTTTTCTATGAACACAAGTCAGTATATGGGAGATAGAGGCAAATCATCACACACTGAATAAAAAAAATCCTGTAGGTTTGCTGAAATAAGTTATTGATAGCTATCACTCTGGGAAGGCTTACAGTGTCATTTGTGAGGTTCTTGGCTCCATTGAATCACATTAAGAGGTGTATTGTCTGTATCTGGAGAAAGACTGGGACAATAGGAAAATTGTTTGGCAAATCACACTCCTGCCAAAATCTCTCCAAAAACAAGGCATACAATCATCCAGAAAGTCACAAAGTGCATCTGCAGGCCCTTTTTGTTTTGGCCGAGAGCATTATTAAGATGCAGGGTGATGATAGTGTCATGATTTGGAGAAACCTTTCCTGCATCAGGAGCTTAATGAATCGCCATTATAGAAGGAGCTGTGAATACATACAAGGAAATCCTACAAGAGAATATCAGGCCATCTGTGACCTGAATCTGAAACACAGTTGGGTCCTCCAGCGAAAACATCTGACTCCTAAGCAAGAGTACATTGGAATATCTGGTTTGCGTCTGGCTTAGTATAAGTCCAAATCTAAACTCTAATATTTTTACAAGGGCTGAAATACACTAATGTCACAGACAGTTTTGAACCTAGGAGTGTAGAATTCCACCCCAGTGCTGTGAGAAAATGATCAACAATTGCAGAAGTATTGGGTGTTGCATATCTTGCCATTTGATTCTTTACCGAATAAAATCGTGTTCTTTTTTTTGGGATTCCCTTTCTGGTAATATCTATAGTTATATACTGCTGGCATACAGAAATTCACATGTTTTTTCACAGTGTTGTGATTGCTAAGATAATTACCTTTATACGAAGTTATGTACTTAACCAACAATCTTTTCTAGTACTCATGCAGTTGAATGTTTTCAGAAATAATGTGTATTGAAAATGTTAACGGTACAATCGATGTCATGGTAATACTTTTCGTTACAAATTTCTTTTAAATTAATAACTTCACATAAATATCTGCAAAAACTGATAATTATGGAAGACATTACAATCAGACTTGGCACTTGTATACCTTTAGGCAGGCTTATTTATTAGATTAGCAGCTTTTGATATCTGCGCTTTTATACATGGGGGGGAACTTCCTACTCAATAATGAAAATCAAATGGTTACCACGCCAGGATTCTTGTCGTTTGTGGAAGTTTGGAGACAGAGAAGAGGTAGGGCGGAGTCTAACTTAGCCTCCCTCCTCCTATGTGTGTGTGTGTGTTTTTTTTTGATGACGTATGCAGAAGAGGATAGCAACAGTTGCTTCGAGACCCCCGCGCGCCATAGTGACTGTAGTCGTGGAGACAGTTACTTACCAACGGGAGCAACACGCAGCAACAGCAGCAGCAGCAGCAGCAACGGGAATCGAGAAAGCGTGTGAGAGAGAAAGGGAGAAAGAGAGAGCTCAGCCAGATCAGAACTATACACAAGTCAAAGGTGAATATACATATATATGTATTTACTGGTTAGTTAGCTAAAACGAATTTGTTTTCACTTATCAACGATAGCGAGAAGACGGACGTATGTTTTTTCTTTCTTCTATATTCCCCAGTTCCCTCTTCATGCACTCAGTAAACGTAGCTAGCTAGTTGGGTGGCCAGTGAGCGTACGAGTCAACACACGTAGAAACAAGCCAGGAGTCTGTTTATTAATTTAGCTTCCTACCTGGTAACCCGAACACTATCTTTGTCTGAACGGGCAGCAAGTTAATAGCCGAGTAACTTTAAAAAGAGCCGCCCGGCTGAGGGTGTAAGGAAGGGAGGGCGGCCGCCTGTTAGTGCCGCGGCCAGCCAGGCAGTCGGGCGCCGCCAGCGCGGCCACATTTCGGGCTTGGTCAATCTCCGGGCTGTCGGTGAGCTCCATGAACGGCGTGTTTCTCTACCAGTTGTTTCGGGGCACAATTTGTGTTGATTATTTTGTACTTTGTTCATGGCGACACACAAGTGGAAACGCGTATCTCCGACTAAAAGGAGGGGGGGAACTCCGGTTAGCGAACACTTGTTGAATGTAGTCAGGCGGAAAATGGGCTGAACTAAAACTTTTTTATAAACTTGTCATGTCTGACAGTCCATGCTTAGCTCGCCGATTTCTTCGGCAGTACTTATTAATATTGGTTTTTAGGGTCAAAAGTTAGCTAAAACCTTTTTAATCCTGTTTAGGGGACCGGCGTGACTCGAGGTGACATCTCGTCGTAAGTTTCTTCCAGTTGGCTCCGTCGATATTTCACGTAGCTTTCCCTGATTTCAGGACGCGTAGCAGATGTTACCCCAAATTAAAAATGTTAAAGTTCGGCTTTCTGGTCGGCGGGGTGGCTGCCAGTGACGCATTTTGTTGACTAGCACCAACCGTGTCCGCCTGTCCGGTCTTTACCAAGGTATTGCCGAGCTGCCTCGGATTGACAAAACTACAACTAAAACCACATCGACGTCTTTTAAAAACACGGTACTATGGCAAAGTGTTTTTTCCGTATATGCGATGTACACACGAGGCGTGTATCTGCCGTATTTATACTTCGCGATTTAAAACCGTGATGGCAGTTCTGACTAGACACTTGTTGCTGATTTGAGCGCCAACTGAAACTTCCCATTAGATTAACCTTGCTCATTTCTTAGTGAATATGTTACTCTTATTTTACTGCGGATTGCTTTCACGATTGCTCATTTTTGAGTATTCAAATCGCCATGTATTGTGTGTTCAAAGATAGTATACACAGGGCTAGGAGATAATAAATTCAGAATTCCATTGTTAAGATCTGTGTTTCTCCTGGCCATCCCTTCCTCTTTGCCTTTGTAGCATGAAATGAATATTTACCGCTCCCCAATTAAGATGTCATTCAGCATGCGGACATTGTTCAATGAAAGCTTTTTTTTGTCGTTGAAGATGCGTGTTTGATCTTTTAATCAAAGCTCGGTTTTAATAGAAGACGGACCAAGAAAGGCTATAAGGGCCATCCCTTGCTGCAGTAATTGAGACAAATATGACCATGAACACCTCTTGCTTTGGAATGTTTTCTTTTTTTCTTGTTCTTCAATTAAAATATATGCCTGTATAGAGAGAGGAGAAAGTTTGTGGCCTTTTGGTGGTCTTTGCGTATTATATTTAATTGTTATGTTTAAATATATTTTTTATTTTAAACTTACTGATATTTAAGATGTTTTATAAGAATTGTTACCTATTATCTGGCGTATATATGGCATAATGTACGACTAATTTCATCAGTTATTTTCTGCTTAATAACTGACACATGGTGTATGGTATTTAAGAAGGAAATTAAGTTTTTGGGTTCAGTTCTTTGTACGGTGGACAGAGTAACTGATTGCCCTTGGGGGATGAGCACTCCGCTGGGTCTGATATGGAGTTGAATGGAAGACTACGTGGCCTCCTGTTGCTTGCCTGAATTGTAGATGCCTGTTGGGCTCGTCCTTTGAGGTTGGCGTCTGTGTTTTGGCGATAAGGTAATTCTCGCAAGCAGAGCCAGAGACAGAATGAGCTTCAGAATATCAACATGGATCTACTAGGTGTTTGAGACTATGCTATAGGTGGCTTTTCATTTTTCTCGGATGCTTTTCCTTCTCCAAACTTTGATTGAGCTCAGAATCTATTATAGCTACCTGATTTAGTACCAATATGTTGTCTTTCGCTTGATCCCCCCCCCCCATTTTTTTTTAATTTGTTCTATATAGCGAGGGACTTATCAGTAAAGATGACTTAGTGTAAATTGAAGATTGTAGTGTGGCTAATTATGACGGAGCATTACAGCTGCTTGCAAGATCTGTGATGCTGTATATTTGTCTAATTACTCAGTGTGGTTCCATGTGGGAATGGCTGGATTAGGGATGCTCGTTGTCTGGGGGTGCACAGGGCAGGCTGGTCGCAGCTTCCTGTGTCGTGCCGTGCGACTCGCCTTCACATTCTGGTTCCACCACTTCGGAGGAGGCACTGCGGTGCGCGTTTGTTTAATGAGCTCTACGCACAGTGACGCCGTATATTGTGGGAGTCGACTGTAATCTTGCTTGCGGCTGCTGCGGATTTTCTCTCTTTGGCTGCTTTTCCCGGTTTCTGAAAGCTGTGGCATTAACAGGGATAATTGGCATGATCGTGGCGTGGGTGATATACCAATGGCTCTTTCCCTTTTTGTTTCATAATAGGGGTCTTTGGTTCTGTTTTTCTGGATGGACATATTACAACCAACGGTAGATGTCATACAGAGGCTTTAATATATGTGTATCAGTGCTTGTGGGAGACTGTGCCTGTATGTAATTGACTGCTGAGATCTCAAGCATACAGTCTTGTTCCAGTCACGCGCCCCCATGCCTTTTGCTTCACCTAATGAGCGCACATCTGAAGGTGCTTCGAATGGTTCGTGGTGGAGCTGGAAACCCTCAACTGTACCTGAGTTTTGCTCCTCTATTGTTGACTCTTTTTTTTTCCTGCTAGCTTAACTAGATTATTTTATCTTCTTTTGGAAATTTAACACCGGCAAATAATCCATGAACCAAAGTTCCAGTTTTACCCTGTACTTATCCTAGGTCTTTATTCAGAACTGACCTTCTGGGATTTAAGAGGTTTTTAATCGTTTTTTCCCCCCATAAAATGTAACATTGTCCATCTACTTCAGCTCAGCGATATAACTCTGCCATTGTGCTCGTCTTTTTATTCAGAGCGGCTGCTGCAAGTGTCACGGGGTCATTTTTCTGTTATAACTGTAACTCTTATACATACTTTACTGAATGACGGGCTGAAGTGCGTTTTAATGGTACGACAGAGGTGTTTATAGCTATATTTCTCTCTGAATTGCAAGTCCTAGCTGTGCTCCATGAGATGCACAGAATTTATTGTAACAGGCCCTTCAGTATTAATGGAGTCACTGCTTGCTTAAAAATGTACATTTGCTGACTGTGAACAGCTCCATTAAGTCATCCCTTGGTGGAGATGGCAGCGGACAGCTGGTCGGGCAGCAAGGCCATTTCGCTGGTGATGAACTCTCAGTTGCTACATGCCTGAAATGAGTGCATCAGTACTCTGGCAACATTGTTTTGCTATACCTGTGTACAACAAACATAGTTTAAACATAGTTTAATTTTTTTTATCATAAAAAGTCCCCATAAAGTATTACCATATAACCTTTCCTATGCATTTTTTATTTGACAGAGCATCTAGTTACATGCATGTGTGCAATTTCAGTTTCTAATTTGGTTGCACATGAACAACAAAGAACATAAAGGAATGGTGATGAATCTCTAAGCACCAATCAGAGCACACAGCTGTTTTGTGTACATGGCAACCCAGTACACAAATACACCCAAAGTAATGAAAAAAAGGGGGAGAGTCTTTTTCTTTTAAAGTTGGTGTTTTTAATCAGGTCTCTTGTGGAATTGAGTTAGGTGCATATTTCTGAACTTGCATAGACAGGTCACAGGAATAGGTGCTTCAGTGAGGGGGAGCAACTGGTATAGGCTGGTTTAACTCCTTGTACATGCTCGCATGTCCCCACCTTTTGCGTCTGTCACATTGCACTTGGCGCCTGTTTGGGTTGGAGACAATGGCAGTATCCTCTTGTATGGTATACCTGAATACAGACAGACAGGCGAAGTGGATGCACACATTGAGTTTTCCTTGTGATTTCTTTGATTATCATCCCAAGAAGGAATATATACCTGCTGTTAGTTACCCCCCCCCCCCTCCCCACCACCACCATACTTGCAGTACACATTGAGAAATAGTGATACGGTGACACTGCACTCTGCCATCACATTCTGTGCAAAGTCGTGGCTCGACTCTTCCCATTGGTTCCGTGGCAAACGTCAGCGTGTCGTCTTACCCTGTGACAGAGACCGCTTACTATGCAGGCTGGTTCCGTTTACTTAGCACCATCTAGGGCAGTGGTTCCCAACCTGGTCCTCCGGGACCCCCAGCAGCTCCATACTTTGGGTCCTTCCCAGCTCCCTGCCAAATAGTCCACATTTTTGCTGTCTTCCTACCGACAGCTGGGAGGGAGCAAAAAAGTGGACTGCCTCGGAGTCCCCGAGGACCGGGTTGGCAACCACTGCTTTACACACTTTTTGGGACTTTTGCAAAAGAGCGTCGACTACGGGGAGGGGGACATATGCAGGCGTTATAGTGTCTGATGCAGAGGGCACAGGATTACAGTGGGTTAAAAAAAGATCCATGCCCTGAGGTCACTACTGCCCATGTGGAATGGGTGGGACAAACCCAACGTGCTTTGCACGAGCTCTTCCCCTTTCCCGTACATGCTTAGTTCTGATATACAGAGTATTGCAAGGCTGCCATCCAGGCCAGTCTGTACTGCAGAGATACTTTTTACACTTTTTTTTTTTTTAACTAGTTCATAGGGTGGTGAATCCATTTTTAAAAATTTAATGATTTGGCCCATTTTCTTCGATTTTAATCGTGATTCATCACACCAATCATTAAAACTTATGATCATAAATATTTGCACATCCAGTCCCCAAATTATGTGCAGATTATTCATTTCCAGTAGTAACACTACCTGCAAGCAAGTACAAGCTGAATTTCAATACTTTCAAAAAGGCTAAGTGAACAGATGGTAGTGAGAAGACGGAGGGCATTGTATTATAAGTATGACTGTGGAATTATTCTTTTTTTTTTTTTATCATACACCTAGCAGATTAATTTTATGTTGTAATTCTATAGTCTTTATTTTCTGTATAGAAATGCTTTTATTCCAAACAGAACTCGATATAAAGGCAAAAATAAATTCATGCCTGTATTACTGTTGCACAGATCAAAAAAAAGCAGCTTCGACATGAAAGCGTTCCACTTCCCTCGGTCCACCAACCGGTCTTTCATTTTCTTCTTGCTCTCAAGACAGAAGGTGAATGTTTAGGGACACGACGCCCTGATTGTAAATTCAAAACCAAATGAGCTAAGTAACCATGTTTCCTCATCTTCCTTCATCAGCTTCCAGTGAGAGGCTACCTGCATGTTTCGATTTTTAACTCTGAATTGTGGGATTCCATGCAAAGTCACTACCAAAACCTCTGGTGTTTACAGCTAGAAAGGAATACCATAGGTCTCTTTAAAATCTTTGATCATGCTATTCTTCCGTTGGCGTATCAAAATACTGCATGTGTTAACGCAATCTAGGAAATACAGCATTAACACGTTAACTTGACAACATCATTTATTTATTCAAGATTCAAAGAACTTAATTAATCCCTATTTACTGCCTTCAAATTTGCCTGTACACCCTGCAGTCGTCACACTGCAAGGTACAGGGTTGTAGCATTTGTCAGTGTATGCGTCTTCTCACCTGTTAGTAGAAATCAACCATCTCCCTACCTTTACAGTAGCAGAAAATGGAAACTGGTGTACTGTTTTTAATACACATAAACTGCTCTGAATGGATGTGTGTTTATAATCAGTGACCTTGTTAGATTATTTACCTTCAGGCCCAGATCCTATCTTAGAGCAGCTAACATATGCAGCCCTGATAAGCCCTGGGCTGCTGGGATGGAGTGTGCTTGTGGCTGCTGCCTCAGTGAAGGTCTTCATGGACACCTGCTGTGTTCCACCAACTAACCTCCAGTGCCACGAACTCTGTGTTTCCACGCAGAACAAAAGAACGGATGATGTCTTAGTAACACTGGCAAGTCACTGCCTTGGGATTAAGGTTGTAGTAGTGGCTCAAGTAATTACTATTATTGCCCTAAGATTAAAGGATGTGTCTTGCTGCTATGAAATAGGAGAGATTGATTCATTTATCTGGGTTTTTTCGAAAATTCTTATTTTACACCAATAATAACCCTGCAACAGAACGTTTAGTCAGCTGGTCTTCATTAATTAATCGTGCCTTTTGTTACTCTAAATGAACATTGCAGAGCCCTGGCATAAATTTCAGGCCCAGCAGACTGGGGGGGGGCTGGATTTATTTTTTATTTGTTCTAGGGTTCTCCTTGCCATTTTGCAACCTTTTAAAATGAGAAAGGTATGTATTGTTTCTTTGTTTGCTTGTTTATGAAGTGTGTTGATAAGGGTCCTTCAGGATCCACGTGGGCCTTCAGAGAGTGATAAGTAAAATTGGTGTTCTGTGTTTGCACATTTGTTCACGACAAGCCATCTCAGCTCTGGGGGGAAAAAAAAACATTAAAGGCAAATGGCTGTGCCGTTCTACAGCAGCAAGCTGGAACTTGCGTTTATATGACATGTTCTGCTCGTAGCCGAACACACTTTTCCTCCTGGCTCCTGGCTGTCCTCATTGCCACTGGCATTCCTTACATTCCACCTGGTTTGTATTGTAGCTACAGAACTGCTAATTAAATTTCCTGCTGCAAACAGCCGACAGGGCATTTCCATTTACATTACAATGGCTGTTTTTCCCCTCCCTCTCCTTTAGCCATTCTTCTGGGGACAGTAAAAACAGAAAGAACATACTCCTATGTGTTTTGCCCCCCACTGAACGAAAAGAACACTTTTTAAAATAATCTCACAAGGGTATTTCAGACTGGTTGTAATTTGTTGATATCTCCCATAACAGAATAAGCTGCTCACATCTTAAGATCTCTTCATGGAAATGTTACAGGGTTAACAGGCAGCTTATGGTCTTGTTGTACCAGCCTAATGGCTTGGCGTTTTTCTCTATGGCCGCCTCGATTTGGTCATTTAGGTTTTAACTCCATTGAGGCATCACTCTTTGTGTTTTTGTCCTTACTAGGGTTCTGTTGGTGGAGCTCAGTGTCAAATGTGGAAATCAGATGTCTATGGCTGTATGTGCCCATTGCTTCCGGGATAGGCTCCGGACCCCCCGCGACCCAGTTGGATTAAGCGGGTTTGAAAATGGATGGATGGATGGATGGATGCATGGATGGATGGCTGTATGTTGCAGACGAGCAGCTATGTAAGATAAAAGCAGATTGATGAAAAAACTGTTTATATAAAAATGATTTGCTGGGTTCATATATTTCTAAACATTTATAAAATATAAATTTCACAGAAGGTATTATGTAAGACTGCAGTATATAATGAATGACAATGGCATGTAACTTCCAAAAGTCTGATTAGATCCTGTCTATAATTCTGGGGCCTGAAACTTTGTAAACACGGTTACAGCTCTGAATGAGTTGCTGACTGCTGTTTTGTCACATGAATATTCCCTCGGGGAGTCTCTCGCAGCACGGTGTCATTTGAGCGTCTTCCGGTCCAGGTGGACAGCACTGGTGGCCTGGAGCCCTCCCAAGTGTCACATGTACACTGGTGGTCCTTTTCAAGTTGACTCCACTGCAAGTAATTTTCAGCTGTCCCTTCCGCTCGTATCGCTGTTTTGGTGCCGGCCTTTTCACCCAGTTTATTTCCAGCTTGGTGCTTCTGTGGGCTGGGTACCTTGCCAGGCCCTGGGTTTTCTTAGCAAACTCTGGGCGTTCCGTGCTTTGCAGGTAAGCTAGAGACACTTGGGGCTGCGTCACAGTGCCGGGCGAGGGAATGAATTTCTTGGCGTTCACACTTAACCATGCAGTATATGTGCAGCGACGCAGAGCGGCGCGGGCTTTCCTCCGTTTGTTATGGTTGTCAGCTTCCCACCTGATGTTTCGCAGTGCGGTTAGGACAAGGTCCTCCTGGAGGGTGCAGTGCTGCACACGTCTGTCTCTTTAATAACTGGGTGTGGTGGTTTCATGCCTGCGTGCTTGTCATACACTTCCAAGGTTCATCATCGTATTCACCAAAGCAGCGCACCACCTCTCTCTCGCCGTGGCTGGCTGCCGTTTGGCATGTGGCAAACAAAAACACGTTTTTCATTTGACTGAGAGTAGCACAAGGCAGCAGGCATGATGTCTGGTGGTTGGGGCTCAAGAAAACGGCATCTGCGGCACATGCCAGGTTCCCGAAGGTCCAGAACAAATTCTGGAGCCAGCGATCTGTTGCTTGAATTGAATGCTGGCTCAGGGCCGACGTCGGTTTGATGACATCGTCGGTCGGCTGCCTGTTGTCCTCTTTCTGATGGTGTGTACTCTCTTGACACTTCCTAATGTTTTAAGCAATCTGTGGGTCTTTTCATGCCTCGCCACACTATAAAATTTACAGCATGATCAGTTTCCCAGATGAGAAGCCCTCGGGATGTGGCCAAACTCCATTAAAACCTATTGCCCTGCTTTTCGTAGCTCCCTTCAGGTTCAAGTTCCTGACATTCCTAATGATTATTTCCATCCTGTTACGTCCGTTCTTATTGTGGCTTGAGTGTTTGGTCATTCCACAGGATGGGCTGACATCACCCTGAGCTGACTGGTTCTTTTTCTTCAGTATTTTAAGGTGTGCGTTTCTTTGTCACGTTTGCCCTAAAAATTTCCTTAACAATTGTGGCACTCACCCTCTCACTCACCGGTCACAGTTACTCCCATGTCTGCTTTTTCTACTTTGCCACCCGACCCAACCCTTCTAGCCTGACGCTGATGCCTACGTCGTGAAGGCCCACTCGCTCTGCTCAACCTCGGCATGTGAAATTCCAGGATCTGTAGCTTTCCCGCTGGGGCTTTATTTGGGGGGGGGCAGGTGGGCAGTGGGAACCAGTCACACCTGTTTGGGGCACAACGGTTAATCTGCATTTCACTCGCTTGTCTGAAATAATACTAGCGGAGGAGCATGAAAGATGACAGGGTCGCATCTTTGTTTTGCCGACTCGCTGCCGAGCAGAATAAGCCTTTCGGAGAGGAAGCTGGGTGGATCGCGGTGTCTGTGTGATCCCCCACCGATTTGGACAGCCTGTGCGATTTAGAGGTAAGATGCAGCACGAGTGACGCTTCCCAACCCTCAGATGTGGTTTGAAAGGGATAAGATACCATTTGTTCCTTAGCGGCTTGACAGTTTGAAAAAGCTCGCCAGCCGTCTGACATCCAGAAGACTGTATTTCTTTATTGCACAGGCCTGTCGAGTCCACTGTGAAAGATGCCAGCTGTATCACCGCAAGGCAGGCGATCCTCAATGTATACAAGTACTCGGAAGCAAATGCAGTAATACATACCTGCTGACACTGAAGACTTATCTTTGCTGACATACGCGGCCTCATTCAAGCAGGTTCTGCAAGACCTTTGCTTCCCTGGTGTGGGGTGCGTCGCTTCTCTGAGCCAGATATTCACTTATAACCTGCACCGATTTCTTATGAGTAGCGCTGTTCTGTCCTCTTTACGCTCTTTACATTGAAAGAACAATGGTAGCAAGGTGTTGTGTGTGTAAGATGGCTGACCCGCGTCTTCATTCTAGAGCGTCCGTGCTCCGTCATTGTTTGCTGTGCGTCGTGTGTCATGCCTGATTGACCATCAGGCATTGTCAGTTCTTGACATTGATCCGGAATGAATCCAAATTTATTTAATTAATAAGAAATCCTCAAGCAACGGCCTTCAGTTTCGCTGCAGATTATACTCTCCTCTGGCCTCAAAATAGAGTTTTTATTTTTTTTCTTATTCTTTAATACTTTCGAGCGTGTTTGGTGTGAGGATTGGAGAGGATCAGATAGACCTGAAATCCCACCCCCCCAGTGCACTGATATCGAGTGCTGTAGATGATGCAAATACTTGATTTTCTTCCTGGCGTCTCTGTCTTTAAAATACCCTTTTCCCTTAAATAGCAGACGTTGTCATTTTGGATGCTTCATATGTTCAGAATCACTCCAAGGATTCTTCCTTGTCTGTTGTAATTGCCCACATAGAGCTTTTGTGAAGTACTCATTTCAATTATGTTTGTTTAACACTTGTAGGGGTAATAATAAAATGCGTTGCATTTCATTAGATAGGCAGCATTCTTGCGCTGTACTGCTTAACGTGGTCCCACAGGCGCTCGCAGTAATTGCACAGGGTTACAGGGAGCTTTCTTTGCATTGAGATGTCTCCGTTATGGTTTATTACTCTGAGATCCTATTTGATAATTCAAAATCGTCATTTTATTTTGTGTTTGCCCTGTTACACGATTGCTTTTGTCGTTATCCAATTCAATCATGTATATATTCATTCCGTTTCCATTATGTTTGTCCAATTAAGTGTTGTGTAGCACTTCACCAAAAACGTGGGAATTAAATATGTACGGTACTGTAATAGTTGGTATCCATTCTGTAATTATTTTGAATCCGTTCTGTGTTCTAATAGCCACAGCATGTCACTGAGTCACTGCTGGCTTTTCTCCTCCTCGCGTGAAAGGATTAAATTATATGCAGCCACCTGATATGATGGGTGATCTCTCATTCTGTACAATAGCCCATTCAGGGTTTGTCCGACTGCTACCAATTAGAAAATACTTTTAGCCGTTGTTTGTTTGCGGTGGTCTGCCTGCCCTGTAAATTCAGTGTGCATTAATAAACACATTGCATGTGTACTATTTTGCAAAGCTCAGTTTGCAAAAGAAACTCTCAGTTGCAGAGTTTATACTTTTATATTTATAGTCTACGAAGGTGTTTTCCATAAACAGATGGATGAAATGCTTCCCTGTTTGAATTCTGCTGAGAGGTTCTATCAGCCGTTTTCAGGAAGACCACTGTATATTTTAACACCTTGCACTTTTACTTTCCAAAAGCAAACTGTGTATTTAAACAGTTTTATTTTGCAAAGGCAAAAAGTAGTTTGGGGTTCAGTGAATTGACTTCAAACAAGACATTTCCTGTTGTATACAGAGCGTTCAACTCTGTTTATTTGTAAACAGGTTTTTCTATGAATTTGCCTTTTGTGGCCTTGTAGACAAATAATAGCATCTGGGAGTCTGATTGGAATTCCCTTGCAGTCAGTTCTGTGAGGCTAATAACAAGACAGGCTATGGTGTGGTTTTTATTATGGAGCCTTCATGCAGAATTTTGTGCCAAATGCAGACAATTTATCTAGTGAGAGCATTGCTGTGAACTGTCTTAACACTAATGAAGACACTGCTTTTCTTTCATGTGAATAGTTCATCTTCTCTACCTTTTAGTAAGTCAATAAGAAATAGAACAAGTGTGCCCAGAAGCTGTCAGTTGCATAGTGAACAGTGTTTTGTGGGAATCAGTATTCAAAACAATTATGATTTTGGTAATAAGTCACACCAGAGTGGTATACTTGGACACTGGTTGTGAATCGATATGTTGGTTACATAACAATGGGATGCAAGTCTGTCGTAAGTTACCTCCTCACCTGGTGGGTGGAGATCTATGAGGGGATGAGTCATTAGCTTTAAGGACTTACCTGTTTTCATGCGTCATCTTCAGGCCTGTGGAACTTATCATGACCAAAATGTGGCCTGGCGTGCCATAGGTTGACTCGGCTGTCATTTATCAAATGTTGTTCCTCCCTCTCAGTGTTATTGGGCACTATTCCCCACTATTCCTGCCTTCTTGTTTTGAGAATCAATCAATGTGAACCTCACCCTCTTGTCTGTAGAGATGAACCGACTGTGAAAAGCAGTGACGGGTCAGGGAACCTCCTGGTCTGCAATGGAGATGCCCCAGTTCAGCAGTTTTGCTCCAGCTTGTTGTCATTTTCGACTTTTCCGGATATGCCGTGGGTGAAGGTCTGCTTGTAGGGGATGGGTGTTGGGGGGGCTGTCTCCATGGGAACAGTGTCCTCATTCGCTCTTAGTTTTATGAGCTCCTACTGGGGCCACTGGTCGTGGGCCACAGCCAGAAGGATGGAGGGGCGCTACCTCTGTTCATCTTCCCTCTACCAACCCCTCAGGCTCCAGTTCCACTGACACCCTTAGGAGTAACTTTGTTTCGGTAGCAAATGACATGCATATGTAAGACCTGAAGAGCAGGTTTGCCGTGGATTTTTCATGGGCCGCCTTTGTTTACCTTGAGACTGAAGTTATATATGTGCACATTTCAGCTTGTTGATAGACGGGGGATCAAAGCATAACCTATCAAACCTCTGGCAGACAGTCAGTCACACATGCTTATCTGGTCTCGGAGCTCTTGCGTGTCCTTCTGTGGCTGTAAGGAGGCTGTAAGTGAATATTCATAACAATGATCCTGGTGGAAGAAAGCAGAGGAGGAAAGTGGGCCGTGGGTGTCTGCGGCACAGAACAAAGCGGGACTCTTCTCCTTCTCCATGCTAGCTTTCAGTTCTCTGTCTGGAGTGTTTTGGGGGAGGCTGGCCTGTTAGCAACCGTGGCTAACAAGCGTAAATATGAGCCATGCATAGGATGACCCCACATGAGTCACTCTCACGTGGCCCCGTAAATATACCTTTCCGACGGAATTGTTTTGGAAATGTGAAATGATCTGATTTATGTTTTTTTCCCTGTGATAATTACAAAATGTGTTCAGTAATAGTAACAAGGTAATTTAAGTAATTTATCAGTGTTTATGAGTGGTTTTTGCCTCTGCTTTCAAATATTTTTTTATGTTATTTGTTCCTTGGAAGTGACTATAATTTCTTTTGCCTTTTTCTTTAATTAGTTGATTAAAATGTTTTTAAAGGACAAAACTATTTAATCTGCCATGGCTTGTCAGAACTAGTCTCTGTGGCAGAGAAACTAAATCCTCTCCCTCTGTCCTGTTCATGGTGCCTGAAAGTAATGGCTCACATATTTATTGTAAGTTTCTGGCTAATTTGAGATAGAGGGATCAGTTGGGGGATGGCATTGTTTGGTTTGGGAAGTATTCTGTTGGTCGCCTGGCAACAGGCTCCTGGAAACGGGAGTGGACGGTGTTGCCCGTGGAAACCGCTGTTGCTCCGCAAACAATGTGGGCCAGTGCAAACAAGAGCCAAGACTGTGGGCTCCTGCTTTTAATTGAACATCTGTATGTGTTTTTCTCTGATTGAATGCACCGCAAATCAGATAAGCCAGTGACTGATGTATTACACCGTGCCCAAACTTTCCTGCAAAATAATAGGTATGGTTTTGTATTAAATTAATAGAGGCTTAAAATCAAGTTTCCCAGGTTTCTTTTGCTCTCGCTCAGAGATTTTCAGCTGGAAGTGACAGTTAAATTGCAGTAAATGGATCTACAGCTGTAGTGATATTCACTGCCGTAACAGTCATTCCACATTCTCGTGTTCTGCATAAGTGTCCCCATTTGTTCCCCGTTGTTTGAGCGTCTCTGTTGTCATTCTGTGAAACTTGGAGATGGAGAAAGTTCGCTGAGGAAGCCAGAAAACTGAAGTTCTGCGGCGCAGCCCTGTTCGGCTTCGTCCGGGGTACTGCAGGACCCCCGCGGCCCGTGGCCTTTGTGTGCTTCACAGCGGCTGGTGGGGAATTTTGTGTGGCTTTTAACCTTCACCGGGGCCTCTGGCTGGCAGGGGAGAATGCCTGCCCACGGTCCCTGTGCTCAAGTCCTACCCCTTGTCCCCCGAGTCCAGCGCTGTCTGTCAGCTTCACTCCATTGATGGCATTTTGGACCTGATATGTTTTATTGAAATTCTCTTTGTGTTTCCGAGAGTTCCCAGGTCTAAGTAAAGAGGCTGATTTCTAATGGGCATGTTTAGCTCCAGGACGTAAGAGTCTAGCTCATTTCTCTCCCCTGTGTTCCCCATGTTGCCACTGGGGAAACCGGTCCAAAGATAACTGGAGAGATTGTCAAGCACATATTTATAACTGAGTGGACGCTGTGGTCAAATTCCTTTCTTTTAAAAGAGCAGGAAACTTGAACCCTGGATTTTCTTTTTTCGTTCTATCAAAGTAAGGTATGAAAGTCATCAGGGTGTAGTGTTGAAAGAGCTTTGATTTAATATTCCACATCTGGATTTGACCAGCTGTTTTGCTGATGTTGTGGGCAAACTGATTGGTGTTGCGTCTCTTATAGAACCCCCTCCATCAGTGTTATGTTAGATGCATTCGAGCGGCGGGTGTTTCGACTGAGAAACAGGGGTGCTACCGTGGTTACCGTGGAGCGTAGGGTCGTTTGTGCTGTCATTCCCCGTGAACACCATCTGATAGGGCGAATGGCAGCTGAGATACTTCTGGAATGAGGCGTGCACACGTACCTGTCAGCTTTTTTTTTTTTGTTAAGGAGGTATGAACATTTTTCTAGAAATGTAAAATGTTGAATTTGCACGTACAAAGGCGTGTGTATGTCCGTGCACTTGCAGAATGGTCCTGGAGAGGTAACCGCCCCAGTCACCTTGGTGTTTTGAGTTCCTGCACCATCCTTAACACCGATTACTCACGTTGTGTTCTAATCCAGTCTGTTGTTCCGGCAACCAGAGAGGTGGCACACCCATTGCCAGAGTGGCTGTAGATCTGATGGTGTGAAAATGAAATTTCGAAATCTTTATGCTTCCCTGTAAAATGAAGAAGTATTATTTTTGCTCAACAAACAGGAGCCACAGTTTTTTTTTCTTTAAAGGAAATAGTCCTACAATGCTTTATAGAATGTCATTAAATTTGAACACAATCATAAAAACATTCTTGTGATTTCATGAACCAGTTTCCTTTCCTGGGAGTTGAAATGAATTATCTCAAGGTTTAAAGCCTGGTATGGTATGTAATATCATTGCATGCATTATGATGTTATATTGGAGTATTATGAGTAATAAACTTCCCGTCACCTAAACTGTAGTCTTGCAGAGATCTTGCATGTGACAGATGGCGTAATGAAGTCTCTCGTCTGTGTTTGCTGACTGATTAGGGGTCGCACGTTCCATTCGTAGCTGTGCTCCCTCTAAGTTTCCCTCCTTTCTCTCCCTCTTTCTCCTTGTCGTTTTCCCTTTTCTCCTTCTCTCTCTTTCTCTCCGTCTCTCCCCCTGTTTCTCTCCCTCTATTCTCAAGTTACTTTGCATGAGCTTCAAAAGAAAATAGAAAGGGGGTACAGGGGGTATTTGGGAGGGCAGGGTCGGGGGTGGTTGCTATGGATTCCTCACCATAGCAACCAACCAACATTTACAAAGCATTCAGGAATTTCCTCATATCAGCTGGATTATTGAAACCCCCAAAGGACCATCTCTCATTTGAAACAAATGCTGGAAACCTTCCGGAGCAAGGCGGGGGCCGAGTCCCCGCTGCCTGTACAGATTTTTGTTTTGAGGGAGAAGATGTGGTTTCTTGGGTTTTCCTGCGCTTCGCCCTGCTTCGACGCTTATCTCCCACAGCGCTTCTCTCTTTGTGCTCAGCCATTGTTCACTTCCTTGCCCATCACATGATCTGTGTCCTTTACATTTTGGGGAACCGCTTAAGGTTTCTGAGCCTTACTGTTTCTTGCTTGGCCACTGTGTCACTCGGCGAGGCTCTTCTTCCCGTTTATCGGCAGCATTTGGCCCGTCGCCGCGGAAAGTCTCTTTGCTGTCGTGATTTGGAGTGGGCCTCATGGATCAGAGCCGTGCGCGAGCTCTTTCTGTGTCTGCCGGCTTCCTGTTCCCTGGGTGGATGGCCACCCGGTACGGTCATGTGGATGTAATGATGTAGATTAATAAGTAGAGCATCGCACACGGGTCGTAGATTCAAATCCCAGGCAGCACACACAAATTGTAACCCTTCCCTCCACTGTTAATCGCCTTGGATAAAAGCAGCAGATAAATGAGTATTGTGGTGTAGTGGTTGCTCTCCTTGTTCCTATGCTGGTTCCTGGGGTTTGGGGTGTTTCTTGTGGCCTCCTACCTCCTCAACTGGCTCACTGCACCCTCTACCCACAGGCTTCAGTATGCAGAGCTCGGAGGGAGGGTCCGACTCGGCGTCCAGTGGGCCCCTGCGCACGTCCACCTCGGCCCAGGCTCCCGTGGTGCAGGCCGTGCCCGCTTCCCAGCAGGTACCTGTGGGCGAAAACAGTCGTCTGGGCTTCAGGACGTTCGTAACCCGAGTCCCAGCCGATATAATGAAGGTGTTGTTCCGTAGCACAGAATGTAGCATAATCACACAGGGAACCCGCCTGCCTGGTTTACTGTTTGCCTGCAGAAGCTCCCTCTACAGGTCGCTCAGGTGCCTGCAGGTCACTGTTTACCATCAGCAAGTTAGCGCATACCCTCCAGTGTGACCCACTGCGACCTGTGTGCACAGACAGTGATGAGTTTGCTGTGAGAGATGTGCAGTGATTTCTTAACCGCTTGCTAGTCCATAGCTGTGTTGTCATAGCAGGGGCCATATGCAGCTACTCCCCCCCCCCACAGAAATCTTAGAAATTGTGCAGCTTTTACAGATGGTGGTTTTGGAATCAGGATTTTGTGAGGGAGCCAAGAGCCAGCTTTTGTGTTTTGCTGTTAATGTTTCTGGTAGTGCATCATATTTAGCCTTGACAGCTGAGCCCTCCTGAGCAAAGCCAGCTCTATCCTACTTAGTGCAGCGCTGTGATCTATGTGGTTATACCATCGCAGATCCCGAGCTTCTGACATAAACCAGGCACTAAATAGCCTGCGTTGTGGCTGCTTAGGGGGCACTCGTGAAAATATCCGACACCCCCCCCCCCCCAACTGCACTTTCAGGCTTGCAAAGCTTTTAAAAACCTATGTAGTAAGGGGCAGCTGAAGGGAAAATGTCGGGGGGGGGATGTGTGCTGATGTGAAGGGGCTTCTCGTCTCCCCTCAGAGGGTGCTGGTGCAGGCCGCGAGCTCGGCCCAGAAGAGCACCTCCGCCCAGCCGCTGCCGGTGCCCAGGGTGCAGCAGGTCCCTCAGCCGGTAGGCACGCCGCGCCGCGCCCAGCCGCGGGAGAATGTGGGCAGGAAGCCGGCCGCGCCCGCGCTTGTCTTTACGCAAGTTTCCTCTGAATCAGTGCGAACGAAGTCGCTCAGGGGAGAGTAAAGCTAGTCGTCACACGTAGATGCTCCTGTTGGTTACAGGTGAAGCTTTTGGAGAAATGTAGGAGGTGGGTGGAGAAGGTCATGTGACTGAGACTGTATGCTTTACAGATGATAGATTGTAAGGATCTCCTAAGCGAATGAATGAATTAAAATGGTTTGACTATAAATGTTCAGTGACAAAGCAGACATATTACAACTGGGACAGGACTGCCCAAACGAATTTCTATTTGATTTTAGGGAAAGATGTTCATTTGCCAATTCTGGTTTTATTTGCATGGTAACACCCTGGGAAATGGCTAGCAAACTGTCTCTGTGCAGTGCCTTATGGGATATTTATGACTGACTGGCTTTGACTTGACTTCCCCAACCCACAAAGTCCCGAATCTGCTCCTTAAAGTCCCCGTTTTGGATGCCCGCCATC
>JAABNX020000038.1:3892758-3916370 GCA_015163995.2 Mormyrus lacerda
AATAACCTCTAATATCCGACAGCTGCCCCCCCCCAGGCACCCTCACTCAAGCCATACGAAACTTTGCCAAGAGTCTTGAAGGCTGGCTGACCACAGCCATGAACGACTTCCCCCAAGACATTGTCCGCTCCAAGGTACACCCCCCGACAGAAATCACCCAAAGCTGGTAGAAAAACAATTTGTTCAGTCATAGCTGATGTCTTTTGCATTCTGCGAAGAGATGATCGTCTCCCTAAAAATGCCAAAAGTTTAGTACTTTGGTGCTTGCAATCTATGAACAATTTGGTCCACAACCAAAAATCTAGTGAAAAAAATGCATTGGTTCGTGTACAAAATCTGGTCGACGAACAGATTCCTGGACCAGATTAATTTTTTATACTAGTGTAGCACCGGTGGGGCGCATGTCCCAGCATGCCCTGCATGTCCCAGCATGCCCTGCATGTCCCAGCATGCCCTGCATGTCCCAGCATGCCCCGCATGTCCCAGCATGCCCCGCATGTCCCAGCATGCCTTGCGTGCAAGTGTAGAAGGAGCACGACAGGCACCCAACCAGCACCGAACGCAAATACACAGATGGGGAACACAAGACTATCACACGCCGAGCTGTAAGATGCACACGACGGGAGATTTACACGCGATAAATACATGCGAGGATTGGACCGGCTACACACAAGACGCAGGCGAACATGCGCGTGACAAACCATTAGCATTAACATCAAAAATAACCATACAAGGGTTAAGGACTTAAAAAGAATGCGATTTCCATGTCGCTCTGCTCCCGCGATTCCTTGGTCCGCCCGTCGCCACACTATATTGTGTTTTTCTTTAACGTTTTTACTATAAAACCAGAAAATTTATTAAAAAATATTATTTGGTAGGGTTGTGAACAAATTAATCGAATTTCAAAGCTTTCTTATGGGAAAAATTGCCTTGGTTTGCATACAAATTTGTTCACGACCCCTATCCTGGATCGGATTGTGTTCGTGAACCGCAGGCACCACTGGATATAGTTTGGTTACTTATGGTTAAGGTTCGGGCTGGGTTGGGGACAGGGTTAGGGTTAGGGTTACGCCCATAGAAATCAATGGTTGTTTCCCGCAAAGATACGAATACAAGAGTGTGTGTGTGTGTGTGTGTGTGCCGTAGGTTGCGGTGGTCAGCGCCTTCGCGCAGACGCTGCGCAGATACACCTCCCTGAACCATCTGGCGCAGGCAGCACGTGCAGTCCTACAGAACACCTCGCAGATCAACCAGATGCTCAGTGACCTCAACCGTGTGGACTTCGCCAATGTGCAGGTATCTTCCGCGTCGCATCCTCTCCCTGACCCCACTCCCGCACCCCCCCGTTGACAGCCTGCTGCATGCCCCCCCACAGGAGCAGGCTTCGTGGGTGTGCCAATGCAGTGAGAGCGTGGTCCAGCAACTGGAGCAGGACTTCAAGGTGACACTGCAGCAGCAGAGCTCCCTAGACCAGTGGGCGGCCTGGCTGGACAATGTGGTGAACCAGGTGCTGAAGCCACATGAAGGCAGCCCCAGCTTCCCCAGAGCCGCCCGACAGTTCCTGCTCAAGTGGTCTTTCTACAGGTACGGCCCCCGCTGTTACTAGTTCCCGACTCTAGGGGGCGCCTGCTGACCATCGGCTGTTTAATTACAGGATTCATCATTCTGGCTGTTAGAAAATGCTGCATCCTCCAATAGCCATCATTTTTAAGAAGAATTCCCCTCTATATTCAGGTCTCATGAAATAGCCAAAAGAACTTTGATTAATTGTTGTGCTTGTGACAAGGAGACGCAGCACTGCTGGAAAATCCATTTGGAGCATCGCTTAGGGCCGTGACACCAGACTGCTTCCTGCTGCTGACATTTCATAGACGGGCTGCACTTTTTGCACTGACTCTTGTCACCCCAATTTAACGCTGAGGGCCAGCTGACTCCGGGGAGGGGTGATATGACCCTCTGCACCTCCCCGCAGCTCCATGGTGATCCGTGACCTGACCCTGCGCAGCGCCGCCAGCTTCGGCTCCTTCCACCTCATCCGGCTGCTCTACGACGAGTACATGTTCTACTTGGTGGAGCACCGCGTTGCCCAGGCGACCGGGGAGACGCCCATCGCCGTCATGGGAGAGGTGTGCGGCGGGCCGCCACTTTACTTCGTGCTGAGATCATTTAGCTTGTTATACCCTCTTCCCATTCATACCCTGTCTTTCTTTCCCTTGTAGTTCAGTGATCTCAACTCCATGATGCCCATGCTTCTGGATAAAGGTAGGCCCCGACGTCCCCGACGCCTATTTGGCAGCTCGGGCGTCGCCTCGGCTCGGCTCATTTCCCCGTTGCCTATTCCCTCCCCAGAGCCGCCATACCCCGAGGACATGAGTGAGATGGGAAGCGATGGTGACACTTCCCAGAGGACCGGTGAGCCCACGGTCAAGAGAGAGCGTGTGGAGATCAATCACTCTCTGCAGGAGATCTGAGGGTAAAGGCGCTGGGCCAGCTGCCACAGCGCCCTCTGCAGGCCGGGAGGTCCACCAAAGGAGCAGTGTATGGGGTCTCCATCTGGACTTTCTCTCCAGAGGGCCATCCATCTCTCAGAGAAACAAGTGCTACTATGGGATTTTGTGGGACTTCACTGGGGGGTTGGTTCAGATTGTTACCCCCCCCCCCCCTAATTCCTCCTCTGTATTACAAAACAAACTGTGAATATAAGGACATGCCTTGTACAGGACTCACTTTCTATACAAAGTAACCTTGTATGGTTGGTTGGTGGTTTGTCTACTATAGGTTTTTTTTTTTTTTTCCTCTTCCTCCAGTGCCTTAGATGGAAAAAGCTCCAGCCCCCTCCTACAGCTGTGCCTCTCTCCCTCCCCCACAGTCTGAATGTATCATTTCGGAGCCTGACTTGTTCTCAGGCGTAGCTGTAAACGTACCTTAACGTGTGGCCTCGGCTCAGCACACAGTGATGCAACCACCCCACCCCCCAACCAAAGGATTCTTGCTCTTCACTCGAATGTGACGTGGTACTTTTTTCCCATAAGCCGCTGATTGTATGACATCTGTCGTCTTTGTGCATCAATTTTGCGTGACCTATCCTGACAATGTGAGGTCGTCGTGACCTTGCGAGTTCCCACCCCGTCTTTTCTCACAGTATGTCTGACACACGGGTGATATATATTAGGAGGTCAGTGTTTCCCGTGCCGCTAACCACTCGACACTGAAACCCTCACCATGGCGATCGCTGCTCTGAGTCTGCTACTCTCGTTCTGCCCCAGGTGACTTTACTGACGTAGGGTTAGGTCCTTCACTCCAGCTTCGAATGTAGAAAAGTGGTGCTCCGTTTTCACCTCGTTTTCAAGCTCTGAAACCTCCCCTCAGACTAATCCTGCCTCTGGCACCAGTGGCAGTGAACGTGGCCTTCACCTCCATCAGATCTAAGATGCTTATCGAAATCGGATATGAGGAGTGGTTCTAGAAACGCCAGCCGTTGATGAGCCAGGTGAGCCTCCATCTGTACGTTTCATCCGTAGGCAGTTTGTGACGTGGGAAGAGCCTGGAACAGACCAAGCCGGCACTGCTGTCAGTGATTGTCAGTGAGGGCTGGTGTGTGCGCTGCGGTCGGACACGGTCAGTCCCCATCGGCGCTCTTTTGGCCGATTGAGCTTGAATGGGCGTCTAAGCTAGTTTGATGGAATGTAGCTTCCCGAACGGGCTGTACGGCTTCCGTCGCCTCTGTGTCGAAACCCAAGTTCATAATCGAGGGGAGCTAATCATTCGTCGGCCATGGTCGGCGCTTGGTGTGTGGCTGCTCTTTCCCAGTGTTTGCCCAGTCTGCCTGTGACCCCAGGTAACCTTTCACCTGTATTTGGTGACCCTTTCTCTGTCTCTTTCCTTCCCTACTTCTCCCTCATTCTCCCCACCCACAGCTCTCTGTTATAGCCGTTTACCCCTTTTCCTGCTGTATATTCAGTGTATTTCAAGACATTTTATAATAAATAATATTAAAATGTCACGATGCTTCTGAAGTGATCGCTCCTTGGTAAAACAATTGACCTGCAGTGTTTGATTGCATTTTCTAATACTCTTGTTATTTGGAGACCTGTCATTTAGTTATGTCACTCCATACCCCCCAAGAGTTAGTCATGTCCCAGTATTGTTACCTGTTAAGATCCCAGTGAAGGCAGTGTCTTCTAACTTGTATGAATGTTGTGGAAAGTTAGGGCTGAGGGTATTTTAAAATGTTAGGTCCGTTTGTTTTTTTACCTAAAAATGTCAGCTACACTTTGCCTAGCCTGCAGACATGCTGTGGTCTTTAACAAAACTGCATAGTTAAGTTGTATTTTGTACCTTCTCAGAATGTCTAAAAATTGGTGTAAACAGGTTTGGTTTGTTGTTTAGACAGGGATCCAATAAAAAATGAGTTTGTCACCTTTTGTTTTGGAAAAAGTAGCATTTATTGTAATAGGACCAACTGAGTTTGCTGAGAAATCCATCACTGACTACTGGCATGGAATAACTCAGAATAACCCAGTAATTCAACCCATAGTTTTCAGTTATGCTTATCTGCAGATAAACTTATTTACATTAATGCAAACGGCATATAACCTAATTACAAAACGACTGTCCCAGAACAGCGTCTGTAGCTGTCCGCTTATGCATTTTTTTTTTTTTTAAATGAGGGTCTGGAACAGGCAGCAGGACAGTACATCATCTGCCTGTGGTGGGTCCATTTTCTGCAGGATCCCCCCACGCTGAATTCTGTGTGGCTGCATCCTCGAGGGGCGGGAACCTCTTCAACTGCTCGTCCCCTCCAGGAGTGACAGGAAGGGGGCCAAAGTGCTTTGTGGTGCCTGGGCGTCTTTGCTGCTCACACTGAACAAGCTGCCACGTATTTCCCTGCAGAGAGACACAAACACACATACTGGCATCTGTATGCAGCTGGTGGTCTGCACCTTCTCCAGCATGGTCAGGTGGGCCCCTATAGGCTATATGCCCCTAAATCTAAACAGATGTTTCTACATTTCACTGTCTCAGCCAACCGGTGCCAGCTGAAACACTGGCGGCCACTGCTGGATCTAATGAAATACTGGCGGATTTCCCATCTTTCAGAAAAAGAATGCTGTGTACATTTGCATCAGCGGCAGACTGGCAGGCGGGTAGCAGTGGCAGCTGCCCCAAGGTCCGGCACCCCCAGCCATGCCGAGCGATTGCAGGTCTTCCATATATGCAAAATATTTGTGAAGATTAAGGTGCCGTTTTCTTGTATGTTATATTATATGGCACCATGACAGGCTACTTTTATATCTCTCATTTTATATCTCACAAAATCTCATTATGAGTCATAGCCCAAAACATATTTGGTATGATACTTAAAAATTGAAATGCAGTAGTTTGTAGTGTTTTGTAGTCAAACTATGTTGTTCAGGCTTGTATTTAATGGAAAAAAAGCATGATTGTGGAATCTGCTAACTGTTGCAGTGCATGATGGGTACAACAATGTTGGGGTGGGTGGTCCATTTTTGCCCCAGGGCCTTGTGTACAGTTGTGCGGCCACTGATTTGCATAAGCTTCCTTATTGAACTTGTGCTGTCAGCCAAAGTCAGAAGAGCGGAAAAACATTACTGTGCCAGCAGCCATAGCACCTGCCTATCAGACTACATAGTCCACCTGAAGCTAAGCAGGTTTGGGCCTGGCCAGTACATGGATGGGAGACCAACTAGGAAAGCTGGGTTGCTGCTAGGAAAGGTGTAGGTGTGGCCAGCAGGGGGAGCACATCCTTTGAAGGAGATGTAAAGATGAGGTCATAAAAGATCCCTGGGTATCCATCAAAAGACTAGGGGTGGCTAAACAGCCCACTGTGACCCTGTCAAGTCATCCCCTGTATCTATCTGGTGAATTCTCTCCTGCCTTCAGGGTGGTGTATCACCTCTTTAGAGTATTTTCAGGTGTCCTGAAAAGCTTGATATAAATGCAACAGTCATGCAACATTGTCTTGATGTGGCTAATTTAGAATAAGTCTGCAGGTTTGCATTGTAAATAACTGCAACATCTTGATGGTTAATATTTTATCTGAAGAGCTGCGCGTTCTTGCGGTTGACGGTGAGAGTGTACCCGCCCCCGGGTCTCAGTCTTGCCATCGTTACCTGTCGCGAACCTCTTCTTCACCAGGGACAGGCGGTATTTGCTCCCCACCAGCACCACGTCCAGGCCAGACAGGGAGGCTCCGGAACCCACAAACTGCACCCCGAGGCTGGGAGGGGGTCCTCGTGGGGGGTCAGAGCACTGCCAGCTAGCACACAGCCGGCCTGGGCCTGGGGGGGAGGGGGGGGGAGGCAGTGGGACTGAGTAACATCCATCATGTTTATAAGCTTATTGCTGGCAGATCACTGATGACCAAACACTAAGAGGTGAAAATTCAGCAGCAGTCTCCTAGATACCCACACAATGGATAAGTTGACGGTTTCATACATTTTAGGTCCCCCCCCCTCCCGTCCTGGACAATCTGAAACACCCAGACGTCTTATTCGGTACACTAAAATGTTGTCGTCTTCCTTTGTGTGACCTAGATACGTCAGGTTTGTTTTCCCGAGTCCGTCAATCCACCCTCCTGCGCGCGAATTCATCCACACCACACAACAAACAGCTCTGCCACGCCAAGTGCTGACTGAGATAGCATCTCTCGGAAAGCACACTTTTGGGAGAAGAAACATCATCCTGCACATCAAACGGAGGCGAGAGAGGCAGCCTCTGAAAAGACTGACGGGAAAACAAACCCCACGTGGGGGTGGTACCTTGACTGTGATTGGCGGAGGAGAAGCTGGGCAGTTTCCACAGAAGCCATCCTTCCTCAGCATTCCTGTAGGAGAACCAGCCATACGATCCATCATTCCTTGTGTTTTTCTTCACATATTTTGTCCGCACACCCTCCGCCTACCCGCAATCTATGCCCACTCTGACGTGCTCGGTGTCTCACCAGGATGCGGGTGGCTGGCACTGCACGTCGCTGGCCGTGGCCTGCAGAGGCAACAGCACCTGGATGCCGGTCAGCTGGGCGGACGGTGCCACGCCAGGCCCTGGGCTGCGGTACTCCAGGGAGACGCGGGTGACCGTGCCCCCCCGCTGGCACTCGCCGGACAGCAGGAGTGGTGCACGGCCGGGATCCTGGGACGACACCTGGGAGAAGGAAACAAAGAAACACACTGCAGCTGTTAGTCAACACCAAGAACGCAAAGATCATACTCGTGGTCTTGGCAGGATCGCTCTCGCTGACTCGCCTCCCAAGAATGAACTTAGGCTGCAATGAATCATGGGATTGGTCTCATTTGGCAAGGATGCTACCAATGTATCCTTGATATTTGGGGCGGGTAAGACCAACATCCGGTCAGTACTTGTGTTCTTAGTGTTGGAACTGGTCTTGGGTAATGGAAGAACCATAGTACAGTGAAGAACACTTATAGAGAAACATCACCCCCCTCCCCCGGACATTCACAGTGATATAATTTATAGACAATGCAAAACGTTCCCTCTCACCTGATACTTCACCAGACCTACGTTGTGGTACAAGGCCTGGGGATTGAGTTCAGCCTCTCTTTGTAGGTGATTGCTGAGAGCCTGCATGTTGAACCAAAAGTCCCGGGTGTGTTGCTCACTTCGGGATTGTTCACTGAGGAAAACAGCATACCAGTCAAAAATCTGTAAAGCACCGAATATCATTTGTTTTTCAACATGATAATCACCCTAAGCACACCACGAGGTTATGCATTATCTTGTGAATAAGGAAAGAGATGGAGTGCAGTGACAGATGACCTGGTCTCCATAATCCCCCCCGACCTAAACCCTACAGAGCTGCTTTGGGGTGAGTTGGATGGAAGAGTAAGAGTAAGGTAGCCCAGAACTGGATGAAAACTCCTTCAGGACCACTGGAGAAGCATGGCTACATCTGGAAGCTGACTGAAAGAAAGCCAAGAGTCTGCAGTGCTGTTATCCAACACAAAGAGGCTATTTAGAAGAATGTAAAAATCTGAGAAAATTCTGAGATGTTCAGCACTTCTCCTTCCAATATTTGATATATACACTCAGCAAAAAAAGAAACTGTATTTCAACAATAATGTTGTAAAAATCCAAATAACTTTACAAATCTTCATTGTAAAGGGTTTAAACAATGTTTTCCATGCATGCATGCATTTTTAGTTTATGTCTTATGCTGTTGACTATTTTAGTGTTCATACAAATATTTACACATTAAGTTTACTGACAGTAAAAACAGTTGAACCTGTGCCAACCCCTGAAAAACACCCCCATACCATTATCCCTCCTCTACCAAACTTCACAGTTGGCACAATGAAATCAGGCAGGTAATGTTCTCCTAGCAAACGCCAAACTTGGACTCATCCATCAGACTGTCAGACAGAGAAGCGTGATTCGTCACTCCACAGAACACGTTTCTTCTGCTGCAGAGTCCAGTGACACTATGTTTTACACCACGGCATCCGACAGCATTGTGAGGCTTGAATGCAGCTGCTCAGACATGGAAGCCCATTCCATGAAGCTCCTGGTGCACGGTTTCAGTGTTGGGGTTGATGCCAGAGGAAGTTAGGAACTCCGCAGTTACCGAGTCAACAGAGCGTTGTTGCTTTTTATGCAAATGTTTGTAAACCTGAGTGCATGGCTTGGTATTTGATTTTATACACCTGTGGCAATGGGTCTGAATGAATCTCCTGAATTCAGTGATTAAGAGGCGTGTCCTAGTACTTTTTATCCACACAGTGTACCTCACCCTGACACTGGTAATGCTAAAAGTGTTAGCAGAGGCTTACCTGTAGAGCAGCTTCTGATTGGGTACGAGTTGGTCTATTTGTGCAAGGTTGACTAATCGAAAGCAGAGGACGGGGATGTTGGGGTTAGCAGCGAAGACGCGAATGATTCCAGCAGGGAAGGACATGGTGAAGTCGCCTGTGATCTTCACCAGACAGCTACGTGGAGACAGGAGCCAAAAGATCTCGCCGTGAAAGTCATACACCCCCGCCTGTAACTCCCATGTCCAGAAAGGAGGAGTCGCCGCTAACAACGAGCAGTGAGTACTGACCGGGTGCGCTCTCCCCCGCTGAAGTAAGCGCTGATGTACTCTGTGATGGCTGCAGCCACAGGCAATGCATCCTGGGTCGTGAAGGAGACGGGGCTGGGGCCTCGCGACAGACTGGCCGAGGGCATCGGCAGTGTGGCTGGAGGCAAGACCGAAGCTGCTTATAATGGGGGCCAGCTTCATTTAACCGGAAATGAATATGCAATGCATTTTGGGAAGGGTGAAGAACTAAAACACCGCAGCTAGGATTACTGGCCCTGGGATTTGGTTTATTGTTAAAGAAAGAATTACCCACCCTGGCTAAAACTAAACGGCCTGGAAATTAGGTTAGGATTTAGAATAATGAAATACCCACCCTGGGCCGGACTGCGGGCTCGGGGATTAGGCTCGGGACATCCCCATTCACTGGGGCTGGAGGAAGAGGATGATGAGGTGTGGGTAGGGTTGGGGTCGGCAAGCGGAGACGAGCACACAGACCTGGACTGGAGAAGCAGAGGCACCATTACAAGCAGTTTATACTGTGTTGTTAATCACTGTCAAAGTTAAATGGGAATCAATGTGACATTTCACAAATTTTTAGTTTAGGAATGTAAGTATGTAGCAGAGACAGTATTAGAATAGCATACTTAGCAAATCTATTTCATCTCATATATATTTTCTTAGTGATATTAACATACTATCTTGTGTATCCTACTGTTTAGAAAGTGAAAGACAAGAATGTTTGACGGACATCGATTTCAGGTGTCAGATGTTCGCTATAGACACAGTATTGGAGTGACGAAGGGGGGGAAAAAAAAGGAGTGATGTACCATGTGACAACCGCTCAGCAGGCCATTAGCCCTCTGCATTCTGACTGGCTGTGGTGGTGCAGCCAATAGGAGCTCAGCATTTTCCTGCTGTGGATGAGGGGGCGTGTCTAAAAGAAATGGAGAGAAAGATTAATGGTCTGAAAACAAGATGCTTCAGCAATAATAATTGCAAACTTTAGTATTCTGGAAGTGTACAAATGAGTGTACTTGAACTTGCTGGAAAGTTATCAGTCTTTATATTTTGTGTTTCCCTTTAGATTTCAGCATATCTGTTTTCCAGCATGGACAGCTTGCTGTTATATTTTTTTAAAAATTAAGAAAGAAAATTCGTGTCCAAGAGGGGGGCCAAATTCATCGAGTGGTCAACTGTGCTATTAGCCAATGATGGGCTTTGAATCGCTGAATGACGAGTCCAATAACCTATCAATTGGGGTCTGTGCCCCTATGGTCCCATCTCTGTTGCATAACATGAAGCCTATGAGTAAAACTGTCTGCACGAATGCATCCCCACAGCTTTTAATCAGTATGTCACAGAATTACTTCACTTTATGTAAAATAGACAAAGTATCCATCCTTTGAAGCACAAATTTACATTTGAAAATCAAATGACGGCAGCATTCGGGTTTCTACCTGCACTATAGCCAGAAGCGGGGTGGCAGTCAGCCCGCCTGCCCAGTCCGAGGCCACTCTGCTCCTTGTCCGCAGGGACACGCGGGTCCTCCTGGGGCCCAGAATTCCTTGCGAAAGACGTTGCGTTCCTGCGCGGCCCCCTGTCCGAGGCCCGGTACCGCCGGTCCCTGTCCCGTGGCCCCACCGGGCCCCCGACAGAGGCGCCCTCACTGAAGGGATTGTGCACAGAGCCCCAGCGCATCAGATCTTTTCTGGGCCGGGACCCAGAGCTGGAGGTGGAGGTGGAGGCGGCTGTTAGCCTGCTGCTACCGCTGCTGCTGCTGCTGCCGCTATTCCAGGCAGTCGCCGCGGCCAAAGCCGATTGGTGCGTAGGGCTGCCAATCATGGTGATGGAGAAGGGGTCCTCAGGGGAATCCAGAATGGGGAACTCCTTTGCCGTCTCCTTGTCCTGTTCTCTCTGGGAGGCGGAGGCATTCGGGAATGCTCTCGTGTCCTTTTGGGGGACAGAGGTAGAGTCCTGGCGTGCCTGCACCCCCCTGGCATCTCGAGGCAGAGAGAATGGGGGTGGGACAGGGGATACACTCCTTTTGTGGGTGCGGAGAAAGGAGTCCAGCAAAAGAGTCTGCTTACAGTTCCACGGCTGGGGATCCGTCTCTGGGGCACAGGGAGCGTGAGCGGGGGGGCATTGTGGAGATCGACGTCCCTGAGTCCGGTCGCCCCCCGGCTCATCCCGCTCCGGGTGGGTCTGTCTGGACGACGGGTTGCCAAAAGTGGTCAAAACCGAGTCTGGCCCTCTGTCAGGTCCAGGCTGAACCATGCCCTGCAGGGCGACGGGCCACGACGCCCACGTGTTTGGGTCTGGGGACAGCCCCAGGGGCTGATGGGAAGGAGAGTCCAGGCCCGAGTCCTCCACATTGTCTGGGGACGAGGAGTCAGAAGAGAAGGCCGGATCTGGAAAGAGGGGCAGAGAGTCAAAGCGTGACCCACAGGCCATGTCACATGGTGCTGAAGAGAAGTGACCGGACAGTGACCCTCAGGACCCGAGCTGCATACCGGCAAACGCGGCCTCCAGCGGCGGCCCGAACAGAGTCTCAGAACAGGAGCCTCCTGTCAATCTGCAGCAAAACAACAAGGGGAAGCTTACAGGTACCAGCATATTACAATTGTCATGATTATCAACAAATTGCTCATATTACAGGACGCCACTACAAATGACACCAGGGAAGGCAGAAGAAAAAAAAACTTCTCCCTCAAAACTCCCCTTCCCAAGTGACACACAAGGGCGGGTGCCGGTTACCTGCCGGGGTCTGGACTGGAAGCCGACCTCCGCAATCCATCCTGTCCGAGCTCTAAGGAAGAAAAACCATCATAGTCAAGCACCACCAATCAGGACACAGTACATGGCGTTTACGGACACCCCACCCTAACTGTTTTTATTTTATGTAAACTCAGGTCTTAATGTATAAATAATAATAATTCATTGATCCCTGTGGGGAAATTCTCCTTCTGCATACACCATCCTTCTCTCCATGACACACATCTAGGTGAGCAGCATTTGTGGAGCTGGGGGTTAAGGCCCCACAGACGTGGCTGGGACTCGAACCAACGACAATCTTCCGATCACTGGCACAGAGATTATGCCTAATGAGCCACAAGATGACCGGATCCTCTTGGTCAGAGCCCAAATCACAAAGCACTGGGCCGGAGACCATATTGTTACGACCCAGCAGCTCTGATGAGCCATAATCTGTGGTCCTAGATGCAGATAAGGGCAGTCGGCACAAAGGGGCCATCTCACCTCTGTGGGGTGCAGTCTCTATCACTCCTTTCTTTTCTGCTGTGCAGCTGGTGGCCCCTGAAACACAGGTACAAGAAATAAGGATGCTGTAGTACTGGATGGATCTCACTGGGCGCTCCGGATGGGAACAATGTGGGTTCGCGTCCTGGGATAATCCCCAGCATCACACCCTTGGACACAGCAAGGTCCGCTCCAGTACTGCGTGGCACTCTGGTAAAAGTGACATCTAATTTTAAGTGTATCACAGAGGAACGGATACGAGGACGAGTCACTGAGGTCAATGAGACCTTCCGGAAGATTCTGGAAGGACAGATTATGAAAAAGGCAGACTTACGGAAGAGGTGTCTCCTCACTGACATCTGATGAGTGAGGGAGAAGAGACAGTCAGTCATGGATGTCCAATATAGAACACATGCCGTAAAACACCACCATTCTCCATTAGACCACCAATGGCCCGGTGCCCCAAACCCCGAGTCCCAAGCGGGCTGCGTACCCCTCTGTTGGGGGGTAGCATCAGCGCCCCCACCGTGGCCCTAAGCTCCAGCTCGTGGGCCGCCGAGCTCCCACGACTGCCGCTGCTCGCGGGCCGGATCCGAATGTGGAACTTCTTCGGCTCGTCGTCGTCAAAGTCTGAGTCACTGGAGTAGAAGTTGGCCTCCCTGTCCTGGGGGCAGCGTACGAAGGGGCGACGCCTTCAGTCAAGGATCAGAACAGGACTGGGGGCAACGGCATTCAAAACGAGCTTGAAAGGAGCCTCGCAAAGGATGCTCAGCCTTAGACCTTCCGGAGCCGCAGGCATCCATAGATTTAACCTCCCAGAATCACACCTACCAAACAGAGGGCGTTTCTCAATACCAAGTACGCAAAGGTCGTACTCGTGGTCTTGGCTGCGCATTTTAGCAGAACTCACCAACATTAAGTCTCTCGGGCTCTGTGTTACCTCATGACAAACTCTTAGACCAGCTGTGCTTAGTTTTGAATAAGTACACAGTCGATGGCAGATCTCCTACACATACGGGCCATTTTACCCTCAGCTTCAGAGCCTCAGAGCCAAACAGCACGAGCTGGGAGGAAGCCGGAGTGACAGGGAAAAGACGCCAGAGATTATGGCTCAGTTTACACACGGACATAAACAGATTAAAGGAAACCAAAATAATTTAGACAATTATATACAGTATTTAATACCTTTCTTTAAAACAGAGAGACTGCAGGGTATTCAGACAAATACATTTTCAGGACAGTTTATAATATTCCCTATAATCCTTTTAAAAGTATTTTTAAAAATCCATGGAACGCTGCATGGACGATGTTTATGGAAAACCGGCTGCCCCCTGCTGGTGCCCCTCTCCGCCTCACTGGGGCAGTAGCCAACACCAACACCCCAACACCAGAGACAGAATAACGCGGGGGGGGGGGTTTGTGCGGTATGTGCACGGCTCCCGGCTCCTTCCTCGTACTGAAGGATATCACCTTGACCGTCTGTCCGAATCACAAAGCCCTCCTCATCCACCTCCTGGGAATGCTGTGAGTAGACAAGATGGCGGTCAGTGGCGTTTGCTCCTAACTCAGGCCGGTAGCAGTGTACGTGTTAAATAGGTCTGACGACGGATCGACGAGCCCCTACGACCCCATGGGTGACGCCTCCTACACACACACAGCCTGTGTATATCAGTCGGTTGGCAAATACAGACCCATGCAGCCCAACCACTCCTCACCCAAAGTCAAAGTTCACCTGCTAAACAAACCCGTTTCAGAGTCATGGGCTACATTACACCCCATTTTTGAGTGTTGGGGGAAGAAAAGAGACGCTGGGGGGCTGTAATTATGCTTCACACCTCTCTGGCTGAACAAGGACACTGCAGTGTGGAGGGATGTGACCGGATCCCTGCGATCTGGCCTTTCAGCTTTCCTGCGCAGGTTTGGGCAGCAAAAGTCCCCACAATGATATATGTTTGTAAACTCAACTTTACAAAAATCTGTGACTGCAATCAGAAAACTAAAAATGCGAAAAGTCCCGTATTTTGTTTGGTTACTTATGGATAAATAAAGTTAGGGCAGGGTGGGGGTTAAGGTTGTCAGAGTTAGCGTTAGCATTTTTCCCATAGAAGTGAATGAGCGGTCCCCATAAGGATAGGTATACCTGACGTGTGTGTGTGTGTGTGTGTGTGTGTGTGTGTGTGTGTCTGCCTGTCTGGCTGCCTGTCTGCTCTACTCACCAGAGGTTCTGTAGGAGTGGAATCCCTGTAACACACAAAAGTAAACGGCAGTGAAACAGCAGAGATGTCACTAACATGCATACAGGAGAATTTTTACATATGACCATGGTGCATGTCAATGCATTTACATTTTATTTGCCAGATGCTTTTTTTCCCTAAATCAACAAACATTTTTGAGAAACAGGGTCAGCCAGTCCCCGGGACCATTGTTTGTTAAGAGCATTGCTCAAGGATCCAACGGTAAAAATGTTCTGCAGACCTGGGGATTTGAACCGGCAACCTTCTGATCACAGGATCGGTATGCAAACCCACTAAGTCACACACTGTCCCCCGAATACAAGCTTTGAGAAACTGTCAGCACAACTTTTATAACCCAGAAAATTCCCGCTGACTCACGTGGTTCCAGTTTCCTTATCCCTCCTGCCCAGTCCCGGGATCCGAAAGGACTTCCCACGGGTCTTCTTACCCCCATCGGGCGCCATGCCGGGAACGTGCTCCTCGAACCTGGCCGAGGCTGGAGCGCATGGGAAGATGAGACGCATGTGAGACACACGAGGCAAACCAGCACCAGCGCATGCACAGCGGCACATGCAGAGTTAACGGCTCGCAGCCGGTCTCGGAAAAAGCCGGAACACATTTGCATAAATTTGCATTGACACCTATTCTGAGTGTACAGCTGACTCAATGGACTCATTTCAGGAGGAAAATCAAAAATGGCCCCATTTACATTTCCACCCCATAAAAGTCCAAGAAACAGAAAGGCTGTAGAGAGAACCTCCGTATTTACCGCAACTTTTAATTTTATCACCAAGCTTAACAGGACTTGCTAAAAGGAAATATGTAAACCATCTTTCCATTTTCTACAACCACTTATCCAGTAGGAGTCTGAGGTGCCCATCTCAGCAGGCATGGGGCAGAGGGCAGGGAATACGCTGGATGGGGACCAGCCCCGCATACATGGCACATTCACACATGATCACAGGCCTGGAGAAATTTAGAAAATGCCTTTGTACTGTCAGAGAAAAACCTGCAGAGAGCACAGGGAGAACTTGCCTACACAGAGATCCCCGGATTTAGCCGGTCACGGCCACACCGGCAAGGTTTGGGGTCAAGTCTCACTTCTGCTCTGAGTGCCGAGTTGGCACGAGATCCCAGTGACACACGTGTCCTTCCGCAATCCAAATCCTCCCAGTTACGCTAACCAACGGCATTTCTAAATCCCTATATTTTGTGATTATGTGGGTGTGCCTTTGCGTACTCACAATCAACTGCCCCCCCCCCCACCCCCCCAGGGTGCACCCCTGCTCTGATCCCTGAGATTCCCAGCAGAGGCTCCAAACCCCCAGTAACGACCACAGCTGTCCATTTACAGACCACACCTGTTCATTTACAGACCACACCTGTCCATTTACAGACCACACCTGTCCATTTACAGACCACACCTGTCCATGGACTTACTCGGTCTGTCTTTGCCGGTGCCCTTCTGCTCTGCGAACCGCTGCAGCAGCTTCTCAGTGCCGATGTTCTCCACGTTCTGCTTGAACTCCTCGTACACCTGGGAGGGATCCAGCAGAGCATTAAAACAATGTCGCCCTGTGCAAAAACCTTAACCATTCAAAGAAAATGTGCTACATGCAAATTAAGAGAAACAACAAAACGGTAACAAGAATTTCTTCTGTTCTCCAAAAAGTTAAGAGCAGCACTTTGGTTCCCACACCGCTCCTCAGGGACACCGCGGCCATTTCACCCCCAGCTCAAATAATGAGTTAATTAAATTGGTTTAATAATGATTTTGATTAGCCCAACAATATGTGCGAGTGGTCAAGTAAAAAAAAATGCATGGATGTTTTGGACGGTTTCAGGAAATACTGGGGTGACTTCGGGAGAGGGTTTGAAACGGCTAAGCTGACATTCTCACAAACATAAAATCACAGTTTTATACCAACATCAAGATAATTTAAGCATCATGTCCTTTGACTACCTCAGACTTCGGCACAGTACTTTACATCTGAAAGAACATTTAAATGTTCTTTTCTAAAAAATCTAACAAAGCCTCCTAATTTGTTACACAGAGGAAATTTCGAAGAAGCCACATGCTGCCTCACCCAGGTTTACTACCTGCGTTACATTTTAAACTTTACTGGAATCTTAATATTAAGAACATTAATTCTTTATATAGGTAACCCTGCGTGTCTGTCCAGCAGAGGAAAGACAGGATGAGGAGGGCGTGAAGAGAAAGGGACCAAATGCTGAGTCAGTTTGGTGTTTAAGAGGAGGGCGTGCTCACCTGTCCCACCTGCACGTGGGTGTCCTCCACCGAGTGGACGTAGGACATGATGAGCTGCTTCATCTGCCGCAGGTGGGTCTCCTCTATGTCCTGGAACTTCTGCTCAGACCAGGAGAACAACGCACAAGTCGATTTATAAACGTGAGGGAGGCAGAGAAGGTGAGGGGGGCATCAGGAGGCCCAGAGCCCCATAGAGACGCTTGGCGCCACTAATGCAGAGACAAGCGGGTTTGACTGTTTCTATGCTGTGGCAAGTGCCTCATTTCAGTGGAGGCAGCAGGTGCCTCATTTCAGTGGAGGCAGCAGGTGCCTCATTTCAGGGGAGGCAGGTGGTGCCTCATTTCAGGGGAGGCAGGTGGTGCCTCATTTCAGTGGAGGTAGGTGGTGCCTCATTTCAGTGGAGGTACAAGGCTTCCATCAGTCACCAGTTTGGTTCTTGGTGCGTTTTGGTTTGAAACTAACTACAGATGGTTTTAGATCCGTTTTACTGTTCTATTGCTCTTAAAAGGTGGATCGCTGCTCCCTCCACACTCCGACTTAGACACAGAGACAAAAACGTCTGTGCACACATAAGGGAACTAACAACTTAAGTGCAACTCGAGGAAATGGCACTGCGGCCTCTAATCATGCAGAGTGTGTGCCGCAGTGGGTTCACCCTTTGCAAAATCGCCACACTCGTGGTGCCCTGAACAAGGCCCCTAACCCCACATTTCTGCTCCCTCTTGAGCCGCCCAAGGTATCTATACACATATATATATATACATATTTGTGTGACTGTGACTTCATACAGTAGTACGCTGGTTGTATTATTCATAATACACATTTAGTTGCACAACTAGTCAGACTTGTACTCACTGCACATTTTGTAAATTTTACTGACTAATCTATACTAATTTGCATGGTTATTCATACTTATACTGTAAATCTATTTTATCGTATTTTTATTTATGATTTTCTTAATTTATGTCTTACGTTGTCTGTGAATGTACGCACCAATACCACCAAGACAAATTCCTAGTACATTCTGGTGGTCAGTAATGTGAATTCTGTTTCTGAGCACATCATATCCTGCACTTCATCAAAAAGGACATCCACACCAACAGGTGGCAGCAGAGTGGAGAGCGATGGAACAGGCTGGTAGAGCAGGGACAGCTGAATAAATGGGTTAATGGGTTTAAAAAGGGGGTTAAAGCGTGAACAAGGCAACCAAATGTAAATGCCGGGTTTAAAATGAGGAGGGGGGGGGGGGAACAATGGCAGCTTCTCAAAGCTTTCTTAAGGTTGAAATGTGATATCAGAAGGACATCATACCTCAGGAAAGCCATCTGTCTCTGGTCTAATGCATGAGTCTACAAGATTTATCAGACCACTGAAGGGATAAACCAGCTGTGCAATGCTGAAAGGAAGCTTAGACTCCCTCACCAGCGAGGATCAGTGCCTCTGGATATCAGTCTGGGCACCTCTGAGTCCCATTGGGATTGAAAATGAAAAGAGGCGTCTATCCAAAGCAGGACCTGCTGCAGGAGAGTCCAGGCCAGCGAGAACCACGCCAGACTGCTGCCTGGCACTAAATGCTAAACCATGCCAGACTAACCTGCGCAGATTCACTCATCTTCAGCTCGAAGTCACTGCCCACACGCTTGTAATTCTCCACGCAAGAGGAAAAGGATGCAGCTGCCTTCTTAGACTTCAGCTCTGCCTGGGGGGGGGGGGGATATGATGACAGAGTAAGAATACAACAAAATGGGGCATCATTTACAATAAAGGCCTTCTTCTCAGGATTTTTTAAGGTTGGGGTATGCCAACCTTATAATTAGCCAATGATATGTTTGGAATCAGTGAGTCACAGAGGAGGGGGCATTCTAGGGGCCAATCAGATTTCAGCTTGGGCCACTGACCCTCTGGCCCCGCACCTGTACGCCTTTTTTTATGTAGCTAAAAAAAATTAAATTTAAAGACACTTCACTGGTGCTGTTATTTTACCTTCCCTTTATGAATCAATTCTTATCAGCAAAACTGTCTATATGTCATTAGTTCTGTCGTTCATGCCATTGTTATCCTTCTGTTCTCTTTACATGCTCAGGGCCGCACCTTCTCCAACTCCCTCTGGGGGGCGCCCTCGCGGTGTAGGCGCTCCACATCTGCACGCCTGCAGAGGTGGCCGTCTCGGGCCTTGTGCAGCTGGCTGCTCTGCGCCTGCAGGGCCTGGACGGCCTCCAGGGTTCCCACTGCGGTCTCTTTCATCTGGACGGGCGACAGGCTCACCTGAGAAGGCTACACACCAGAAGGGGCTTTGCTCCCAGCCTCCGCAGTGCAAATAAATGGAGCTACACATCCACACTACTGTGCGGTTACTGCTTCAGCCACTAGATGGACGTAACACTGACAAAGTGTATTCTGGAAACAGCCAATAGGAAGATTAAAAAAAAAAACAGCTACAAAAATACCAAGACGACCTTGTTGTGCATCTTTCATCTGCTGCCACTATTAACAAGCTATATACATAGCAGAGCCGAAATTGAAGAGCAAATTTCCAAATATCACTTGTCTTTCTGCCGTTTTTGACATGAGACCGCCAGTGACCTAAAGTCAGGCTTCCTCATCGTATGTTACAGTATCGGTAAGCAAAACTCACTCAGTCTTCATGTGATCCAACAAAGAACTTTTCTTACATTTCCAAAAAATCACAGAGTCCACGGTAATTCCCTGGAAAACGTGTCTCGTGCACGGAAATTTGCTCTTCAGTTGCTAGGAACTAAGGCAGAACAAATGAGCAGATTCAACGAGCCAGAAAACGGGAAGACGGAGAGAAGGATGAGGAAGGAGGAACGAACGCAGGGCAAGCGGCACACACATCTGGACTGATGGCCCAGGCTGACCTTACGGTGAACTTTGACCTGTTCCTCGCCATACTTGTTGATGTCTCGGAGGAGGTCATTCATCTTCTTCATCAGCTCCAGGTGGCACAGTGCCAGTTTGTCTGAGGAGATGCGGAAGAGGTCCCACATCGGGGCGAAAGTCCTGAGGGAAACAGGATTAAATATTCAGCAGCCAAGTTTAGAATATATAATTATTAATTACCTATTTAAAAAAGCAAGAGGAGAGAGCCATATTTAAGCAGCACCCCCCCAATGTGTGACATCCAAAACAGCCTGACAGGAACTGCTGGTACAAAACAGACTGATGGACGGATATGCAACAATAAACCAGGAGCCCATGTTTGCTTACAGGATGCACAGTAAATTTCATTAGTTAGGGATAAATTTAGGTGTTCCCACCCCAAAAAGGCCGTTTTCACCTCCCACTCTATTTCCTGATGAGCCAACGTGAGAAAGATGCACACTGACTGCCTGCGGGACGCAGGAGATTGATGACGGTGACACAGACGTCTCCTCCTTACCCTAGAGGGCTTCCATTGCTCGCCATCTTGGCCATCTTACTCACCGACTTGGAATACGTTTCTTCAATAGCTGCCCTATTTATAAAGGGAAGGAAGTAAACAACCAATCAGAAGGAGTAGACGCACAAACAGGGCAAAGCACTCGCTTAACTGAACGGTATGTAGACAGGAAACGCGTAGTCGTACCTGTACACGTGGGATCACGCTACAATAATCAACGCCTAATCATGCACGAGGCCGGCCTTCTTCGCCATCTGTCACTAGACCACGAGTCCTTTACCTGTCGCCAACTTCCTCATGTCACCAGCAGAGACAATGATCACACATAAAACAATTACGGAACTGAAATGGTTTCTGGTCAGGAGACCACTTCTCCTAATAAACATCTGATCACAGACTCAAGACGACACCTACCCCCCCTCGCGCTTGACACCCCCCTCCCCTTTAAAAATAAAAAAGGAAGAAATGTTTTAAGGTTTATAGGGAACGCTTTTGTTTTGCCTGCTGATTTTATGCTTCTATTAAAAAGAGGACATATATCTATGTTTAATAATGATCTGATTTCAGAGATTATTAAAGAAAAGTGACACTTGAGGAGGTATAAATACTTAGTAAAAACTCAAGTACAAATGGTGAGCAAATATAGTTGTTACTTAAGATAAAAGATGCATCATGGTTCATTAATGAACGAACGTGAGGTCAGTATTTTACTTATTCATGATTTGTTCCTTCAGTCAAAGGTTTACAGAATTAACAGATAGTAAATATAGTAATTACTTGAGATACAAGATGCGTCATGATTCAGTGTAACTAAGACTTAATTTATGGTTAACTAATACACAAGTAACAGCATAATAGTATAGGTTCCCCCTAAAGTGCTACCTTTTTTTAAAGAATATATACAGTAAGGCTTTTATATAATCGCTCTCTGCAACCAAAAGTGAAATTTAATCATTGTTATATATATATATATATATATATATATATATATAATGCATTGTCAATCAAACACTTACAGCTCTATGGGTATTAAAAGATTCTGTCAGCAAGTCAACATAAACAACGTGATGTGATTAATAAACATTTGCAGTAATTACTAATCACATGTTCAGAGGCACCGGTAACGTCATTGGGTAAAAGCAAGGATGTTACTGGATGACTGTGGGTCTCTACCATCTGTCAGTAGCAGTTAACCTGTTTTAATTAATTCTAATTTAATTTTAAGTGTGTGGAGATGAAACATAGAAGTTTAATGATTTATATTGTACTTTTCACAGTGGCAAACAGCAGATAGATTCTCCACACACTGCCATGTAATTTTTTTTCAATAACACTAGAAACCAAGCAAAGGCAGAATGGAAGAGGTACAGACAGAAGTAAAACAAACCAGAAAAGAAAAATTAAAGGCTGTAAATAAATGGCGCTGGTATATAGCGGGTGCTGCGTTTACATCTTCCGCATGGAAACACGGGAGGCAGATTCTCACAGGATTTCTGCGTCAGCAACAATATAAGGTAGCGTTTCCCACAGAACATCAATGTTTTTGCTCTGTGGACTGTTTGTGGGTCCCCAGGGACCGGACTGAGAAAAACTGGTATAGAGAATCCAAGGGGGGGTTCAGGGGTGTGTGCATGTCCAAAGATGTACGATCAAGCTAAAATTGGCCAGAGTATGACTGAGTGTGTGTGTGTGTTCTGTGATGGACCAGCATCCCATCCAGGGTACATCCAACCTCATGCTGCCCGCAATGGGCTCTAGGTCACCCAGCAGCCCGAAGGTGACGGATGGATGGACGTCACTCCTCCCCCAGTGGACCGGGGCCACTGCAAAAGGCAGCAAAGGCTCCAGCTGATCTCTCAGCAGAGTGAGCTGGATTAAGGGAATTCCCTACCGGCCGCCATCAAAAGGGCGATTTCTGTTGCTGCGCCTGCCTGCTGTCATTTTGTTACCTGGGATTAAATGCGAACAGACCTGAGGTTCACCAGTCACGGAAAAGGTTTGCGACGTAGGTTACATTCTGCCATGCCGACGTGCCCCAAGACTGCTCTGACAAACCAAAATTCTGGAATTACAATTCACATCTCGTGATACTTAGCTAGCTTACACAGTCATCTGGACACAGGGCCACACTTGACGATGATGTCAAGCAGCTGAAATAAGCATCACAAATTCTCCTTAGCAATTCGCCATTTAGGGCTTGTCTATTTGGGTCACCTGCGCTAAACGGCAGGACCGCACCATCAGCACTGAGGATTTATTTTATCAGGCTGTTTCTCGCCGGGCTCCTTCCCATATAACCGTCCTTCTTGACGGAGTGTTTTAGCAACCTAGATGATAACTATGCAGAAAATAAACCAGAACCCAAACCGTCCCAGTCTACCTCTGACTCATCACCATGGGAACACATGTCGAGGTCAGTCTGTCCCTCTGTTTTAGGTTTGCTAAGTTGAGGGATGTCTAGAGCAACATAAATAAATACTTCAAGGAGATCCAGACCACAGACGTAAGACAAAATGGCAGGGTGTGACGGACTGATTCATTTTTACAACTTAGAAATTTGCAGCTAAACAACCCCCCCCCAACTCCGACCATCACTATCAAGGAGAATGACGTGCACTCCTGAGTTAGTCTCTCATAGCTCCACCTTCCAACACCTCCAGCTGCTGCTGATCTGCTCCAACCATCCGGCCTCCAAACAGCACCAAAGCTGGATGCCGTATTTCAGTGTCACCGTTTAAAGTTTAAATCCTCTTTTCAGGTTTCAACAGAGCGATTCTTCCAGGAACTTGTCGCCACTTTAGGTTCTCATGTGACACCTCTCGCACTAGTTCGGCACCTTTGCTGCTTAAAACTCGATGGTAAAGGAGGACTTCCTTTAAACCTGGGAGGGAAGAAAAAGCCACAGGGAGCAGGCAGACTGAAGGTATTAAGTCATCAGGTCGCCGCCCTCAGAAAAAGGTTTAACATTTTTGACTGGCTTTTCCAAAGTCCTGCTGCCGCTGCTAAGCCGGACGGCTTCTCCAGGTGAGCGGCGTAATTAAATTCAGCTTAGAGGGCCGGCGACTTCAGCCCCACCGGTGACACCGAACTCTTCACCTGACGCTGTGGGTTAAGCATCAGTATCTAGCAATCTGTCCTCATTGGGCAAAAGTGAAAGAAAACGGGTCTATTTACGCAGCGGAGCGTCCGGGGGCCGCGTCTGTCTGAGACAGAGCGTGTGTGCAGTGCATGCTGGGATGGTCCCACACCACAGAACAGGGGCCCCATTGTGCGTGCGGCCGCACACCTCATCTTCATACGGCTTGGCACGCTGCCGTCTCCTCTGCAGGCTCAGATGCGACGTGACAGCAAGGGACAGGATGCAAGACAGGACATGGGGGGGGGGGGGGGGGTAATGTA
>JAABNX020000038.1:3925888-3936412 GCA_015163995.2 Mormyrus lacerda
GGGGCCCCTCGCGTTAAGGTTATTAAAAGCCCAGACTGGGTGACGTCCTGAACGGTGTTTTCCGGTCATAACTCCATGGGAAATATTACAGTCATTTTCACGTGGAAGGAAGCAGGTCTCCGATTCAGAGTCACCAGCAGAACAGGCCAAGCAAACAAGGAGGGGGGGGGGGGCATCAAGTCACGCCCACTCACCCATTTGCTAAGCTTTTATTGACAGAATTTTAATGGCTTATATTCAGTTATCTGTGGGTAATTTGTGATGTTTAATGACTACATTCTTAATGATGCCCCAAGTTACCTCCATGACTGTTAGACATAAAGCATGTAAGACAGCTCAGATTCTCCTCCCCATTTTCCCACATAAACGTCCAACCACCTGCAGCACTGTTGGCAGAGAAAAAAAAATCCCAGCTATCTAATAACAGGGGCACCAAAGACAACTCCTCACCAGAGAGGCCCCACTTTGCCCGCCCTCAAGACTCCTGGAGCACCGGCGTGCGCCAGAACCTCGCTCTGTCCTGCAGTGACATTCGAGGGGCTTGACCACAGGACAGCTAGCCGGAAGCGGATAGCTGCTGAACCGTGATCATGCTCAAAAACAGACTTCCCGGCTTATATTAAAAAAACCACAGAAGTTTCCACTGAACTGCACGCAGCCTTATTATAGTATTTCAGTGCATATCTGCATTACCCAATTTCTTTTCTATATTTTAAATTTCCTTTTATTGGCCAGTTCCAATGTCAGAGAGAAACATAGACCTGAAGCCTAACAAAACATCCTTTAAACATTTGTTCGGTACAAAAACACTATGGCAGATGCATTGGGACTAGTTCGTGAATGCAGGGCTCACGTAAGAAGCTAAAAACACACACACACACGTTCACTAATTTCCTGTTTACTACGGCGTTTGACACGAGAGGCTCTGAAAGGTAAGGCTACTGCCTTTGGATCTTATCAATCCCATAAAGCAGGCATCTGGAGTAAAGCAATTAAACACTCCTGCTTTAGGTAACACTTCTAAAGCGATGCCAATAACGATTGACTAAGTCTGGCTTACTTATACTTTACAGTAATATAAATAGACTCGATGCAGAATTAACGTCGCCTTCATTCACTGGCCGAGATGAAGCTTCTACGTCTCACATCAATCAAACTCAGGAGTTTGAAGTGGCTCCGAATGCGGCTTGCGGCGTCAGACCCACGACAGCCGGCATTATGTATCCCCAAACGGAGGAGTTTCTGCAGCTAACCTGCCTTAGGGTGCATGGTTTTTTTTCTGTATGACAAGTAAATGAACTAGCGCCGTAAGTGCAGCACCCTGCACAAAGCACAGGGGTTCAACTCAACCGCAGGCAAAAATAGTTCTACATCCAGTTGCCCACTTTGATATCCGGCCTAGAATCTGAAACATCTTAGTAAGCGTCCGTGACAAGATAAGCTCATCTGAGACAAACACGGGGGATCTCCCGACATTCGTGTGCATATGACCAGTTCGGGGTGCATTTTCAATATCCTACCTAGCGCTTCTCTTACCATCTCAGTCGAGACACCACGGAAATCTCTAACCATAAAACAATGAAACAGTGGGATAACTCAAGTCCAGTTACAATACACCACGATCAAAAAAGCACGTGTTCGTTCCAAGCCACATTACATTCAGTCGAGAAAGATAAGGAAAATGCTGACGATCATTTAGCAGGTTGAATTTCCATTAACTAATTGTTAAAAACTCGTCGCACTGTTCCAGCCATCGCGCTGACTAATAATTGCACAAAAACGATCACCAGCCCCATCGCCACCTGCACTGGCACTAGCGCCGCTTTTTTGCAAACTTGGCACAGACTGGAATTCTACAACCGGCCAGAAAACGAAAGGATTTAGTTCACCTGCGCATATTTCCATACAAGGTGGAGCAGAGAGATATCCAAGCCCGTCCACCTGTCCCGTCTCCCGGCCGCGATACGCACAGAATGCTGCGCTCCCCGCTTTCATCTGGGAATGTTACGGAGCCCCGCGAAGCCACGCCCACGCCGCTCCTCATTGGATGGATCTGAAGACATCGGCGCGCTCAGTATTCAAAACCGGCTCAGATCCGGATTATCAATTTCATTAGTAAGAATAGCTGCTGCGGTGTAATTAGTCTTTTTAAACCTGGATTACGAATTTTTAATACTGGTTTACGGGCTTTTAAGGAATGTAATTACCTCAAAATAACAGCATCTCCTTTGGCGATGTATGACGACATTATACGATTTATTTCTGAATCTCTGCATCTCAAAAGGAAAGTTTATATTTGTATGCTAGGGAAATATTTCCCTGTTAGGGAAATATTAGCAACTGTAATTATGTCACGTTCCTCTTGATTTTAAGTGGCAGATACGAGTTACATGCAGAATGCTCTAGGTACGCACACACCTTAGTTTTTGATAACAGTACAAGTATCCAGAATAAATTAATTAACATTTGGGATTATTTGTTCTTAAATTAACTGACAAATCTGTGGATTTTTAGTCTCATATTCTCTGAAAAATAATACTTGCTGCACCTCTGACAATGCGCTGTTCCGCTAAATTATGATCAATCTACGTCATTCAGATATTCAGCTGGATAATGGGAATATGAAAAGGTAATTAAAAAAGAATAATGTACCTGAATCACGGAGCTAGATTTTTGGGTTAGCGAGATAGACTGTCGGATTTAAGGTAGTCTGAGGTAAATGTAAGTGAATGAAGCAATTTAAACTGGGGTACCTTAAATCTGAAAAGTTATCTAGCCAACCGATAAATCTCATTTTGTGATACAGGTCCGTTGGAGGGCCGGACCTGTATCACATTCCAAAAGAAATATGGAACAGCCCCCACCTCCCCCAGGAAAAAGCTTGATGAACGAGGGATAAATTCAGGATGAATTGCTAAATAGTTTTAGAAAAATAATTCATATGCACAGGGCACAGGTTAACTGAGTTTACATTCTAACTGCAAGGCCTCATGCACACATAAACCGGGACGGTAGCCCGACCGCACGGCTGGACTCGTACAAGGGTTAATAGGCCTGTAGCCCAGGGCCCCTAGTTGTAAGGGAGCCCAATATTTTATGCTATAGGTAAAGCTCCAACGACTTTAGCCCAGGGACCAACGCCCCCTAATTTCGGCTATGTCTAACCACTTTCCCTGGTTAGGGTCATTGGGTGTATTAAGATACTTAAAAATGTAACTCAGAAATGTACACCAAATCCCAAAATTCACCTGTGTGAACAGTGATAATCCAATAAAAGCAAAGACACCCAGCATACATACAGGAACGCCCAGACTGGGAATGAGGGCCAATGTCAGTACCATCCCTTAAGACTTATTGATAGGGTTCATGCAGAAGGTCACGCGCTGAAGCCAAACACTCAGATTCATATACCACACCTCTTTCCTTTCACTTTTCCGTAAGCATCGTATTTCATCATTGATTCAACATCACTTGGAAAGATAAAATCAGACCAGCGAGAAGGGATTTAATGTGCTTTCTATATTACTTGCGGTCAATGCAATACCCAGAAATGAAATATTTTCAGCAATTCATGCTAATGTTGCAACAAAAGATTTTTGGAAACTTTTATTGGGAAATAGTTTATTTTTAAATTGACAAATCTTTATGTTCAGAGCACAGCAGCCTGAAGATCTGCTTGTTACTGACCAAAATACAGTTTATATTTAAACTCAAGAATCTATATGTTCAGAGTACCGCAGCCTTAAGATCTGCTTCAGTTACTAATTAAAACCAGTTTCCTCGATACCGTCAGTATAGACTGTTTGTATCTCATCACTGAAAGGAAGGGGGGGGGGGCAATTGGTCAGTCTCTTCCTGTGCAACTTATCAGCATGCAGGTCGAGGACCCAGAAATCCTGCAAAACCTACACGGGAGAGACCTGGAACCATCCAGGAAATGTGCTTCCCGCTGCAGCCGCTGTTGTTTTTTAAAAGATTATATAGTAAGAGGACTGTGCTCTCAGTTAAGCAAGACAATAGAACAATTAAAAGCAGAGGCGGATCAACTTATCTGCTGGCACTTAGAAAGCGGACTCACCCATCTCTTTTTCAGACTCACAGCCGTACAGACCGAGCCGGGCAGCTGCCAGTGAATGACTAGAAGGCAGCTGAATTAGTCTATTTAACTCCACCTGAAATAGTCTCACACGTCCTCTTTGCCACTGTAATGACACCATTGTGCACGCCGGTCGACGGTATCCGTTTTGCTACGGAGCCAAATGCTTTCCAGAATCAAATTAATTGCCATCTTCCCTAGCTGTCAAAAGATCTGACCGATGAGTTTGCCACATTCAGTCTTGTAGAAAGTTCAGCTGCAAAGGGTGTTGCCGTGTTCCTCTTAATTCAGATCTTGCAGACCCCTGAGTTGACAGAAATCAAGCCCAAAACAGCCAACGGCAGAAATCTGAGATCTTTATTAGGACAAAAAAATGCTCCAACGTCCACCGAATTAATTTTTTATTTTTTTTTTAAAAAGTTCTGGTTCTGGTCTGTTGCCGATGTTCAGCTTTCATTTGATGGCAAGGAATCACAACATTGACGATACAAAAATAATGTAGAATGTTGGGAAAATTTTACACCCAAGACAACCTCTGGCGTGACATTTTTGTGCATGTATCCTAATAGTTACAAAATGGTAAAACGTATCTAAAATAAGATTAAAATGTTCAAAATTCTCCAAAAGGTTGTTCCATAAATTCTTAAAATGTCAAAATCTCCATTTCCCTTGCTTTAGGAGCTTGGCACAGTGTAAACAAACACCTACAAATCTGGACCAATCAGGAGGAAGCTTTTCCTGCTGCTCCCTTTGCTGATTGGCAACAGACAACGCAGCAACTTGCATCACCCCATCCTCTCCAAAAACACGCTGTAAAAGCAGTACCCAAAACGGTCCAAAAATGTCCAGGTAAAAGCCTATATGCAACACATAATTGTTTGTCCAAAGGAACACAACCTGAAGGGCAGTTTCCTGTATGGTGTCTATCAGACTGTAGTGCAAGAGGAATACAGGTAGGGTCTCCCAGTTCCGGTCCTGGATGGTCAGTCTGTGACACAGCTTGCACATTTCCCTGCACAAGCACACCCACTAAACCTGGTAATTAGCTGGTGAGCTGAATAATGTGTGTTTTGACAGGGAAATCTGCAAACTGCTCAGAATGGGAGAGTCCTGCTTTTGAGTGGGAGTTAAATGTCAGTTTACTGTAACAATCATAATACCCACCACAAGAGGGCACAAGTGTAGCAATCATAAGACAGACAAGGAGTGATGGCACATTATCAGTCAGATCACAGCATATGGGTTGATCCATGGACTCGTTCACAATGGCACAGTGTATCACATATTACAAAGGCATCTCTCTATGAGACTCAGACTGCAGACAAAGAGTGGCCATCACCGTCGCTTGCCGGAGAGGGGAGGTCCCTGCCTTTGGGCGTACCTGACTCCACAGGGGAGTCAAGCACTGGTTCTATATGGTCGGTGCCCACGGAGGGGGCAGGGGACTGGTCAGGGTGGCTCTTGCTCCGGTGTGCGGTCACGTTGTCTCTCTTCTCAAATCGGCGGCCGCAGATCTCACACGGGAACTGGTACCCACTCTCGGCGTTGTGCTTGCGCATGTGCCAGTTCAGAGAGGCCTTCTGGCGGCAGGTGAAGCCACAGACCTCACACCTGGGAGTAGGGAGTCAGCCATGCATATCCTGCATTACTTTAAATCCGGACTCACTGTTAACGTCGCTAACCATTAGCACTGCTAACTGCTAGCATCGCTATCGGTTAGCGGCGCTAATAATTTAGCATGGTTCTGCTTCCTTAATACTTCCACAAGCTACCACGCACACCAGGCAGGCGCCCTATGCAGCGCCCGCGCCAACGCCGCCAACATGCAACTCACTGCAGCGGCTTCTCGCCAGTGTGGATCCTGCGGTGGATGATCAGGTTGCTGCTGGTCCGGAAGGCGCGGGCACAGAACTCGCAGATGTAGTCCCGCTGGTCTCCCCGGAGCAAACGGCACACAGCGCTGTTACCGTCCACACCGGCGGCTTTCACTACAAACTCACTCAACTTTAAGGCACAATTTCAGAGCTGCAGATAAAGTTTTTTTTTTTTTTTTATTATATCGTTACATGCGCCCCTAACTTGCATGTCACATATACTGAAGAAATGAAATACATCAATAAGTCTGTAAAAAATTACAGCTGCTAAAATTGAAGAATAAAGATGGACTATGTCGCCAATTATACGGAAGCGGGCTTGTGGTTCTTTGTTGCCATGGTAACGTACTAATGGGATGCATGCCGTGTGCTGCTGCACTGACATGGAGGCGGTGGGTTACTCACTGCTGTGCAGCTTCTCGTGCTCCTTCAGGTGCTTCTTGAAGTTGAAGGACTTTCCACAGGCTGGGTGGGAGCAAGTAAACGTCTTCTGCTGGAAGTGCTGGTACTTCATGTGATGCTGCGCAGCAGGAGGGGCAGGGTTACCGCGCCACAGGAGGGGCGGGGTTACCGCGCCACAGGAGGGGCGGGGTTACCGCTCCACGCCACAGGAGGGGCGGGGTTACCGCTCCCTGCCAGAGAAATGCCTGTCGGTGTTGGCGAGGCCGCCGGGGTCATACTCACATTGAGGTACTGACGAGTGGAGAAGATCTTGCCGCAGCCGTTGACCTCACAGGGCAGAATGTCTCTGGGTGTCGCCTTCCTGGAATCGGATCCAGGACAGCGGCTGCAGTTACGGGTTCTCTTAAAAATGCCCCACACCCACCAACCATGTGGGCAGATAGAGAAGTAACTGAACACACGTCAGCTATCAGATGTTCTGCATGATCATAATGCCAGCCTACAGAAGATCGACAATATGCGCAGCATCATCTCTGGCAGAAGGTGCGGGTGGTGAATTTGGCAAGAGGCAGAAGGAAGAGAAGGTCCAAGAAGAGACAGAATTAGGGGCATTGCAGAATGAGTAACAGAATGTTCTTAATTTTCCTATAATGTGCATATAGTTGATTTTTAGGGCAGTTGGTTGAGCAATGGATCTCCCCGTTCCCCGTACTACAATTTACTTTTGGTTTAGTCCACTAATGTGTTTGTTTTGCGAATAGTAATAATGTGTTCCAAGGTGAGAGCGATATAGTCTTTGCCCAAGAGTCACTGCTGCTATGAGAACGAACTGCAATTCTGACACCAAGCAGCCTGCGACACTGTGACATGGCACGGTACAAGTCACTGAAATGTGAATCTCTTTCCACTGAAGTCACAAAAAAATACAACGATCCGTTTGGCAGTTTCAGATACTGAGAATGTTCCGACCTTTTTCTTTTGCCAGCAATCTGCGAAATGTCATCGCTGGTTATGCCTCTCGCTGTGTTCCTAAGGAGATACATGAGATGACGAGATGATTAGCATTTTGCTACTGATGGTTCACCTTTGTCTGGCTTGTTTGTCCACATCCACTTACTTTATCCAGATACATTGAAAACAACCAACATTTTCCTCAAGGTACAAGGCACCTGTTGTCCCTCGTGAGTGGCCTCAAATTCGCTTTTTCCGTCGAGGGCTGAATCATTGTCTTCTGTCTCCCTCTTGTGGTACGTCTTGGTATGGCAGTTGACTCCCTGAAGGGGAAGCAATTAATTGACACCGACGAACACAAACTCGTGTTTATTATCGCACACAGGAAGTCATAAAAATACTTTTCCACTATGTAGTTGGAGTGCTTGTGCTTGGCATCGTCCACATCTTTCTCTTCACAGTCAGTGGGCTTCCTAGAACAGAAAGTGGGAACATACACCAGTGAATGAATAAAGTATCGATGATGAATCTGAAATACTTTAAAAAAAAAAAAAAAAAAAAAAAATTAAACAAAAACACATATATACGAAACACTTAGTTATTAAGAAAACCAGTGTACCATGTTTCCCATGTTTGTACAGATTCTGTTGGTGGGACGTTTTGTCCTGTCTCTGATTCTGACACTGGTTTTGAACCTGTCCCAGAAAAATGCACAAAATTATCATCCCATCCCATCCATCTATCTATTCATCCATTGTCTGGAAGCAGTCACAACAAGCTGCACAGCACAAGACACAGTGCATGGCAGTACATCACAGGAGATGGACACACACAGCGTAATGCGCAATTTGGAGACACTGACTAGATTAATTGCATCTCTTTGGACTGTGGGATGAATACCTGTAGGAAAGTTGTGTGACACAGATGGGGTGGATTTTGAACCCTTAACTCTGAAAGTGGGTGAAAACCCCCAGTCACGGGGACACCCAGTAATGTTTACACTACATTCCAGTGTATGAGGAATAAGCACTGAGACATGGAGGAGACTAAACGCAGAAAATACAAAGGCAGAGACAGACCTGTTCTGCTCTCCTCTGTCCCTGTGGTTCCGTCTCCATCCTCCAGCCGGTTCGCCGCTTCTCTAGTTTCCTCGATGCCGCCATCTTCAGTGGCTCTGCTTTCCACCCCAGCGGCCTTCCCCTTGGCCATGGCTTCCCTGCTGGCTTCTTTAACTTCCCTGCTCTGCAGCTCTGTGGACCTGCTCAGGCCCGTGGGGGGGTCAGGGCCCCTTTTGACATAACTCCCACTTCCGTCTCCCGCTTCCTCGCTGGCAATCCCAGATGGACACCACGAGAACACATGTCCTCCCTGGCAGGTGCAGCTCAGGACGACGCCTGTCCGAAACTCCGCTTCTGTCTGCTCTTCCTCCCTCGTCAGGCAGGAGGAACATCCTCCTTCTCCATGCCCGGCTGACCCTTGAGCACCGAGGTCACTCTCTCCAGTTCCCTTACACCTCTTCACTTCCCTCTTCCCTTCAACTGGCTGTTTTCCCCCCTCCTGTCCCCCAGAGGTGTCCTCATCCGCAGTGCCCCGGCAGACGGTGGGCGGGAAAGGACACTGTAGCCCGTGTCGATGCACCAGCAGCACCAGGCCCTGCAGCATCTCTGCCGATGTCACTATGGTCGCCGTTCTCTGTTCAATGCTCGTGCCGCCTGGAAGAGAATTGCCAAAGCAGACTCTCACCTAAACATCGCTTGCCGCGAACCGTGTGGAACAGCACAAAGACCCGGATCAGCAACATGGATCAGCAACACAGACCAGCAACATGGTGTCAAAGTGCAATTAAAAAGCAACACACCAGACAGTACAAATGCGAGCTCATTTACCTGAGCACTTGATGCAGACCTTGGAGAAATAGCTAAGGGAGACAGAGCAGGTTATTACTAAGAGCAAAAGCTGTAATCGAAGCAAAATTAATTAACTCAAAATGGAAACTTACTGTTTGTCTACTGTTTTGCAACCAAGGATGTGGTTCCAAATAAAACTCGGCAATTGTGCAACTACCAAAAAATATTATTAAAATGTGAAAAAATCCCAGTTCCCCACAACAACATAACTTCCCCATTTCTTATTGTAATCTGTGAGACATGCATTGGTGAGGTCATGCTACAGTTTAAGATATCTACGCATCTTATACAAGCATTCTATTTAACATAAGATAAGATAAGATAAGATAAGATATCCCTTTATTAGTTCCACAAGCGGGAAATTTGCATCTTTACAGCAGAAAGTGAACAGTGTAAAAACAAAGCAACACCAATTAAGAAAAACAACAGGATAAAAACTATATATATGTACAGGTGGGAATATATAAATATAAATATATGTACAACACTGTGGAATTGCACTCTGGTATATTGGATGTGTGTGTTTTACCAATTTAGCAGACTTCCCTTTAAAAGTATAAGAGCGGGTCTGAGCCCATGAGCCCTACTCTGTCCTTTTAAACATTTTTAAAGAAGTGATAATATTTTTGTGCAATATTTTGTGTAGTATATTTGTAAGTCGCCTTGGACATACGGCAAACTGTCCGAAATGGGGCAGGTAGTGTTACCTCTCAAGCAGGTACTGGGCCAGTTCGGAGTGCAGGGCAAAGCCCAGTCTGTCCTTCAGCTGTCCCCAGCTCTCCAGGCACCCCCCCAGGCGCACCCGCGACTTGCTCCGCCGAGCGTCCAGCTCTCTCCGCCGCTGGCGCCGCAACGCGTCCCGGGACGACATCGCCACGGTTCAGCTGCACTCTAAACAAGCACTGGGTAGGTTTATAAAGACTCAGTCTCCATAACGTGCATCAATCCAAATCCTTTTATTTTCCACAGCCACTTATTCAGTACTAGTTTCGCAATGGAATTAACTACAATCATCTTTAAAACTGGAAAGGCTAAATGTCCCAAACTATTGTATACTCCAAGGTTAAGCTTCAGTATTTTTCAATTACTTTGTTGCTATTACAAAAACGTCTATTTTTTTTTTATTTTTAGTGATGAGAGGTCATTGTTGACACACCACAACACACAGCACACAACAACGAAATGTGTCCTCTGCATTTAACCCATATGTGACATCATGACATAGCAGAGGGCAGCTAATTCAGCGCCCGGGGAGCAGTGCTTGGGGGCGGTACCTTGCTCAGGGTACCTCAGT
>JAABNX020000038.1:3953092-3975096 GCA_015163995.2 Mormyrus lacerda
CCTGTGAGAGTAGGGGCGAGCTGGTCGCCCAGTAAACCAGGGTCGGTGGAGGGTTCGTGGTTTCTTGGGGGTGGGGGGGTGGGGTAGCACTGAGTTATAGTGCTCTGAGATCCCTGGGAGGGTGGGGCTCCTAGATTTGTGTCCATGTGAGTTTGGTTTAGAAAACAATCCCCCCCAATGCAATGAAAAAGGCCTGTAAGCCGTTTGATTGGCTACAGCGCGGCTCATCTTAGGGAGGCTGACAGGTGACTGACCTTCCAACACCCTGGCAAGTCCGCCTCACATTATCCAGATGAAAATGATGCTGGTGTTTTGTAAGACATCCATCATGCTCTGCGCTCATCCAGCAGGAACCCAACACCGTGGAACTGGGCTCTGGGCCACAAGGGCCCGCGTGGAGCAAAGGGTTTCTGCTAACCCGGCCTGGGACAGGGTACGTGAGCAGCGGCGTGCTGGAGATGAGGAGCCATTTGGGTCACATCACCGACCCGCTCCGTTTTTGATGATCTTGGATCCGAGAGGCCATTCGGAAAGCTGTGCTTCATCCCGGTCCAGAACTGCTCGACATGATCTTTTATATATTTTGGATCAAGGTTTGCACAAAATCATGATTGGAAGCTTGTGTCTGTTTGGATGCCTTTCTGTGAATAAGCATGCAGACTGTTCTACATGCCTCTCCCTGTATGTATGCGCTCCGGCCAATGTGTGAATCTGTCCATATGTGTGCACACCTGTGTAAACATGCATTTATGTGGTTTCAAGGGAAGGCCTTGCATGTGCATCTATCTATTTGTACTTATGCGTGTATGTTTCCTGTATGTGTATCTGAACATATCCTTACACGTGTCTGGGCAGATATATCAGACATGGGGATAGCTTTGGGGATGAATCGACTTGTGGGATCTGAAGCATGTTCATATGTACAGGCTTTGTGGGCTGGGAGAAGGCCACACGCTTTGGAAGACCCCACATTCTTCAGTGACCCAATTGCCACGATCAAGCTGGGACACTGTGCAGCCAGAGGTTCTTATTCTGCGTGTGAGTCACGGTGGGGTGCAGCGGAAATATCAGCCGAGTCAGTCTGACAAAAAGCGACATGGTAATTACTCACATAGCAATCTAATTTAATCCGAGTCGACGGGGTATATAAAGAGTAACAAGATTTGTAATCCAATGAGTCCAAATCAAATGAGTCCAAACATCCAATACAGAACACAACTTGCGTTGAGACCAGCAGCAGCAGAGAAGACAGCTCACTGCAAGCTCGCAGCGAAGGCGGCGGCGAGCAGAGCCAGCGGCAACAGGAACTCGGGGATTACTGCAATTTTTATCTCTGTCCTTTTTTCGTGTTGGATGAGACCTGGCGGCTGGGGCTGCAATGTTTTCCGCCACACAGAACAGAAGAGAAAAAAATCCCTAAAGCAGCTTTTGGGGATTATTCCTCAAATTACGGACGCTGCGGATCATTTAGTGTTTCCATCCAGGAATCTGAAAATAAGCGCATACGTATGCATGTACAATAATATGATAATTCCGCCAAATGAGAACCACGTGCATACAAATAACTCCTTTTCCCCTATGCCAAGTTCACAGATGTGCGCTTTCTCACACAAACACGCGTCCGCGCAAAAGCACACACGGACAGCGAGAACGCGCACACGAGGAACGCAAAAAGTCGAAAAAGGGATGTGGATCTCACACCGCAGAAACTGAAAATGCTTTTAGCACGAAGCACAATAAGACCTAAAATCAGGGACTTCAACCACGTAATAAATTAAACGAATATGGGCATCTTGTATATCTACAATTCTGTGTTACAGGGAGCGCGGTCATCTGGAAGAAATGACAGCACTTGTTAAATCAAATTATTAATGAAACATTAAGCGACTAAACGCTTTGCTTTGCCGGGAAGTGGCGCTTTCAGCCGCCGTCTGCCAGTAAAGGGCAGATGGGATGGGAAGCAAAGAATTTCGGATGCTGATGTGAAGCCCTTTTTCTGCTTAGCTATGTTCAGATCTCCAAAAAAACTCATTCTTTTAATGGATTTGCAGTTTTTGTTTTAACTTGTTTTAAGCTCGGAAAGGGGGTGCTGTGGTGGGGGCTGGGACCGCAGCCCTGTTCCCCGCTTGCTGTGCTTATATGATAGAAATTAAGCTGCCCTTCATCTAGTACATTAGTCCAATATCTCGACATTTCCAGAATGTCAAAGGATACGAACAAGTTTGTTAATAAATGCACATGAATGCAAAGCAATCTGCCCCTTTTAGTCATTAATATAGTTACTAATTTGTAACCTCGGTTAAATCTAGGACTAAAATGTTTCTTAATTTGTTGCTATAAAATAAACAATTATTACACAATTAAGCGTAATATTGCGGCATAGGGAGAGACTTTAACATAAACATAAATTGGATTCCTAAGCAAACAATAATCATTATCCTGCTGGTGCAGATTGACAGGAACTGACAGGCACAGGAAACGAGGCTAACCCAGGCCAGGGGCTGAGTGAGTTCGAGCCACAAGGGGGCGATGTCTATTAACGAGACTGATACGGCATAGCAAGCTATTCTGCTCGCAGACGTTCCAAAAAAGCTGCTGTAAGATTGGTGATACAGTATGCAGGCTGGAGATTGGCGATACGGCCGATGCCATCTCTGGGGGGATGTCTGTAACAGGGCACCGCCAGTCGCCGGCTCTCTGATTGTCCCGGTGGGGGCTGCCGTAGCGCTACCTGCACGACCGGCCGGCGGCTCCCATCTGAGCCCCTGCTTTTATCGGCGCCGATGGGCCGTGCTTGCATGCCTGCCACTCAGCCGAGACCCATTTACACGCCAGGAATCGCAGATAAAGACCGCGCCGCGCCGCCGGCTCTCACATGTCGGCGGTAAGCGTGTAGCAGCCACAGAACCGTTTTCCAGATTGGATCACTGGCGGGGGAGCGTGTTCATCCGCTCCACAAGCCGCCGCGGCTAGGATATCGAGCACCTGGACAGATGGCGAGTGTCATGTTACGCGTCAGAGTAACACTGGAAGAACAGCTCCGAGCGCGGGAATCAGGCCATTCCCGGAACGGCGGCTGACACGCGGCTGACTGGGGGGGAGCTACGGAAACTTTATCCCACTTCTTTCCCCTTTTTATGCTTCTCACGAGGCCTGTCGCTGGGCATTTACTGGTGGAGTCCTAGCCCCCCCCCCCCCCATGTTAAAACATGACATGACATGTTTTAACCCCCCAGCTGCACAACAGCACACTGCTAGGGGTCAGATACAGGTTATGGAAAGGCTGTAGATGCCTTTGCTTTAGGATTCCCCTTGGTGGACGGGGCAGTTAGGACACCACGTTTTTAACGTTGCAAGTGACGTCTGACTGTGTGCGGAAAATAAGATAACCTGTATAATTACCACAAGCCCATCTTACATACATATGACACAGAATAATACGCAGTGTGTGTTTGCCAGATTTATATGTTTCTTGTCAGGCCAGTAAGCACAAGGCGGGGAGCAGGTTTTCAGATCAGAGCGCAAATCCCTATGCCTGCTCAGGACCAGCGGAAGGAGTAGAAAATGACGTGCACAGCTTTTCTGGAAACTTCTCCCACCGTATGCGCATGCATAAGTGTCCTCAGTCGGCCGCTTCGCTGTTTAGCTAGTTGTTTAGGGGGGGGTGGGAGGGGGAAAACGTGCAGTGACGCTGGGGTCCAGCGAGCAGAACCGGGCAGACGAAGCAGGATTACGGCTGGAGTTACAGGAGACGGAGCAAAACAAACAGGCTCACACCGAGCCGGGTCGGCATCTGGGGCTGACGTGGGCCGACCTCCTGCCTGGAGGGAGACGGCACCAGGTGTGCGGCACCCGCGAGCATTTGGAGGAAAACGTTAAACAAAGTAGGAGGAGAAGGAGGAGAAATTCGTTCCAAGCTGGAGTGGGCGTTGACAGAGGTAGAGAAGATAAAAGAAGAGATAAAGAGAGAGATGAAGTGGTAGAAAACTTCTCCACCGTGGTCTGAGCCACCAGAAGTCCTTAGTTCCTCGAATATTTTCCTCTGTCTCCCACGGCCCCGTGGCCCCCCTGTCGTTTATCTAGCTCTAATTAATCACTGAAATCTGAGACAGCCTATCAGGATGGCCCCCAGCCCACGTTATCGCTCACGGCTGCCTAAGCTAACAAATTTACCCTCTCGCGCTCACCTCGCTGCGGGTGGCGTGCGCGAGGGGTGGGGGCGTGCTGACAAGCGTGGGGGCATGAAGCAGTACCCTACGGGGGTGGGGGCAAGGAATGAGTAGAACAGAGCTCCAGGCTGTTGGCTCTCGGCTGGGACTGAAAGCTGCGCTCGCGTCTATGGCTCTGTGGACTTTGGCTCGCACACCTGAGGGGATTCGGGATTGCAAGAGCTTGGCGATGATAGCGCAGGTTAGTCATGTGACCCGAAATGCAGCCCATTGATAGGATGGAATTACAGTTACAGTTCATGGGTTACTTATATAAACACAAGGTGGATGCATATGCAATATTGTATATAAACTGTTTCCCTTAGCCGTAGCGACACACACACACACCCTCATCCACATGCGGGGGCGGTGCGGAGAAACTGAGCCAGCCCAGGAGCCGTTGTGCGTTGTATAAATGTCAGGTAAATGCTGGATAAACCGGGTAAACACAGTTAAGGTTTCACTCCTGCAGAAAGACCTGCCAACCTCACGCAGTCAGCAGCTGCCAGAAGACAAGACAGCCTTTGTTTCCACGCGTGGCCCCCCTGAACTCGTCCCCGTGCGAGGACTGGCTCCCTGGAAGAGTGTAGGAGTGCAAATAAACTGTGTAACAGAAGTGTCTATGTGGCGCTTTGCTCTCAGGTCTGTGTGCTACACTGTGATTCACCATCTGAGCATCCCTAAGCCTGTCAGGCCTTCTCAAAGGCCCTAGATCCAAAAATGAGTCGCCCCTGTGCCTCCCTCCCCCACTATCCAGCAGGCAGGTGGCTACATCCCGCTAACATGCACAAGGCGTCAAAGCACGTAATGCCGACAGAGTCCACGGTCGGCTCTTTAAACGACACCAGCTGACCTGACATCCGTTCTCATTCGCTGAGATCCATGGCAGCACAGCAGTGGCAAACCTCCCCCCCCCCAAAACCACCAGCTCTTAGTCCTCTGCCCCTCTAACCTCACCTCAGTCTCACCAAATGTTTGCCCAGCGAAGAGGCTGATTTCAAGGTTTAAGAAACCAAAAGTGAAAAAAACACAAAAAATAGAAAAAGAGAGACTTGTTGGGAAAACATTGCGGAGGTCTCGCGTGTGCCCATGCAGGAAGGGCGTGTTTACACAGGCAAGTACTGACACACTGCCAAGCTGAAAGAGGGACTGCGATGCAGGCAGGCCGAGTGTGCCCACTGCGGGGACTGCAGGTCACCTTACGGCCCTGGATACCCAGCGTGCAGTGCGTGCCAACTCAACCCCCCCACCCCACCCCACCCCACCTCACCCCAACTCTACAGTCCACAGGATGAAGCCCTCAAAGGCTGAACCACCAGCAGGCTGTATCTGGGCCTGTTCTTCTCGTGGGATAACTGACGGCACATGTAATGTCACTCACCAAAAACAAGATGTGGCTCGGATTTTCCCTACAATCCCGTTTGAATTTTCAGACCAACTTAAATAGTATCTTTAGTTTTTTCGAACCCGTGTTTGCCTGTATATTTACATCAACACGTATCATACAATTTCCAAAGCTCACTTAGTCCATTTTACTGTTTCGAGATGTTTTACTGTTTTACTGTAATGACATAAAGTCAAGCTTCCTCACTGGGCTTACAGTATCCACAGAAAGTTTCTCATCCCATGCACTGAATGAGTTTTGGAAATTTGCTGTTCAGTTATATACCAATGAAACTGATGCTAATCAAACAATATAACTAAGATCTGTCATATTCAGAAAATTCATATTCTGTCACGTTCAGAGCATTTGCTACCCCCGACTAAGCATTTGCAAGTGCTTAGTCGGGGGTAGCATAAAACTTCACAACCGCTCCAACCCGGATAAAGGCTTCTCTGAAACGTAAGGACAGAATCATGAGTGATGCATTCATACACACATGACTCATCTCTTTAGTGACATCCTGTGTGTCAAACCTTCCAGATGAAGGCGTGAGCGGAATGTGAAGGGGGAGAGCCTTGCCAGGAGGAAGCACCAACCACAGGCAGCTGGACCCTGCTTGGGAGGGGGGGGGGTGGGCTGGGACTACAGAGAGCCACCATGGAGTCCTTGACACAGGACAGAGGCCCCCCCTCGAGAAGAAAAGCTTTATCTATCTATCTATCTATCTATCTATCTATCTATCTATCTATCTATCTATCATCTATCTATCTATCTATCTATCCCACACCACACTAAGCATTGGAGCGAACAACTATAAAAATATAAGTCAAAATAAAACAAGTTTCCTTTAAATATAGAAAGAGTGTAACAGTGCATGTCTAACATCCTGTGAACTGGTTGTGTGGTGATGGCACAGTCAAATTCTAGGCTGTCCTTTCACTTTAAATGCACTTGTTAACTCTTCCTATGAAACAGCAGCATTTAATGTCCCTTGTTATAATTATAATTAATGAATTATAATTGTTATAATTGCTAAAGGAGGTTATTTTGATGCGTCAAAGATACATTTTCCTGCTAATATAGGAACTGAACACACTGTAAGTGTGTCTGTCTGTCTGTTGGCAGTCACACACCATCTCTCCCCTTAGACAAACACTGCAGAAATTCAGCAGTGTTCAAATGAGGGAAGGCTTCGCTCCCAAGTCACACTGCAGTGCTCATCCATTACGTTGCCTGTCGCCTTGCTCAGCCCCCCCCCCCCCCTGCTCTGATCTGCGCTCTGATGGTGGGGGGGGGTTGCAGCCCGTGTTCTGCTCCCTGCTCCTGGACATCAGGGGTGCTTTGTGCAGCCAAGCCTGTAATAACAATGTGGCAGCCCTAGCAGAACAGCCACCCCCTCCGTCCTTCCCCTTACTCCTTTCTCATTCTTCTCTTTCTCTTTCTCCCTCCTCCAGAATCCGTCAGTTAGAGGACACTCATGCGAGAGACGGCGGCAGGTTAAAAGGATGGAAGGGAAGCGAGCCGAGCCCAGAACAATGAGGGGTCCTGCCTGTCCCACAGCCGGCTGCGGCCGCCGCCCAGGGCACGTCCCCGACGCAACTCATCCAATGAGAGGCGGGTGGCGGTCCTCCCCCCTCCAGCACTGTCTGTTACCCCCCGCCATCCCAGGAAATCCGGAAAGGGAAACCGCAACAATATTTTGCCCGAGACTCTGAGTCAATATTATTCCGTGTTTAAAGTACAGGAAGAGAGGAGGACTGAAAGCAGAGCTGGGGGCCAGGGGCCGGGGGCCGGGACACTGGGCAGGCTGAGACAGCACGTCGCGAGACAGCGAAATGCAAGGTCTGACTTCTGGGCTCCATTAGACAGCGAGCCGGCCGCTCCCCTCTCTGCGGGGGTGCATACCTCTTCTGCATGGGTTCAGACATAGATCCCCCCCACCCCCGGCTTGTTTTCACATCTCTTGAAATGTCACCTTTTTTCTCCAGCCCGATCCATGTGATCTACGTGTGCTGCATATCTGTGCTGACACTGGCCAGCAGGGGGCGGCCTTCGCAAAAACAAAGGGCTCTTGAATGCTCAACTGCCACAGCAATCTGAGAGCCTCTCTCGCTGCCGGCTGAGCCGTGCGGTCTGTCTGAAGCGAAGGCAGTTTAGGACAGCGGACGCCGTGGGTGCACATCGCGGCCTGGCGAGCTGGCCATCTGTGCAGTCACACATGTGATTTCCTATTAGAACCATCAAACAATGTACTTACATTAAGTCTTAAACAGTTTAAGACTTCCTTGATCTCCATCTTTCAGCTTATGCAGTACAAATCCATCTGGGGGGGTGCTATTTGGGGCAGCGGAGACCACAAGGCGGAGGAAACACCCCCAACGGGATGCCAGTCCATCGCAGGGCACACACACGCAAAGAATTAATATGAACATGCGGAGAGGGGAAGTCATTCCACAAAAATGTCCGCTGCAAGATCTCAGCGTGTGATCGGAGGCGTCTGCCGCCTGCAGGACTCGCATGCAAAGTGGGCCCCAAGTGGGACTGGGGGGCCCCAAACTGGACTGGGGGGCCCCAAAGGGCCAGGCTCCGGTGAACATGATGCCACGCAGTGGAATCCCACTCAGTGGTTATTCTGCTAGCTTGATTACATCGCTCTGCTTCTTGCCTGTGCGCTTAATCACTGGCTTGGTTTCACTCAGTGTTTTCCTTGACCCCCCCCACGCCAATCTCATGTTTCAGATGCAGTCACCCTGGGAAACAGGAAAAGGAGGCCCCTGATTGGGGAGGGGGGGGGGGGTTCATGTGGTACTGCGGGCTCACCTTTGCAATGTGCTGCTACAGACTCACGCACACGGACACGCAGACGGACGGACACACGCACACATACAAAAACATGGATGATACAAACTGATACAAATGAACATTGTGTAATTAGCTCCTCCCAATTCCACAGCTGGTGAACTTTTGCCCCAACGGTGCAACCTGAGCACCAGCACTCTGCACATCATCATAAGGACTGGACAGCGAGTTCGCCCTTCTATTGGAGCAGGCTGGCTCACATTACCCAGAATGCTCTGTATGTGTTTGGGGTGCAGCAGTTCACGACGCCGACAATGGTATATAGCAATGCCGTAACTGCTCCTGCACCTCACCACACTCCCTCTCTCACACCCCCTGTCTTTCTCACTCTTTCTCACACTCCTCCCTCACTCTCCTTCTCTTTCTCTTAAACTCCCTCCCTCTCTTTCTCCTTCACTCTTTCTCAGACTGCCTTCCTTCCTTTCTCCCTCTCTCCCCTTCACTCATCACCTGTTCTAGCACTTCGTTCCTCCATCTCTCCTTCTCCCTCCCTCTCACACTCTCTCTCGCATTCCCTCCCTCCCTCCTTCTGTCTTTCTTTCACATTCCCTCCCTCTGTCCTTTACTCTCTCATATTCCCTCCATCCTTCACTCACAATTCTTCCCTCCCTTCGTCTCTCGATCTCATTCCCTCCCTTGCAGCTTCTCTCTTTCTCTCACAATCCCTCCCTCCATCCCTTGCTCCCTCTTTTTGTCACATTCCCTCCATCCTCACTCCCTCTCTCTCACATTCCCTCCATCCCCTCTTTCTCTCTCAAATTCCCTCCCTCGATCACTTGCTCCCTCTCTCTCACATTCCCTGCCCCTTGCTTGTTGAATTTTCTAGTGGGTCAGGCCAAACTCGCAATTTGTCTATCTCGAAAAAGTAAGCTGAGAGTCTGTACTGGGGGGGCTGGTAGTGATGTGGCTCAGGGTGGGGTCTGCGTACTCTGTGCTGACCCGTACCCTGCAGGAGTCCTCCACGGTGCGGGGGCAATGCAGAATGTTGTGTGAACTCAGCGATGATCAAAGTCTAGTGCTGAAAGTATGATGTGCAGGGTGAATTTGTGTACTGATTTTTTTTTTCTTTCCATATATTATTCGTCTGTCTTTTTGACCAAGGCTTACTTGTGCATTTGTGTTAATGAAGAGGTTTTTAAAAGTCAAAAGTCTATTTCTCTCACATTCCCTCCCTCCTTCTCTCACTCTCTCCCTCCTTCTCTCACTCTCCCTTGCTCTCTCCTTCTCTCTCCCTGTCTCACACACATCCCCAGGCATCCATTTCAGCTCTAAGTGTTTTCTCTGGTCTGCATACAGTACATTAACTTTTAAGTCTGTCCTACCCCAACCTTACACAGGCGTCAGGAGTCCTGGCCCCCAGATCCTTCAGAGGCTCATAAGTCCCTCCTCCTGCCAGTTGGGGTAGCGGGAGGATCTGATGGAGCTGGGGGGGGGGGGTGTCGTCTGAGCAGGTGACCTGGCCCGTACTGACGCTATTTCTGCGACTGTGTGAAAATGGGCTGGGGGAAGCCCAGCCGGTGCCCCCCCCCCGCCATGGGTGCCACAATGAGAAGAATACAAGCTGGAATGGCCAATCACGTGGTAGGTGGACAAAGGAAGATATGAAGGCGTTTGTGTGAGGAGTTGCAGAGAGTGTCACCGACAGGAAGATGCAGAGGTAGGAGGAAAGTGATGTGATGCAGTCAGGACAGAAGACAAAGGAGGTCTTATGCAGGCCCTCTGAACCCTGTCACCCACGGCGGGGGGGGGGGGGCGGGCGACACACTCGTTTGAAGATTTCCGATGATTTATTGCGTACTACTTGACTTCTTCACTGTGTCTGAGAGTGGGACAATGACGCGGGTCACTGCGGCGCCCTTATCTGCCAGTCCAGCACTGACACGGACAATCGACAGTCAGCTCGCCCATTTAAGTTACTGTCCGCTGGCACAAAACAATGGATTTATTGAGACATCTCCTTGCTCACCCAGCTTCAGATCACTTCATGATGGTTGACCATTTCTTTTTTAATGGTTATTTTGTTTACCTAAAAAGCGTGGATAAAGTAAAACGAAATGTAGCGTCTAGGGGGCGTGGTGTCACAAACGAAAATCATATCAGATGTGACAGCTCGAGCCGTGGTAACTGCGTACTCACACGAATAATTATTAATTCACCAGTTTTGTACTCGGTGCCCTCTTGCGGTTGAGGTTTTTATTTTTTCAAAGTTTAAAAATTTTAAAAAGTTTGAGGGGTACATGTAATTCAGATGGATCTCCTGTGGAAATGAATTCAGCCGCAATAATTCCCACCATCCACAGCTGCAAACAAACACCACACTTCCACTCTTTCTCCGAGAAGCCCACTTCTGGTATAAGGGGGGGAGAGAACACTAGCCGTCCACCTCCTCCTCCCTCTCCCTCGCCACCTCCTCCTAACGGTAAACACTCTCAACTACAAACTCCTGGAGCACATAGCCAGCAATCCCTCTGCAACAGCTGAATAAAAACTTGAGCGGGACGGACGGAGAGAGCGAAAGGAGAAGAGAGAGAGGTGGAAGAGAGAGAGGGGGGAAAGAGAAAAGGACAGAGGGGTGAGAGAACGCAGAGTGCCTGTTGGGGTCAGAGAATGGCGGAGAGCCGGAATGATCCGTGTCCTTTTTCAGATCGGCATATTTAAGCCGGCGATTCTCTGTCGCGGGAAAGCAAACCATTTGAAAAGGCGAAGGGGAACCAGCGCAGCCGAAGGAGAAGCGGGAACCGCGCCGCCCAGACGCCGTCGGTGCTGCTCCCATTACAGCCCGAGATGTTCTGTCAGTCGGGAATGCGATGGGTGCTTATGTGCGCTTTTCTGCAGGCGGTCTCACCCAGAGGAAGCCACGGACGGCCGAAGCAATGTGACACACCTAGATCGGTGAGTTTCAGAGCGGACCTGAAACGCCGCTTTACCTGTCCGCGTCGGGAGAGGCGCTCCGCGTCCGCGTCAAGCAGGTGAACGCGGCTCCACCACGGCTCTCTAAGACTAGTTTGCGAGTTTCGGACTGTCTGTCACACCATGACAGGCGGCATGAAGAGAACTAATTAGTGTTTAAACTCTGTATATTATTTAATTCAAAGCTATGTCTTCTTTATCATGATATATTTTTGTTGTTATTTTTGAGCATCTTTACATTTCTGCAACTTTTTCTGCAAGTTTTAAACATCGATCGTTCAATACAATTAATTTAGCTTTTATTAAATTTCAGATTTATTGATTTTAATTCTGTATTTTTTTCTTATTCAAATTCATTTATAATTAAAATACGATATGAAATATTCCTCCCATATTATTTGCAGCTTTACACTTTTCTGTTAAAACTCCGATACATCTGATTCTTGTCATTTATTTTTATGATTATGGTGACGATGATGACAGATTAAAATATGTTTAAGACGCAACCGGCTAGTGTATTTTGTAAGGCATTTTACTGGAGTGTTTTATTGCACATAAAATCATCATTTAAATCAAAATGTGTAGTCGTGAAATAAAGAGAAAACAGGGGATTTGTTGTTCCTTCAAATGAGAAACCCGAGAAGTGAGAAATTTTATTTAAATGGCTGAGATTCAGTGCATTTCAGGGCCTAATAAGCAAAACTATAAATAAAGCGGAACGAAATGTCGCTTTGGCCCGGCAGCCCCGTTTTCTTTAGCGACAAAGTGAACAGGCGAGCTGCCTTCTCTGAACCACCAACAGTGCTAATTAAACTACTACGTTTCAAGCTTTAGCAGCGATCGGTTCAATAAAGCGTGTGCGGGTGTGCTGACCGGTACATTTTAAATTTACTTTAAAGTGAACATGTGGCTGTCTTTCTTTCGATGTAAATTTATCGTGACCCGCAGAGAGGAGCAAAAGCACATGACTGCGCACCACTTCAAGTCGCGGGCACCCCGTTGTACACAATCCAGGCGTGTATTCCAAAACGATGTGGTCTCATAAAACCAAATGAATCATTTGCTAATGAGGCCAGCCTGTTATTCAATTACACAGCCACAAATAAGTCAATTAACAAATAAACGCACACTCAACATGTTGCTAAAACAAACAACGCTGGAATATGTTGGAAATTAAAATTTAAATTAAATTAAAATATACATTTTCAGTGTGCGCTTACGATAATGCGGCGATTAAAGAATTAGAATGAATATTATATCATCAGTGATTGATCGTGATTCATTGTGTTTCCGCGGTGTTACTGTTGTATCGGTATTATTCTCCATCATAATGTTTCCTACAAACTTACCTGCTAGCCTACATGCTTCGAATAATTATTACTATTATTGTTGTTGATGATGAATGATGGTGATGATGTCTTATTTGTTACTGTAGTTGTTACAGAATTTGAAAAATACCTTTTTACTTATTTACCATAAACTTAAATTGGATTGTCCTCTCACTAAAATTGAATATTTCTTGAGTCTTTGCTATTGTCACTATGATGTCAAGCTGTTGAAAATTAAAACGGCAACAATTTATAATGGCGCGAAATATGTAGCGCAATACATTTTTCCTGTTTGTTAAAACATAGAGAATGGAATTTTTGTCGGTATGTATCCGAAACGACTAATATTCTGATTTAAATAATAAATATGTTCGGTTAAATATACGTGGGATATATTTTAAGTGCTAATAAAATATATACATAGACCCATATTTAATACATATGATAAAATCCAAAGTTGACCTATTATGTGAGAAATCTTATCTGGCCCAAAGGCTGCGGTGTGCCGGCCGATCCCGAGACGCGCGCTCAGTCTGTCCCTCGCAGAGCTCCGAGCTCCAGCGGCGACTGGCGCGGAGACTGAATTCGCGGCTGAAACACGGAGCCCGGCCGCCCGCTTTCTGCTGCTTCCTTCTCTCGGCCTTTTGGCCTCCGGGATATTATTTCTTGATGCCCCGCATGTCAGGAATTAGTACTCCTTGTGTTTTCATGTCGGGCAGGCCTTTGTTCAATGCGACCCCCAGCTTCTCCCCTGCTCTCTCTCTTTGGCATTTCTTTATCGTGTTTATTTTTCCCTTGCCCCTGTCCCCCAGCAGAGCGATATGAACTCCTTCCTGTGGACGGTCAGGCGTGAGCCCCCGCTGCCGCCCTCTTACCTCTTTGGGACGATCCATGTGCCCTACACCAGGGTCTGGGACTACATTCCTGAGAGCTCCAAGCGGGCCTTCCAGACTAGCACCAACGTCTACTTCGAGCTGGACCTGACCGACCCACTGACCATCTCCAAGCTGACCAGCTGCCAGCTGCTGCCACACGGCGAGAACCTGCAGACGCTGCTTCCCCGCGACCTCTACCGCCGCCTCAAGCGCCACCTGGACTACGTCAAGCACATGATGCCGCTGTGGATGACGGCCGACCAGCGTGGGCGGGGCCTCTACGCCGACTACCTGTTCAACGCCATCGCCGGCAACTGGGAGCGCAAGCGGCCTGTGTGGGTCATGCTGATGGTGAACTCGCTCACTGAGTGGGACGTGCGCTCACGAGGGGCCCCCGTGCTCGACCTATTCCTGGCCCAGGAGGCCGAGCGGCTGGGTAAGCGGACTGGCGCCGTGGAGAGAGTGGAGGAGCAGTGTCATCCACTCAACGGACTCAACTTCTCGCAGGTGAGTGGGGTGAGGGTGTGGTACTGGGGGCGCAGCACTGGAATAGGCTGAGAAAGAGTGGGATTAGATTGGGTGATGAGGTCAGGCCAGTTCTGTCTAGGAATTTACCCAAAAGTAGCCGTTTTTTTGTCATCCAGCATTTTTGGATGTCAGTCGGATCACCAGCCCATGCTGTGTTTGTTTTGGGGACGCCTACAGGAGTGTAAACAGCTGTACCCCCCAGCCAAACCCCCCCCCCCAAACTCCCAGCAGCCTCTGCTTATTTGTGACATCACCACCTCTTGCCTGTAACCCGAGCTTGAAAGATGGACGAATTAACCCAATTACCCGATGGCGCGATAAACGGGGAGGAGATCTGTCTGGTTTCTGGGTCTCGCGCCCCAGCGATATCAGGGGCTGGCAGTGAGTGTCCAGAAACAGCGATGGTCCACACTGGGGGTGCTCAGGGGGTGGGCAAGGGGGGCCAGTCATACTGAAATTGTTTAACACTTGAGTGCTGTACTCTATGGTTTTCACTAGTGTGCGGTATGTTCACACTGAAGAATCAGTCAGCGCGCAGTGCCGTGCTCAAAAGGGAGTCATACTGGATTCAGTGGGAAATCGAGGACACCCACAGAGAAACGAAAATCATCCCAGCCTGTGCTGTGGCGGATGGGCGGAGAGTGGATCCAGGGGTGGGGGGAGGGGGGGGGAAATCTTAAAAATCAGAAGTGCTGTGGTGACTGAAGCAGGAGAGAGAAATGCGGACAGAACGCGAGCGGTTTCTTACAGGCTGAAATATCTCCTTTGCGTTCCTCTGCAAATTCCTGTGTGTGTGTGTGTGTGTGTGTGTGTTCATCTGAACCCTGCTGGAAAATCGGACTAGTCCCTATTAGCCTGTAGCAAGGTTCTTACATTCATGCTGCACACTCATATCCATAGTATATGCATGGCCAGACTTATCCACCAGCTAACCTGGGGCTGTAGGGTCCCGACCTGTAGGGGGCCCTGTATTTTTTTCATGTTGTTAAGGCAGGATTCTAAGCTGTATGTAGGGGCCCCACAAATATATTAACCCAGGGGCCCCTACCCCCCTAAATTTGGCCCTGAGCTAAAATAAGAGGGCTAAAGGCTCGCTGTCACCTTTTAAAGGCAACGGGCGTCTGACTCGCGCTTGAGGTCGATCCTGTAACAGCCGATTGGTGAGATGCTAATGGGCTGGAGAGTAGGAGGTACTGGGAGCAGAAAGTGCACCGCCTGAGATTTGAGCTGCTGCCGTTCCTCGTGTGAGGTCGGGGGGGGGGCACAAGCAGTGCCACCCTGGTGCCGTAACAGTATCTCTGTACCCGGGGCCCCCGATTCCAACCTGGGGGGGCGGGGGGGCTCTTCGTTTTCATCAACGCCTCCTAACTACGCTGTCAGCGGGGGGGCTAGTGCCGATTAGCCTCTGGGTCCGGGAGCACAGGATGTTGTGTGCCAGGTTTAAACCCCAAGCACACGTTTCAGACTGACATGTCTCTGTTTCAATATCTGCATCTTTTATTTAATCCTTTTAAAGTTCCTTTCAACAGCACAGTCCTAATACTACCATTTCCTCAGAGGTCATTTTGGTAAAACTGGAGTAAAACTCCAGACTAAGATTTTGTTCCAACGAACCAGTTGCGTACTCTGATCGCCACTCTTTATTTCCAACTGGTTGGTTGAAACAAAATCTTGGTCTGGGCTTTTACTCTCTGGACCTGGACTAAACAAACACCTCTGCATTGGGTTTTCTGTAGTGTTTCTAGGGAGGAATGCAGATTATTTCAACTGATATTCCTCTTCTTTTACACCCCATCTACAGAGAATGATGATTGTATTTGTAATAGATGAGCCAAACTTTAATCCACATTAATTGTTTTTATAAGATTCGTCACTTGTCCATGAAAGTTTCAGACTTGAGTGAAAAAATGGGGGTTGTCCATAATTAACATCACATGGTCTGGCCATATTTGCTGAACCCTGCTGTTTTGGCCCGGTGTCCAATAAAAAACAGCGGATTGTAAAGTGTCTATAACAATTTAAGTAGGTAACTTCAAACACGCTTCGCGAGACCACAGAGGAGTAATTAGCAAACCTCTCTAATTAGGCATTAGCCGCTCTGAGTTTATATGAGGCTGCATCAACCACGAAGGGCGGGACGTCAGACGTACTGGGTTTGAATCTGAGTGTTTGGTGATGCGGAATGTGGGCGGAGCTTTGGGGCTGGCTTTTCCTACATGCTGCTGCACTCCAGGCGTGCTGCTGTCGCCGCTCCTGTGACAACAACTTCCAGTGTACGTTCCGGTGAAATAAACCCCTGCCTGTCACCAGTGTCAGAGGCTTAACCTGTGAGAAACGCTTACTGGGTTACTGGGCAGCTGCAACTTGACTGAGATGCAGCAGGCAGGCAAATTTGATTTATTTTGATTATTCTAGCACTACAGTTGACCAGTTGGTAGAGTGATGTGGTTAAGATGGTCAGCTACTAGTGGTGCGAGTGATGTGCAAACCCCCACCTCCCACAAGCCCAGATCCCTGATTTGGAATCTGATTCAGACCCAGTCAGTGTTAGTGTTCCTAACAGAAATAACAGCTGAGAGTCTCCTGAAACAAGCTCAGGAGACCTAGGGCGCTGCTGGATATGGTATGCAGCCCCTGGCTGCCTTCAGTGGCCCCCACATTTTTTTTGGGGGGGGGGGGTCACAGGATGTGCTCCGCAGGTGAAAGGTGGATGCAGGACGTTCAGCACTCTCTGGGGCCTCTGTATCATCTGATATGGCCGTAGACGAGGGGGGGGGCTGTGTTTCTTTACGCTCTGGTTCTCTGGCGTCTGGCTCCGCAGCCACAGCTATCGGGGGCATGATAAGAATTTGGTTACCGAGCTCTCGGCTTGGGAAACAAAAGGAGGGGGGGGGGGGAGGTGGATGTTTCTTCTCCCGCCATTTGTGGTGCGATGTGGTCGGACAGCTGGGCGGGGCTGGCTGCAAGAACCCCCCCCCCCCCAAGGAGAAACATCACAGGGCAGAGCAGCAGAGCAGACCCCTTGGCCTCCACTGGGTATAAATATGCGCTGTTTTCCCGCTTGGTTTCGAGGCGTGTCATAACGTCATTGCATGGCTGGCGCCGGGGGGGTCGGGGGGGGGGTCGCAGCCCTCATGTGAGCTTACAGGCCCCCCCAGTGGGGGTGAGGGTGAGGTCAGACCAGGTTACTCTGCTGGTTCCCCATGACCTCAGGAGCCTGATGCCCCCGCTCGCTCGGGGGCCCCGCAGTTCCATCACCTCGGGGCCAGTCCTGTTTCTCCTCTGACAGGGGGGGTCAGGGGCTGGCGGGGGGCATGTCCCCGGCTCCCGCTTACAGAGGGCTTTCAGCCAGCAGCAGATAGAAAGCGTCATTTGCCGGTATTTTAATTACACACACAGTGACGGCGTCTGCTTTGCACGGAGCCACAATACTGCTCTTCTCTCGTTTTCCGCATTGTTCCACAAACGCTCCGCGCTCTATTAGCTGGACTGATTGCTGGTAAACAAGCCATATTTTAAAGAAAGAATTAGGTACATTTCTGTCACTCTCAGGCTTAAAATATTTACATTCTGGCTCTTATGTATTGGAGATGTTTGGAATGCCGCTGGTCTCCAAAGCCGGCTGCCCCGCTGTTGCCTGCTCATTGCCTCTCTCTCCCTCTCTGTTCTGTGGCCTCCATGTGGATGAGGAGGACTTGTCAGGCCTCCCTCTGGCTGCCATGCGGATGCACGCCTGCAGCATCGCAGCTCTGCGGCAGTATTCACGGATATCGGACCATCTCCTGGCTCTGCTAATACACAGACGACCAAATGTTGCTTAAATTACTTAATTGGCCTCCCTAATGACTAAATTGCCCCTCGTTATCCTGAACTGCTTACGCAATTAGGACTTGGCTGGTGCAACGACATGCAGGGGAATGCGTCGGTCGCAGACGGCTCCCTGCACCCATGCTGCCTGGTAGCGGGGCTCGCGTCAGACTGGAACGTGCGGTGCCTTTGGTCTGCTTCATGCTGCATTTCCTGCAAGCTTCTTTTTGCATTATGCATGCCTTGCCCAGTGTTTTGCTTTTTTTTTTGAGCTGTGCTTTGGCATTGCGTACTTCCACAGGCACATGTGACCCCGCTTGGCAATGACAAAACGTGGGGTCTCCGGCAGCGTGGAGCAGATCTCTCATTCAGCCGATAAGTTGGCTCCGTTTCCACACAGAGGTGGTTGGATGGACCGTTGGGATATGTGGGTGCCACCCTTTGCACAGCCCCCTCTCTCGCTTTCAAGCTCGGGTTCTGGTCTGGGGGATGACTGGAGATGAATTCCCCATATTGTCACTCAGTGTACCCACCAGGCCGGGGCGTTAGGGGAGCGGCAAAGATCCCTGTTCCACCTACACCGTTTCCCAAATCCTCCGTTCAGCCGCATTCCTTTTCCACATAGGAGTGGCGTTTTATCGTTAATCTGTTGGCGTGACACTGAGAGGAGAGCTTCTCTCCGCAGTCCTCTCGTGGTCCGAGGCTGGGATGCGCGCGCCACATTCAGCCTGACGACAGCAAGGCGGAGACAAATTAAGTCAATTAAGCGGATTGTTTTGCTTGAAAGTTCTGAAGGAAGGTGTGTTTTTCCAGGCCTGGCTGTCTGAGGCAACGGCTGATTGATCACAGACAAGAATGCGACTCACGGATTTGTAGGAAAACATTTCCCCGGAATGCCGTCGCTGGAGGTGTGATAGGCATCTGAGATCCGAATCGCAGGAGAATCGCTGACCGCCCGTGTTTGCACGCATCCAGCGCGGGGGTTGTGTCACGTGTTCTCGCTCGCCTGAATTGCCGTGTTCGGGGAAGGCCGGCTCATTCCCGGTAGAAAGTGCCGGAAAGCCGGGAATGAGGATCAAAGGATCCCGAGGTAGTTTTCTAAGCAGAAAAGAGACGCGATGGCTATGAATGAATGATAAGATCACAGATAAACAGCTATTATGGGAGATGGAAATAAACCTCAAAGAAACACCATATATGGAAGTGAAAATCCCTGTGGCCCTAAGAGTGTCGGCATACGCTGCTAAGGGCTCCTGTTAAACTTCTCAGCACGTGTAGGCGTGTCCCCCGCTGGCCCACGCCCTTTACCCTCCACATGTCCCCCGACGTTCTCCCAGCATGCCTGGCGGTCTGTCCTGCAAAGGCCCTTATTTTTTTTTTTTTTTTTTTTTTTTTGCTGCCGACCTTGGGCGGAATTTTGTCATCCATCACTGCCGTGGCCCGTCTTAGGCGGTGCGCCCTCCTCCAGCAGGGGTCAGGGCTGGAGCACAGCGCGCATTCCTGCACTCGCCTGCCGCTCCTCTCGTAAACTTTTACTGGGGCGCGCATAAATCGCCGGGTTCCCGCTGCCTCACCAGGCGACAAGCATGTGAGCCACAGCAGAAGGGGACTAGGCTTTGGGAAAGGGGGGGGGGGCTTCCATCAAATGACAAAGCTAATGTCACAAGCCGTCGCTAGGCATGGCCTCGGCCTTGTCGACCTTTGACCTTCGAGTTGTCCGCACTTGCAGGAAAGAGTTTCCTGCAAGGGCCATTCTGGTATAAGTTTACCCGGTCACTCCTACCCCCCGGCCTCCCATTCCCCACTCGCCTGTGTTTATGTTTAACGGAAGGGGTTAGGGGTTAGAGACTAATGCTGTCCATTTATGGGGGAGGGTCAGGGGTTAGGTTCTAATCCCGTAATGAAGGCAGCAAAGCCCGCCAGACTGTGGCACATCACATTAAGAAATGAGTCATGATCAAAGGCCTCTGGGTTTGTGTCTTGTTGCTGCTGTTTCTCCTGAGTAATAAGCCTGTTTTTGAGACAGTCATTCATTATTCACCATAACTGCTTATTTAAAGGACAACAGTGACTGGGTGCAAATCCCAGGAAGAATGAATATGTAAAGCTGGCTGTTCAGAGCGAAGCTACTTAGCATCCAGCAAGATTGGGCACCTTTGGGCCCCTGGGAGGTAACGGAGACCCACACAAGGGATCCTCAGCAGTCACCACGCCGATGCTGGATCCAGACCCGGAAACGTGTAGCTCTAAATCAGCCGGTTCATCTGGGGGACCACCGGGTCTGCCCTGGTCAAACTCTACAATAATAATGCTTGAACCAACAACCTTCTGATCACAAGAACAGAGGCGTAGCCCACTGAGCCACACATCACAGCTGGCTGGATGGTAAGAAGCCTTAAGTTTGAAAATGAGAAAAAAACAGACTGATATGATGATGTCATGCAACGTTTAACTCGGCAAAATCAGTCTTCCATGACTGGTGAAGAAAATGGGGGACCCTGTGTTGGAGATGGACTGCATGGCGTGGATGTGGACTGGATGTGGACTGGATGTGGACTGGTGCTTATGCAGACATATTTCCAGAGAGCCAGGCTCACTCGCGGCAAGTTGGAGTATAAAACGTCCTACCTGATTTTTCTCTGCTTCAACTTGATGTTGGACTCTGCAGCCCTCGTGTTTCACGTGTTTATCGGCGGTCTGGAGTTCTGGTGTTATAACATGCTCCCTGCCTGTTTACATCACATCACATCACGCCCACATCCCCAACGGAGACCGATGGGGGTCACGATGCTGCACTCGTAATCGGAAAGTTGCCGGTTCGAGTCCGATGGTCATCAGAATGATGTCACTGCTGGGCCCTTGAGCAAGAAAATTACCCCAATTGCTTCAGGCCCTGCTTTCTGAGAAATATCTAAGTAAACGCCGGTAATCCTTCTGTTCTCGCTGACACTCTCCCAGCCTCTTGCCAAAATGTAGGCCGAGAGCAGTTGTGGGCGCTTTAATCCCAGCTTAGCACCGGAATTCAGGGTGGCCATTTACTGGAGGAAGCTTGGAGCCTCGTCCCAAACATCCGCTTAAGGCTTTGAAGAGATTAATGCTAAGGAGACAATAACAGGCGCCTCATTATTATCTTACCTCGCTAAAGCCGTCCGCTAAGCCGCAGGTACCCCCCCCCCACTGCCTCGCCCATAACCCGGGGGCCGCCGTGTGGAATCGGGCCGTCCTCTGTGCCGCCTTCCTCCAGCGGTACCGGGGCCTTTTTACCATCTCGGGTCGGGCTCAAAGAGGCATTGTGCCACTCCGGTTAGCACGAGGCATTGGGACGTTTGGCTTTGGGAATGTAAGCTATCCCCTGGCTGACCTGTGACCCCACCCCATTCAGACACCTTCGGCACAGGGGAGAGTGAGGCGTGGGGGGGGGCTGCAGAAAAGCAGATTGCGATCATTTAGTGCCGGGAAAAGACCTACGTCAGAGACACAGGTAAATAGAAAGACTGTTCAGGAAAAAGGAAAAATAAGAGACTGGAAAACCCGCATCTCTCCTCTCCTCTCCTCTCTTCTCCTCTGTCACTTCTCCCCTCTGTCTCTCCTCTCCTCTCCTCTCCTCCCCTCTGTCTCTCCTTTCCTCTCCTCTCCTCTGTCACTTCTCCCCTCTGTATCTCCTCCCCTCTGTCTCTCCTTTCTTCTCCTCTTCTCTGTCACTTCTCCCCTCTGTATCTCCTCTCCTCTCTTCTCCTCTGTCTCTCCTCCCCTCCGTCTCTCCTTTTCTCTCTTCTCCTCCGTCTCTCCTCTCCTCTCCTCTCAGTCATTCTTGGGCCAAAACAAAAAAGGATGCAATTTCTTCGTCTCTCTCGTTTTTTTCTCTGCCCATCTCGCTCTGAGGTTCCTTCTTCTCTACTCTGATCTTGCTCAATTTCACCTGCCATTCACAATTCCAGCTGTCTCCCCCCCACCCTCGTTGACAACAAGCCCTTCTTATGCTTCCCTGGAACAGTTTAAATGTAATATCCACCATGTGGCACCGTTTATAGAAGGCAAATGAATTGAAAAATCAAATTCACTTAAGGATTCCAGCCGTGGTCCCCGAAGGCCTTGTGTGTCGGAG
>JAABNX020000038.1:3975196-3988975 GCA_015163995.2 Mormyrus lacerda
ACCCGCTCCTCGAAGGGGACGACGAATGGCAGCTCGGTGAGGATGGCCAGCTGCCTCTCCTCACACACAGAGAGCTGCCCCCCGTATACCCCCCGCCCTGGCTAGATGCCGCATGACTCTTGTTGTTCCATCAGGACTGATCAGCGCACTAGGCAGGTCACCCCAGTAAACCGCCACCGCCATGGGGTGCAATGAGCGTTGATGCCTCCACATCACTCGTCGCCAGGCAAGAGAAGGCTGACATGTTGACATCTCGGAGCCACTAGAGGCTCCACCGAGCCGGCCAGCATAGCGTCATGGCCTTATGTACGTCACCGTGGCTTTGCGGGCCGGGATGGAGGAACACAGCTGCTATGGAGACCCACCGCTTCCATTTCCACCAACTCTCTTCCAATGGAGATTTTTAGCTGACTGATCACCTCTGGCATGGGGGAGGGGGGTCCCTGAGGCCCTGTATGCAGGGGAGGGGATATTAGGCACGGATCACCGGGGTCAGCCCCTCCCCACCACTGGCAGCGTTGGCTGGAGTCAACCATAATGAGCTTTGGGCGGCTTTGTGTGCGGCGTGGGTGAGCAGTGACCCCGGCAGGGCAATTTGGGGAACAGCCGTATGCTCTTCTGAGCTGAGCCAGCAGACGCCCCCCCCCCACCCCCCATAAGTTTGACTTTGATCGAACTCCAAGCCCCATGGGCCGGTAAAGCAAGCCAGGTTGGGTTTTAAAGGTTAAAAGCAAGCATGTATTGGGGTTCAGTGCGGCCTGTGTACTATCCACTCAGGCGGGTGGCAGTTAGCGTACGGCTACATCTCTCTGGTGTGTCTCCATGCACAAGTCTCACTTTATTTATCTTTCTCATTTTTTTAGACCAATTCGAAGGAAAAACATACGGCTCGATTGAAATGTCAGGTGTCCAGAATTGAAATTCCAGTTAGCGTGGGCGGTTAGTGGGCACAGTAAGGTGTCTTTATCGTGAGTGGCCGGGCCGGGGAGGCGGCGGGCAGCTCGTGCCGGCGATGCGGAGACGGACTCCTGGGTGAAGCTGCCACTCACCGGAGCCAGGGATGCTCAGTCTTTTTTATGGTCACGCGGAATGTTCTGGAAAAGTGCCTCTGCTAATATGCTAATTGCTTTACCATTACAAAGCAGCAGGACAGATTTCACTGCCCCAACTGGCTGTCCCCCGCTGGATTAAACCATCCACCATGTGGGGGACAACAAAAGCCAGCCCTGCGGAACGGGTGAATGCAGGGATAACAAAATTGGGGAAGGCGGTGGGCTTTTTTGATATTCATTAGCTGGTGATGAACTGGTGGCTTTTACAATTGAGCATTCACTGCAGGAATGTAGCAGGAAGGGTGGGGGGGGGGGAGGGAAACACATCCATACATTGGATGAGGGTGGGAGTTCAGTGTGACGCCCCCAGTGCGGGGTGCCTGAATTTACAGAGCATTCTGATTGGTTATGTTAACATTGTCTCCCACAGGATGCAGGTACGACATGAGAGAGAAATAAAGCAGGACAGGAAAGAGAGAAAACCACACAATAATGATAAAGCAATAAGGGGACAAGAACGAAGCAGCTGTGGAGGGGAGCGACTGGGGTGTGAGTGTGTAACACGAGGAAAACACGTGGGTCTCCGCTCAGCCCACGGGCATCGACCCTGGCAGAGCAACCAGCCGAATGGGTTGGGTATCAGTACTGAAGATGTGCTTTTAATATCATAAATATCATAATAAATATCATGAGACATGATCACCGCCCCAGCATGGCGGCAGTGGGGTCTCGGGTGGCCTTGGCTCCCCCCTCATCAGTGTGTGATGCATTACTGCCATCAGGGTTGCCGATGCTCTATCGCATTACTGCGGCAGAACGCAGCCTAAATAGCATAATCGGACCGCAGACGCGCTCTCTCTAAGTGACGGCTGGCGCTGGAGCTTTTCCGTTAATGGTGTGTGCAGATTGCGAGGCAGAGGTGACCATGCCTCGTTAGTGAAAGCGGCGGCCTGCCACACACGGCACTCTGCCGGGGACAACGCCTCTCTGAGGCAGCCGGGGTGTGGCCAGGGTGTGGGGGTGTCACTTTTTTATGACTCAGGTTCCCCCAAGAATCACTCAGAAGACGATCACCTCAGACTGTGCTCACATGGTAAACAGAAGGCCACCCCCAGGGGCACTAAAGCGGGCACAGCATGAAGGGTGCTAGGAGGAGTGCATGATGTTGGGAGGGGGTCTGGCATTCTACCGGGTGACAATCAGCTGCGTCAGTCATGGCAATGCAGTGCCCCGTGCTTCCAGATATCAAGAAGCTGGTGTCTCACCGTCTCCAGCTGAAAAAGGAATCGTGACTGCAAAATTACCACTAAAAATAGGCAAAATGTCAGTCTGCTACACTATATGAGCAGCTCCTGAGGGGGTAGGCTTAGGGTTAGGTTTAGGTTAAGGGTTAGGCTTAGGTTTAGGGTTAGGCTTAGGTTTAGGGTTAGGCTTAGGTTAGTAGGCTGCTTAGTGTGGTTGGCTGTACATGTGAGCCAGTATAATAATCACTACAGTACTAGGTAATACAGCAATGAGTACAGTACTCAGTAATACTGTAATCAGTGCAGTAGTAGATATAGAATGAGGCATATAAACACGGAACCAGTACACAGGACAAAAGTAATAATGCGCTTTTAAATAGTACTATAATATAGTACATTAGCCATGTTAATTCTATACACATATTAAATAGTACATCAAGGATTCTGAGTAGTACAGTAAGTGTGAAAAATAACATCGTATGGATGTTATATAATACAGTGAGCATGTAAAAAAACGTCGTGCGCATATTAAATAATAGAGTGAGCAGTACAGAACGTAAAAACAAATCTCCTTGCCCTGACGCACGCGGACAGGGACCCCGTCCAAATGGGCTCCCATGCCTGAAAAGCAGCAGCATGGCTTCGCGGGGGTGGCGGTGCCGTGCCTGTGCAGTGAGGCGAAGACGCAGGAATCAGTCCTGAGACCGAAAGGAGGAGTAACCAACGGGGAGGGACACTCCCACCCAGCAGCGTATCCACATAGTGGGATGAGTATTAATACCCCAAGGAATGAGTATTCAAGTGGACATGGTAACAGGAGCTGCCATATGTATAGATTTGTACATGTAATTGTAAATATTCAGGATTTTAAATCAAAAATTGACTTAAAAAAGCTTCTGAGGTCCTGCCTAATCACAGAGACATATTTCTTTAAAGAGTAATGTCACTGATTTGGATTGGCCGCCTCTAATTACCGTAAATAACACCATAAACAGGCACGCCATTTGGACACCCAGAAACGGGCATTCTTTGCGTGGGGTTTCCTTGCCACTGTTTCCCCGCCTCCATAGTGTGCTCGCACGTCGCAGGCCATCCCTTTTTTTTTAATTAAGTACAAGACTCAGAACCTGCAAATTTTGCTTAGCATTCATTTTCTGAGAGTACGATAGGTTAGGAAAATCACAAAATGTAGCAAACTGGGTTCTATGTTTGCGTTAAAGGCAGCTAAGCACTTAGTTCCTTCTTTACAGTCAATCTTTTTTCCAATTTTAAGGTGCTTCTTCCGCCCATAAACACTGAGTGAAAAGCAATTACGTTTCATAGCCCTGCCTCATTAACACACCCCCAGTGGGTGGCGGCTGCAGGTCACATGGTGCAGGTTTGATATCATTCTGCTGCGCTGGAAGCCCGGACCGGTGACTCACTCCGGGGAGGAGGTGTCGACTTGTGCCTCACACGTCTCATTTTTGGCAGCTCTCGACAAGCCCGCAGCGGTCAGTCTGATTTTTCTGGAACACGTGAATGACCGGCCCGGTCCACATATGTTGCACTGTGAAGCTTGTTAGGATGGTGAGTGAAGGAATGAATGTAACGTTAGCGGTAGACTGTGTCGTACCACTGATATGCATCTTCTCTGCATTTCCTCGATGAATGCGCTCCCTCGCCTGGCTGACATGCGCTGCTTTCATCACCAGCCTGTAAGTGTCACATGTGCTGCTTTCTGGGTGGTAAAAGTTTAGCTGGTGCTTAAGGCATCGCCTCAGGCAGTGAATCCATGCAGCAAGTGAAACACACACGCCGGAGATTAGCCTCTAATTAGGCTAAATACGGAACTTGGGTTCTGCTGCTATGACATTCTTGACTTACAGTTAATTACTGTTTAATTACGAGGTTGATGTCTCTGGTTTGGGGAAGGGGGGCAAGATGAAGGGGTGGGAGGGTTAGGACATGTTTGTTTTTTTATATGTAAGAACAGCATCAAATGTATGTGTTGTGATGAATGCGATTAAAGTAATTGATGCGGTTATAACTTTATAATGAAGTACTGTTTATGTTACCAAATAATTAATTCCACTTTAAATTAGACATAAGAGGAAGATGCAACAAAAGCAAATGCAATGTGGCATACAGCACAAAAATCATCATAGCACTCACATTCATGTCGGTTCCCACTCATCACCTGCAATAAGCCACTGTCATGAAAGAGCTTCCTGACAAAGCTATGCCTAGACCTTCTCACCCAGATAGAGCCATGCCTAGACCTTCTCACCCAGATAGAGCCATGCCTAGACCTTCTCACCCAGATAGAACCATGCCTAGACCTTCTCACCCAGAGAGAGCCATGTCTAGACCTTCTCACCCAGATAGAGCCATGCCTAGACCTTCTCACCCAGAGAGAGCCATGTCTAGACCTTCTCACCCAGAGAGAGCCATGCCTAGACCTTCTCACCCAGATAGAGCCATGTCTAGACCTTCTCACCCAGAGAGAGCCATGCCTAGACCTTCTCACCCAGAGAAAGCCATGTCTAGACCTTCTCACCCAGATAGAGCCATGCCTAGACCTTCTCACCCAGTGTCATGTCACACGAAGGAAGCAGACGAAGGCAGGCGTGTATATAAACAGACAGGGATTTATTCGGGGCAAACAGACTCCAAGATACACGCAACGTTAATGACCAGACTGGGGAAACAAACTGAAACGCGGACTTAAAAACATGAAACTAATCAAGACAACTCAAAACAGCTGATGAACACGGGGATTCCACACGGGGCTGATGAAGGAGGGCGGCACACACGAGGGTCGGATGAGCAGGCCATGACACCCAGAGAGCCATGCCTAGCTCTCAGCAACCTTTATCTCCACTCTCCACCCATATATTTTCAGTGCCGCACTGAGAGCAAAGCCCTTTGCTGAGGGACATTGTGAATGAACACAGTGCCTCACACCTCCGCCCAGTGAGGCTCCTTCATGGAGTCTGCAGCCCCCAACCAAAAGGCAGGCACCCACACGTGACGTGACTTTCCCTACCTGGCCCCCTACTGCAGCCCTTGGCTTTCTGGGGCTGTTGCCTAGAAGGCATAATGAGGCATAACTGACCCAACCTGAAGTCAATGGAAGGGCAGCAGCCCAGATTTAATCACCACTGTACCCCTTCTAGTCCTCTGCATGGGTTCAAGACCAGGGATCCTCTCCCAGCTAGCCATGCACGTTGTCCGCTAGGCCCCCGCGGGCTGTACTGTAGGTGGAACTCAGCACACGGTTCCAAGCCAGTTGCGTCACTCGACGGAGCCCACAGCTCGCAGAGGGATGGACAAGGGAGACTGACAGCTCACAGAGGAGCAGGTGGATGAAGAAGAGGAGCCCCCAACACTGCAGGCTTGCTGGCCTCGCTATTGATCCGATGTATGAACAATCGCCCGATCCATGCAAGGTTTGGAGGGGGGTGCCTAATTATTTTAAAGGAAATCCACTGATATAACATGGGATGGTTTTCTCCTCAAGTATGTGAGCATCCAGTCGACGTCACTGTCACAGTTCTCTGTGAGTGATGGACGTCGTCTTCCGCAGTTTTACGAAGACAACCCGCATCAGGGCTGACCCAGTGCTTCACTGGATTTCCAGTGTAGCTCTGATATGTTGTGGTTATTTTTGGTAGAGCTTTCAGATATTAATATTTTAGATGGCATGATTATGCCTGTTCCGATGATGGGTATGTTTGAATTCTGAGAAATGTCACACGCCAAGATCTTACGCCAAGGTCATGCACTAAACATGCAGTTAATGCGTTTATTAAGTGTAGCTTTATATATTATACTGTACCTCAGTGCTGCATCTCTGAGGAACTTTGTTTTTGCTTTTTTTTTTTGCTATATGTTGTTGCTTTAGGTGACGTTTATGAAAACCAACATTAAGTGTTTACATAGCCATGTATCTCACTGCAGATAGGACACCTTTTCTGCAGGCCTCGCTGCTGTTCTGGGACCTGAACCAGCAAATTCTAGGTTACGGATCTGTGTCCCGGGCAACTAGCTGACGGTTACCCAGCGGTACTGTACACCGGGCCTGGGGAGAGGAGGAGTGCGTGTCAAAAATGTCATGAGGGTGGGGGAGGGGATTTCATCAAAGGACAGAGCGCACAAGTGCCGCACGGACACAGAACTCCACGCCAGAGGAGACAGAGCAGACAGAGCTCATGGGACTTTAGCAGGGCACAGTCCAGCGGGAAATGTAGCTGGAAAAATAGTATTTTTAGTTTTTATTTCTCGTCTGCTGAGCCTTTGTTTTTTGCCCGCCCCCCCACCAACTTTACTTATTTAATTTAATTGAACCTTTATTTATCTACACTGTGTATCGCACGGTCCCGGGAGCGCGGCAGATTTACATTTCACTGCAAGCCATGCCAGCGTCGCTCCCCGAGTGACAAATAAGAGCTCAGATCTTGAATCTGGTCTGGGCCGAACTCTGGGGGGGGGGGTAACACAAACCCCCCAGGCGGGCGTCTGCCGGGTCGGTGACAGGCTGAGGAACCTTAAACCACCCCCCACCGCCCCAGTGCCGGTATCAAAAGGCTCCGGGGGCTGGATAATGCTGCAGGGGAAGTCTTCCTGGCACAGTCTGGGCTCGCTCACTCCATTAGCGGGCAGAGCTCATGTGGCCCTGCGGGATCATGGCCAGCCCCCAGCCTCCCCGCTAGACAGCAGTCAAACCCTGCAGGGGGGTGCAGAGATGAACCAGGATGACTACACTTCACAGTCCAGGCCACAGGGATGGGGCTGGCCTTCCATCAGGACGTGGAAGCTAAGACCCGGGCCCACAGGACTGGGCCTGCATCCGGTCATCCGGGGCATCCTGGCCAGGGATCCCCCTGATCTTCCATAAACCTGGAGAGGTTTGCATTACTCACTTCTGCTGGGAGAGTTCTCAAAGTTCACAAGGCGATCCATTGGCTTTCAGTCAGTTGAACCAGATGAATTCCAGGTGCCCACATCGTTGGCGTATTTTGGACACAGTCTGCTCCATGAAACCGTCCCCACTGCCCGTTTCCTGTATCTGTGATTGTGTTCCCCTCGCTTTTAGACCGAGTTAGTGCTGGGATGGGGTTGGAGGTGGGTGGTGGTGGTCGCAGCACCTTTTTAATGCAGCGCTAACACTATGGTAGCCTTTCCTGGGCAGCATCATGAATTAGCACGCGAGGCCACGCCGGGCGCTGCCAAGTTCACAGACACTTCCTTGTTTCTCCCGCCTGTTTCTGTCCCAGGGCTGGGAGTGCGAGGACGTGTTGGGCGACTGTCTGATGAGTGTTCGTGGCGGCTAAAAAGCTGCCATATGAATTTGCATAACTGAATCATTAGGCGGCAGCGCGCCTTTCCGCCACGCGGCCCAACGCGGCGCTTGAGTAAATCCTGCTCTTCTTTTTGCACCCGCGCCGAGATTTTCCCAGTCGTATTTCTCGCTGTGATTTTCCTTACAGGACTGAAGGTGTATTTATTTCCGGGAGCCCCCGTAGCTCATGGTGCTGTAGGTGACATTAAGGAAAGTGCCTCGTAAGCGATGACGGTGAGGAATAAGGCGTATAAAACACAGGCACATTTAAAGCGACGTTCCGCAGAAACACATCAGCAAGGGCAAGAGGGAGAGCCTCAGTACTTTGTCCTGCTCAACTTTCCGACACAGAGCCGCAGCAGCCCATCTCTCCCCATCTGCCCCCCACGAGCCCGATAAAATGCCACATTCCTCTGCGGGAGGGGCACTGCCGCCCTGGAGATGGGCGAGAGCAGCAACCCAGAGCAATCCCAAAAAGTTCCTCGCAGATATATGTATACAGAGTTCATATACAGCGGTCAGTAAAATCCAAAGTAATTACCAGTTTAACCCGCTTTATTGATAACTGGTCACAGAATTACTGTTTGTTTACTGCACATGAAAAGTAAGACAAGCCTTAAAGCAGCAGGTTCTATTTCCGATTGGCTGGTAAACACGATGAGCAAAGACAGGCGTCATCTCTTCAGGCAGTTCTCTGACGTTGTGATGTCGCTGCTGCACATGAGAGGCCATGGCGATGACGCAGACTGGCTCGTTATTACAAAACAGACGCATCCATCTCAGCAAATGCATGTTTAAGCATAACAGGCTCCCACTGGCAGGTTTTGACATTTTACAATGAGGTGTGTGTGTGTTACATAGGTGTGTGTGTTACATAAATGTCTGTGCGCGTGTTACATAGGTGTGTGTGTTGCATAGATGTGTGTGTGTGTGTGTGTTACATTTTCATTGCTCTTCCTCTCCCTCTCTCTCTCCATCGCTCTCTTTCGCTCCCCCTGTTTTTCTCTCTATTGCTCTCTCCCTCCCCCTCTCCTTCGATCTCCCATTCTGTCTTTATGGGGCGTATTAGGATTCAGGTTGGATTCTGTCTCTCTCCTTCAAAAGAGGGAAGAATAGAATGGATGGGCCAGGAAGAAACTGGCCATAATGAGTGGTGCTATCATCGAGGTCCCGGCTGACGCTCCCCATACCGGAGACAGAGCGGGGGCCACGTCGCTACATCACCCCTGCCTGCTTCCTGTTACCAGTCACTTAAATTCACCCGAAACATGCTGCTACATGTTGTCTCCCAGTGTCAGGTATAGCCAGACCGAGCCAGTGTAAGAGACAAAATGGCTGCCAGTGCAGAAGCAACCACACAAACTCTACTGGCAGGGCAGGGGGATCATTTGTTTGACCTTTGAACAGGGACAACAGGTGAAGCTTGGGAGATGATTTTGGGGGGGGACTGTGACCACCCCTATTACTGCCAACTGTGTATTCTGCTTTTTTCTACAAAGGTGGTAGGACGGTCCCCAGAGCATCGGGGGGGGGGGGAGAGGGGGGTATTGCAAATGTGACAATAGAGTTTGAGGGACCTACAAAGGGGGCAAGGCTTGACTTTGACGGGAATGGGGCGCCACTCAAGGCCGGTGCCCTTTAAATGAGATTAAGCGCATTTCTGGCATTAATAGGAAAATAAACAACGATTTATCATCTGCAGCCCAGCGGGCTACGCGCTAAGCATGCCGTGGAGACCAAGGATTGGGTGATTCATTACTGCTGCAGCAGTGCTGGGTGTGTGCCTCCGAGCAGGCTGCGCCTGACCCGGCTCTGGCCCGCTACGGCCCGGCTTTGGTCCGCTACGGCCCGGCTCTGGCCCGGCTCTGCAGATGTAGCAAGGAAACACGGGTCTGGTCCAGGCTGTGGGCTCTCACTTGGCACGTGACCGATGGCGAGGTGCATTAGCAGACCTGCCTCTCGGCAGAAACGTGCTTCTGTGCCCGCCAGCTCCCACCCACCTCAATTACTGCACCCCGGCCCCCAGCATCCGCAATATATCGGGACCGCTCCGGGGTAATTGGTCTGCCATTCTGACCAATTCCCAACCAGCTGAACCTGCTTCTCCAGTCATCCCAGCACTGCTCTGTGGTTAACAAGCAATTATCCCGCTCAGCCTCCTGGCCAGGCCTGGGAAATGGGACAGCCAGGCTAACTGCTGGCACCCGCGCCCCCCCCCCCCCCCCCAACACACACACACACATTCTGCCGTCACTGCGGTGGTGATTTAACTGCCACACTGTGGTCCCGTGTCCTTGCGTAGGCTGGGTCTACAAGATTTCAAAGGCGGCATGCTTCCGGAAACTCCCCGCTCTGCGTTATCGGATATTAATACGATTGATCGAGGAACCCCTTCATAAAAAACATTCATAAAATGTTTCCCATGGAAGGAGTCAGGAAACGAGTTTAGCACAAATTGTGTAGTAAGCCGTTTTTAGCTTGCTGTGCATAGCATGCCGTGTATAGTGTACCATGTTGACGTGTTTAGTGTGCTGTGTGTTTAGCATGCCGTCTTTAGCATGCTGTGTGTAATATGCTGTGTAGTGCCCCACGTTTAGCACACCAAAATTACTGTAATCAAAATAAATCCACCTGCAGTTCCCTTGAGTTGACAGACCTGCATGTATCTAGGCAGAGTGGTGCCACAGGATCCCCTCTGGACGGCAAAGGCACACACAGTTCTCCATGAGGCCTGCTGAGGGTAATCACACACTCACACGCGGCGGCTGAATCTGGCGTAGTTGAGACGGCTGAGATCACTGAGGTGGCAGCTGTATCAGACCCAGAGATTTAAAAGTGGAAAATTAAAAATAACGGTGAAGGAAAACTCTGGGATTAAGTGTGTGCTGAGCTCACAGAGATACTCAGATAGGGGTGAGAGTTCATTTTCATTTGCCTGCATTGTTTGATGTTTATGAAGTTCACACCAAACCTGCAGAAGGCAATGTGCATTTCAGAATGAGTCTGATGCTGCGGTTCAACCAGAAAACCTGATTATGAACCAAATTTGATTGATTGATCGATTGATTGATTTTCTTTTTATACAGGAATTATAACATGTACAGTTTCTTATGAGAAGAATCATACTGAATTGAAGTAATGTGAATTAATAGAACTGCGGGACGTGCAATGTTAATCACAGCCCACAGATCTCCCTCCCTCTGTGGTTCTAGATGATAGTAGAGGGGAAAAGGTGCCGTGTTCAACAAGACAGTCCCTCCAACCAACGCACCCTGTGGGTATTTGGTCAAAGTCCAGATTTAATTACTCAGCCGAGACGGAGAATCCTGAAGCACCTGGCCGGAGCGGCAGGAAGACCACGACTAAGATCTCGAGATCTCACATGCAGCAACGTTCTGCATCCCAAGCCAGTGCTAAACACGACAGAGCAACGCATACTGGAAGCAGACATTTTCCTCTCTGGGATGACAGGTCACCCACAACATATTTACCACCACAAGCATCTTATCTGTCAGCGGCAGGCAAGTCTGGGCCTCTGGGCAGGACTTGTGCGCTGCAACCAATGAATAGAGGGGCAACCGTCTATTGGCAGGTGAATGCACCAATCACAGGCAGCCGTCCATTTGGATTTTCTGGCAGATCCTCTCCCAAGGTCCTTAGGCATGTGAAAGTAAACTCCTGCCCCAAAGGAGAGGGTGGATTTAGCATTTAAATAGCATGTCAGCAAGGCCCCCTCTCCCGAATGCATCCGCTGTCAATCCTGCACTCGGTTATCATCAGTACTGAGCTCCTGGCTCTGGAGCTGCCCGTTTAATTGGGAGAGGGTTCTCTGTGCGGCGGTAATGACGGATCGCGATAGGACGCAGGACAGCGGTGTTACCGTAATGTAGGTAATTAACTCCTCAGAGCTGCATCGTGGGATCCTGTAATGTGTCCCCCTCGTACCCAAATGGTGGCCCGCTAATTAGCAGGAGCGGTGATTGCATAACCGCTCAAGCACGAGAGCATGTGCATGCATGCGTGCGTGCATGCAGCCGTTGACCTCCCCATGTGTCCCTGCATCTGCCCGCACCTTTCAGCTTGCCCTGCACGTCACAGAAGGTGACAGACTTCCTCCTAAGAGATGTCCTCCCTCTCCCAAAGAGGCTGAAATTCTTTTACCAGACGCAGGTTCCTGAGATGACGGCGCAGCCAGCAACCGTGAGAATAAGCGCGGCATGTGTCGGTGCGGCCCTGGGTGCACCGCGCACTCCGTGCAGCCTTTTCATTAATGTTTGTTCCCATTCTAGCATTGAATGGCTGCACAGTAATTAATATCCAGCATGAAAGATGTTGTCACCACTGTGATGCCTGCATTCTGGGGGGGGGGCTTTTCCTTAAAAGGCACAGTGGCGCATCCCCCTTTTCCCGGGGACACCTTCACGGGGAACCTTGCTGGTTATTTTTTAGCCATTCCATCCTTCAAGTAATCACCACCTAATTAGCATAAAAAAAAACTTTTTTGCCAGTCCGTATGTTTTTCAAAGCTGACAACTGTGTACAGGGTGCATTAGTAATGTCTGTATACTAATAACACAGTAAAACTCTGAAATACACTGTATTTTTTGCCATTTACTGGCAAAAGCACTGCTCATTTTTTAGTGAGACGTGTTTTTAGTGAGACGTGTTTTTGTGAGACGTGCAGCAATCAGATATACGACCTTGGCACTCGCTGAGCAGAACCTTCAAGACTTTCAGAGACCCCCAAGAATGTTCGGGGGGGACTGGGGGGGGGATGGGTTATCAGCCCTGGGTTCAAAGCATCTGCGCCACTCTGGGCTGCATCGAGTGCAAACAAACGCAGGTGGCGGAATAATCGACGAGATGCAGGGGCGGCGATAGCTCCCACTGGGCCTCACCGGATGGGCCCACAACCGCACTGCGCAATTACCCAAACGCAGAGCCGGGGGGGGCTCACAGCGACCGTCCAACATTCCAGCAGCAGGGCAGGAGCGAAGGACGGGGGACGGGGGGGGGCGTGTCAGGAGTGTGAAACACATTCGGATGTGCGAGTTTGGCTTGGCCCAGGAAAGTCCGTGTGTAAGCAGAGGGGGTTATTGGTTTCTGATGCCACTGTCAGCTCCATGCCAGACCACCTGCCTTGGGGGGGGGGGCAGGTCGGGAAGGTTAAACACCCCAGCCCTTCCTTGAGTGCTTCCCAAGACCACCGGCCGCTTCACACGCAGAGTGCTGCCGTCGCCGTGCTGTCCGGCCAGGCCATGCTCCGCGCCTCTGGAAAGTTCTCCCCGGCTGCCTTAAGAGCCCTGGCTGCAGACTCGGGGGCTGCAGAGCCTCTTTACAGCCCCCCTGATGTGAACAATATGCCTTAAACAGGGTTAAGCCAAAGTATTGCAAGTCATGTTGCTTAGAAGGCAGTTTTTTTTTTTTTTTGCTGAATCGTCTCGTTGGTGTCACAAAATCCCGTGAAGGGACACAGTGTGAATCTGCTGTGACTGAGACTGTCATCATCAATGAGGACTACTAAGGACGAAGACTGGCAGCGGAAAAAAAGCTCTGGCTAGCTTAATTTGTTTACCAGATGCTTTTATGTAAAGCAATGTATATTTAAGGAAGCAGGGTTCCAGGAGCAGTTAGGGTCTTGCTCAGGGGCCCAATAGTGAACTTTCTCATCTGGGATTTAAACTAGTAACCTTCCCATTGCATCCACTGGATCTTAACCTGCTGAGTTGGACTAAACTGTAATATCCCCTAAAACACCAATAAAAACGAAGCTGAAATACTGGGGGGAAAGTGAAGTAAAACCTTTTATAAGTGCATTAAAAAGTCTGTGCATTATTTCCAACTTCTTAGAGCCAGATATTCGTATTGGCCTTTGTGTGTTTTGTTTGGGGGGGGGGGGAGCGTAGGTCGTGGCATCAAAGACTGACCTGTCTAACAACTTATAATTAACATCATACAGATTATCTGAAGGGAGAGTTCAGATTTGCAGAGAATTGTGCTGGACAAGGAAATACGTCACGTCTACCCTGGATTTACCCCAGTGACTTGATCCGGTTAGGGTCCCCAGTGACTTGATCCGGTTAGGGTCCCCAGTGACTTGATCCGGTTAGGGTCCCCAGTGACTTGATCCGGTTGGGGTCCCCAGTGACTTGATCCGGTT
>JAABNX020000038.1:4019555-4032392 GCA_015163995.2 Mormyrus lacerda
CCCCCCCCCCCCCCCCCCCACGACGCCCATCCCAAAGTCGAGCAGAAAGGAGGCACTGCTATTTCCACAGGCAGGGGGGCTGTAATGTGTTTATTATTGGCTTTCTACAGGTGGGGGGCTGTACTTATCCGCTGGGCTGCCAGTGCCCAGCCTGCAGCTGGTACACAGCTGCATGTCAGTCGTGGGCACGAGGTGGACGAGGTGCACCTCAGACTCGCAGCCTCATCCGGGCGAGCAGCCCGCGCCCAAACCACGTGATTTCACGACGTCCGTGTGAGACGACTCATCGCGCAAACCCATATGCTCAGTGCATAGCCGGCTGGCCTGCACTCTTATAAAGAACTGTTCATTCTTAATTCTATATTTCCAATGTTTTCTGTAATGATTTTGGATTCTATGAGGAAAATGTGTTAATCTGAAGTAAAAAAGCTAAAATCACTAAAATACTTATTTTAGGAGATAGGACATCTAGTTAGGTCAGTTATGATGTAAATGACCCTAGAAACACTTAGTCACCGTGTAGCATATATTTCCAACTAACTGTGGTGTGAAAATCAACACAGAGTACAAAGGTGTCTGACTAATTGGCCCATTGGCTCACCCACAGCGAGTTTCATTGGCTGACATTTTTACGCCTCGGAGTAGCAGGAGTTTCTGCTTCAGCCCTGATGTGACAGGTGGGTTAGGGAGGCTCGCTCAGCTGACCGCGCTCGTCCCCCGGCGCCTCAAACCGCCAGCTAAGCACTTTCCCCGCTGACCTGGCGGCTGCTCGGGCGTCTCTTTGCTGCCTCCGCCGGCGGCGGCTTGACCGCCTGCCCAGAACGCCCTGCTTTATTTTGCTCCCCTCGAGTGCGGTGGAGTGGCGTATGTGTACAGAAGAGCGTTACGAATAAATTATTAGGGGAATAAATTTGTTGGGGGGCTGCTGCGGGGCAGGGCGGGCAACACTGAGTGGGGGCCGGCAGCCAATGTGAGGGGCTTTCAGGCAGCCGCTAGATTCGCTGGCTAGGACTGCCCACCCCCCCCCCAAAGGGCTGCCAGGTCAAGCCCCTCAATAGGGTGCCTGTTCTCCACCTGGCCCCACCCCCACGCTGCCACGGGCTTGTGACGAAGGTGCGAGAGGAATGGTGGGGCTCCAAGCTTGCCCTCTGGAGCTGTTGCTGTAACGACGAAGATATGATGTTTTAAGAAGATGGCCATGAGTACTTTCAGCACATCATTTATAAGGTTCTGGGGGGGGGGGGGTTGGGCATTAGCGGTTATTGCGGGGACGAGTGACGCAGCGAATGACGGGGATTCTGTTGGAGATAGAAAGCCTTTCATGGGCATCCACTTGGAGAGCTTGTGTTTGATGTGCTTCTGCTGTGTGTGTGGATTAGGTTTAAATTACATTGTGGGGACCAAATGTTCCCCACAATATAATAAAAACCTGGGCTCGTATTCACAAACCATCTTAAGGCTAAAAGTAGCTCCTAACTTGCCAATTTAGGAAAAAGCTCCTAAAAATTATGGCCGTGTCAGTCCTAAATTATTTTTTTTTGACGAAGAGCAATTCACTAAGCCACTTAGCAGTAAAAGTTGCACCTAAGTCTGAGAGAACTAAAAAGTCGTCAAAAAGATTCCCAAGTCACTAAGAGCAACTCGCAAAGAGGCGCAAAAACCAAGCACATCACAACGTCATGGAAACATGAAATGAACGCTGAATTTCTTGAAGGGTACTGCCTCCGTCAGGACGGAATAAGGACTGTTGTGGAACTGGTGAGGGATGCAGGAACATCTCCAACAAACCAAAGCAACCCAGTCATATACAGTGGAAAACACTTATAGTGATCATTATAACCATTTGTTTCTTTTACTTTGTCTCAGGCAGATTACCATCTAATTGACAATTGTATAACATATTTGTCACACGAATATAAGGCAATAAAACGGACAATGTCACTATTTACTGAATTTTATAGACACATTCAAAATACAGTACAGGTGTTTCAGGTGCTTTTCAAATTACTGAACTGTGTATACTTCAAATTTGCTATAATGCAGTACAATACTGTACATAAAATATACCGCATTGTAGTTTCGCTGCTGCATCTCCTTGGCTCACTTTTGGCAATTTATGATAAACTTTGATGAGTCAATATTCGTAACTGAGAGAAAATTACTTTTTTTTCCTGCCATGTTTTCTGTGCGCGTAGCATTAGCCTCAGGTAGCTAGCCAGAAGCAAGGAAAAGTAGGCCAGTAAAAAAAGAATTGCCATAGTTTTAATTTTTTAACATATCTTGTGCATAAAAAGACCCAAAATGAACATTGCAAGTGGACTACTGGATAAGCGAATTATTTAAACAGTGTTTGTACAGGTCCCACTGGGAGGAGACCCCGGGGAAGACCCAGGACACGCTGGAGGGACTATGTCACTCGGCTGGCCTGGGAACGCCTCGGGATTCCCCCAGAGGAGCTAGACGAAGTGGCCGGGGAGAGGGAAGTCTGGGTTTACCTGCTGAGGCAGCTGCCCCCGCGATCCGACTTCGGATAAGCGGGAGATGATGGATGGATGGATGGATGGATGTTTGTACAGGAATGATTGTGTCCCAGGTTTTTTGATCTGTATAAGCCATTGATCACTATAACCATGATCACTAAAAGGGGTTTCCAGTGTATTTGTGTTTATGGGATGTTGTGCGTACATTTTCACCAGCACATACTGGCCAAAGTATGACTCTCCAGGTCACTGTGGCCAAGTGAATTAGAACCTGTACCTCTGATCAGAAGGTTTTTGGGTCTAAATCCCATGGTCGGCAGCATGATTTCACTGCAGTTTCTCCAGAGACTGAATGACCTGGTTTCTCAACTGTATGTCACTTTTGATAAAAGCGTCTGCCAGACGAAGGTTCTCCATGACTGCCGCTTCACCCGCTGTGTTTCTCCTCCATTCACTGTCAGGCCACTTCCTGGGGAACCACAGTGTGCTGGACATACTGCGACAAGAAGGCTACCAGGTGGAACACACGGCCCCAGGACAGCCAATCACCGAGTGAGTTGTGACTTACACATGTGCTCAAATTGACCAATGAACACACAGAACCCAGTTCCATTACTCTCTGGCCACCGGAGAGCGCTCATTGTGATTTATCCGGCTCCGAGTCTGACTGTTGCGCTGTGAGACACCGACTTGATGCAGATGAAAATTACAGAACCATGATAAATGAAACTGTAATGTTTGATTTTCGCCAAGTGCCCCCTTGGGGGGGATTATCTGCAGGCTGCTGTTGTCAGGTGGGTCGACACTTTAGATGCGGTTTCCAAGTCAGACCTCATGTCAGAAATCCCCCCGGCCAGCAGGACAGACGACCCCCTGAAGACTTTGGGCTAAAGTATTTAAACACAGCCTCTTTTGCAAAAGAGCACATCAGTAGTGTTACCCGGAGCTGTCAGGGGGCCGGATGCTTGACCCCCGCATAAACACCGCCGTTACCCATTGCCACCCCGCTGGAGAAAATGCTGCAGACTTAATTAGGGGAGTCAGTTAATAGTGCACTGCAGTCACGCCTTGCTTTTGTGTCTCTCAACGCTAATTACCGCTGTCACTAATTCATCCGGGCTCCGGGGACCTTTGTGGGAAAAACCGGTGGGCGGTCAGGAAAAGCAGGGCGGCCCATTGTTCCCGGGATGGCAGAGTGGCATCACCGTGACCGTCTCCGCTAGCGTCCGTCTCTGCGTGGCCTGACCACGTCTCGTGTAAACGTGACGGGAGGGGGGGGGGTCAAACTGCTGGGGCATCGCCGGAGGGGTGGTACTTAGTGCACATTATTCACAAAGATGGCACATCGGGTAGCGCCGGCCCGGACCCAACTGGCAGAAACGGGGGTGTTGCACCCCCCCAGGCATTTCCTCCTTCCTGATTGGCTGTACTAGCAGCCAGCCAAGACAAATGATGGATCCCGTATCGCCCGCACCATGGTGGCCAAGATTTTACACACCTCAAGGTAAACAGTCGCTGCCACATGGCGGTGGTGCTGGGGGGAATATGCCAGCGGTCTTTCCCCCGTCCTCACCGCTGCCAGGAAAGCTATTAACGTAGGGCCAGCCAGTGTTGATCTGAACCTGCCCTCACCGCCACCCATCTAGATTATGGAACATTCCTCATCTTGTAAACCCCTTTTGACGGGCTGATGTTGCTGCTAGCTGTGTGTCACCATGGCGACATCCTCACACAGCGTTCGTGCCCCTGGATGTGGTGTTTGGGTTTACACTGGCACATGCTGGATTTAACCTGTCGCATGCTCAGACACTCTCTTGGCATGGTCCTGCCCCCTTGAAGCGTCTCACCAATGGTGTCTCTTGGTGTGGTCCCGCCCTCTTGAGGCATCTCACCAATGGCGTCTCTTGGCGTGATCCCGCCCTCTTGGGGCATCTCACCAATGACATCTCTTGGCGTGATTCCGCCCTCTTAGGGCGTCTCACTAATGATGTCTCTTGCCGTGGTCCCACCCTCTTGGGGCATCTCACCAATGGCGTCTCTTGGCGTGGTCCCACCCTCTTGGGGCGTCTCCCAAGCTCCGCTTCTGCAACGATGTTCCCCTCTCACTTTGCTCTCCGTTTACCCATACTTCTGTGCCTCAGGTATACAGCCCACTCCGAGGTCACGGTGGGCCCCGGGGTGGAGGGGGACACAGGTGCCACTGACGACCCCCCGGGATGGGAGAGCGGCTCCCCTGGGCCTGGAGAAGGCCGTGATGGCCTGCCCCAACTGCTGCTGCCCGACAGCCTGAGCCAGCTGGAGGAGTTCGGGCGGCAGAAACGGCCCAGAAAGCAGCAGCGCGCCCACAGCCGGCCCCGGCTCTTCAGCGACCTGTGGGTCCGCATGGAGGCCAGGTGAGGCCCCGGGACCCCAGTGGCGGGCGATGCAGGGCCCAGGCCAACAGCTGGATAATGACGCGTTGAGATGGGGGGACTGGTTTTAATCTCGCAAGGAATTTCTGCTGTATGCATAAGCGTGCTGTCTAACTGCAATACTTCCTGTAAACAATCCAGCACACATCCCATATAAATGCGCAGAACTGGCCGCCACTTTGGAGGAAGACATGATAGCTTAGCGGGAAAGTTATAATAACAATCTGAGGAAAATATACTCCTCTCTGCGTATCATCATCATTCCTGTTTCTCCACTTGTCCTTCTGCAGCACCACTCCCTTGGCCAACATCAGGATAACAAACGGCTATGTGACGGTGGAGCCCCCCCTGACGCAGCGGGAGCAGCGTCGCCGGACTGTCGGCACCCCCTGGGAACGTCCTGCCGGCTCGGCCACGCCCCTCGCCCCGCTGAACTTGGCCTCACGTGACACTGGCCACGCCCTCACCTGCCTAATAACCTGCCTGGTTCTACACATGTCATTCACCTCCTGACCCCAAGGGGGACCCATTCTCACTTCTAGGTGCTGACTACCCAAAACCATATGGGAACTGAATACATTAATGTCAAGCCCAAGAATGCCAGGGATCTTTCATACAGACCACTTCCGACCTTAGAAAACCAAAGAAACACCCCAGCTTCGTGCCTGTGGACCGTTCCAGCAGCTTTCTCTCAACACGGAGTCAGACTGTAGCACAGAACAGGGCATTTCACGCACTGCGGCTCGCTACCTTCCCTGGCTGAGCAGTTTCTCTCTAATCAGACAGCAATAATAGTGATACTGATAATGACTTACATAAGTGTGTTTATAAAGGCAAAATGAAGACACTGTCTCACAAATGCAGTGGCCAAGGCAAAACAGAGAAGTGTATTTAAAAAAGACTACAAATCTCTGGAAATCATAGTAATAATTAAAAAATATATAATTAATATGCAGAGAGAGAGACTGGATTCTAAATTTTAATATGTCTACCAATGTAAATAATAATAATAGTAATAATAATAATGTAATTCTACTAATGACCGTAACAACTCATTGACGTTTTCTAGAAGCACCCTGCTTTTGTGGTTTTTGTAAATTGTGCATTTGTTCATAAAGAAATATTGTGTATTTATTCTTTCTCGGAGAGTATATTTTCATGCATTTGTTGATTACATAAAAGAATAAAATATAAATATAAACGCCTGAGCATTTTGATCCCACAAGCCATCGTCTGACAGCACCAGAGGTTCCCTGACCAGAGCGCCCAGCCGCGAGGTGGCGATAAACGCTGGTACTGTCGGCGCGTGTGAGCCATGGGGTAGGGGTGCGTGGCTCAGGCATCGCCGTCAAATTTCGCAGGACACAATTACGCAGAACGTCGGGGTGTGCTGGTATGTATCGTTACATGTCTATTCCCGCTTATAGATACATGTAGACACGCAATGTGAGAAACGACACTTTCAATTTCGCTGTTATATTCACGTTAAGTACGTCAATTAGCTCTGAGGTAGACGTGATCCTATCCTGCCCTCTAGTGGCATATATCAAATATTACAAAATTAAAAAGAACCCTGCATTCCGTGTTTAAAATTAAACGAGCGTTTAAGTTTATTGCATATTCTTTTGTATTCAGTCTATAAGTATTATAAATATAGTAGTATATTTTATAGAGATAGTTTGTTTTGAAATATATTACAAGTTCTGCAAGGAGAAATTTAGAATCCAACTCGGTAGCTGTAGGCCTGTTTTCAATTTAAGTTCGACACAACACATCTTACTGAAGGGCAAGCTGTCATTCAAAGGAGGCCGCCTCTCAAATCTCTGACCCACACTCCACTACATTCAAAGCAGGCGAGCATAACCTCATCGAGAAGAGCGCGAGCTCTATTCAGCTGGGCAGATGAACGGCATGAAACTTCTGACGCATGTTGAGAGAAAAGGGATATCGCTAGATGGCAACGAGAGCACATGTGTGGGAGTCCTTCGCCAAACATGCGCGATGCATTGGCATAGTAAAAGATACACTTATATTAAAGAGAAAATGTAATAACAATAATAATAGGACTAATGCCCTACGATTCCATATTTAAAATGTTTAAACTGTCAGTTAAGCGTGTCGACTACAACGCTGTTGCTAAAACTGTTCCTAATTTAATTCATTGCTTTGTTTTTATTTAAAAATTTTAGTCCGATTTTCTGAAAACAGTTCTATATTACAGCAGGTCTTCAAAATATTTTATATTGTATTAGGCTATCGTTTTCTTTTCTTTTTTAGGGTGGATATCAAATACTAGCGATTATTATTGAAATGGGATGTTTATTTAGGATAGGGACGATAATCTCAGTACTACAATAATATTTTATTCATAATGATATGTTTAAAAAATATGGAATGAGATCACTGAGGCTCTGATGCTGTAACACCGTGTCTTTATTAGACTAAAAATCACATTTTCGCCACAGTCAATCCGATTAGTTTGCAGATCCAAAACACGGATAGTTCCTAGACCGCCATTAAAATGCTGTTAATGCACGTAGGTGTATTTTTGTTTCTTCGTTAAACTGTTGTCTTGATTTTTTCCACGCAAAGAAATCAAGCATATAACAAAGTAATACACAAATCAGTTATACAAAGCACAGCACGATCTTAAGATGAGCATTTGTGCAATAATAGTTGTGTCACAAACATGATGCAACCGACCCTATCCTGCCTTAAAATTTACACTATATAACTGCAATCAAGCAGCATTCATTCGCAATGATGTCATATTACAGTTTTTCCAGAGTTCTGATTGTACCCCGTTTGGCTAGACCCGCACCATATTATTTTTAACAAACAGTATATTATGATCTTCATGTGTTTTTCGTTTACAGGCCTGTATGGTGAGCGGCATTAATCCATTTAAAATCCATTTGACTGGAATGATAAATGAAAATGATTTACTTAAATGGTGATTTCACTACTTACAGTTTATATTGTGAAAACTAACAGCATAGGCCTAGATGTTTAAGCATTGTTAATACTGTCGTTATTATGTGCATACAGTGCATATTCTAAGAATGTTTGTTTACATTTGTTGTAATAATAACGTTGTTTATATTCAGACTGACACTGGAAAAATTGCGGTTTTTTTCCCCGCTCAAAGCTGTCCAGGGAGAATTCCTACCGCGTCTCACAGACCAGTCCAACTGAAATAAAAAAAAAATCGGCGCTATGAAAACGACTCTTGATATTGTGTGTTTTGGCTGGAAATTATTTCGCGCCGAGACTTAGGATATTGTAGTTTTTCCACCGTATTTGCACTAAGTAATAATAATGACGCACACATATATTAAAAATTGCGCGACATGTAATTAACGTAATTAATTCCGAACATCTCAATAATGAATAGTTTTCTTTGTCCTCTGAGTCTCATAGTTTAATTTTTTGTTTTTTTCTTTTTAAGTCCTTTTTATGCTTCCACTGTTTCATGCTTAGCAAAGGAGAACACGTTTTAAAACAAACAGCTATTTCGCCCCTTAAGCCACGACAGGACAATGTTTGCTTTTGCTAAAATACCATTTTCCCTGGGCATCGGGGTGTTGTTTGACGGAGTGGGGGTACTGACAGAGTTCAGAGCTGACTGACCCTTTGCTGGGCAAGACAGGGATCTCAGGATGCATATAAATAAAAGATTAGAACGGAAAATCAATTTCTGGGCAAACTCATTAAAAATGCTTCATCTTCTTAAATGATTCCCTTTTTCCGTTCCTGGCCCCTCTCCTCGCGCCCGCTCCTCTCATCCCCGCTTCTCTGTTGCTCTCCCTCGGCGGTAATTACTTGCGCGGGTCGTCCTCAGCCCTTTGATTCGCTCGGTTTCGCAAAATGAAGGTTAAGTTTGTTTAACCGGCGTGGATTTGCCAGCCATGTTAAAGCATATAATGCGCCGGGTTCTCGGTTTTTTCCCCCCACCTCCTTTTCCACTTTTCCCCTCGCGAGCGGCTCTGGGGGGAATCCAAGGTTAAGGCTGGCAAAGGCCCAGGGGCCTCAGAGTGGAGAGGAAGCGGAACAAACCCGACTTGACTTAGCGGAAACGATATGGTTGTTAAAAATCACCGCTGGTAACCAAACTAAAACGAATACAGCTTTCTAGCGTTACCCTTGTGATGCTCTAATGTTTTTAAATTGTTTTTAAAAAATAGCTGTCAATTTAAGGAAATACGGCAATCAATCTGACTTTCAATCCTTGGACTACCGGGTGAGGTCAGTTACTACTATTAGGCTTTTGTATTATACGTGGTGCACAGATTGGCCACATTTTTGAAATTGATGCAAAATAACACAATGCCTTTCCTTTCCTACCAACCTTATACTAGTTAAATGGGGGGGGGGGGATTTCATGGTGTTAATCAATCGATCAGTCAAATGAAATAGTTAACTTTGTATTACATATGATACAAATGAACACAATGGCTTTCAAAATCTATCTTCTTACAACCAGTAATTTATTTATGGTTCTGGTGACATTTCCTCAGAATGTTACCATATTATTTTAGCCTATTAATAGTAAACCTTCAACACAAAACAAAGTATTTGCTAAAATTAAACATACAGCAATTCCTGACTATCAACTGGAGTTACTGCAAATAAGCGCAAGTATTAAATGATATGTGTTACATTTGCTGATAGTAGCAATAGTGTAAATTAAGGATCATTCTGTGTATCCGTCTTTGGAATAACAAATCAATATGTGTATGAATGTAAAGAATATGGATATTGCTAAGCAGATAATCAGTAATATAGTTCTCATCCTTCCATCCAGTTCCCATAACTGAGCTGGCAGCAGATCCCAGAAAAGAGAGACCAGCTGGGAGGCCGGCACTGGATACCAGTCCATCCAGATGTCACCTAAGGCGGCATTTCATGGAGTTAAAGTTTCAATACACTATTATTTTATATGTTTTCTGAGGCAGAGAATGCAAAGAACATATTATTGAAACGTTAAGTCTTATTCTCAGGGTTAGAGAGACAGCTACTACTGAGATCTTTAGCCAGAACAACTTACAGTGGATGGAAGAGTAATAATTTGCACATGCTGTCTGGGATTTGAACTCACAACCTTTTCATTGTCCCTACAATGCTCCGCTTGTTGAGCTACAGGAACTTGTGTGTGGCTTCTCCTGGAAGACGTGTCCACTTTCAGTGATGCTCTGAAACACTCATTTGTGGCTGAGTCTAGAGCCCACTTCAGAGAGAAAACAGAGGCACCTCACCTTGGAGAGCCATCGTTACATGTAGAGGTGACCTTGGGGTGGGATGGGGGGGGGGGGGACCTGAGCTGAACGGCTCCAGGGGGAGAAAGAGAGGAAGCTAAGCAGCAGGTGGCACTGGATGTGTATCCAGTGGGTTATGAGTTCATAGCCCAGAGGGGCCAGTGCTGTGTGCTCCTCTGAGTGAGGAAATTAAGCCGAATCCCTTCAGATACACTGCAGATGATGGCTTTGGATTAAAATGGCACCAAATCATTTGTGTGCGTTCATCAGAGTGCTGCTGGGTTGAGAGGGACAGAGGCCAGGGAGAAAAGGGTACAGCCCTTCAAGGGTTTTGACACTTTAAATAATGGGTGGATCAAGGAGGATTTGAACAGCTGACTTTGTCTTCAAGCTCCTCAAACCTACTATGCACCTCATATTTACATAAACCATAACTGTCCTCCTCTGAGCTACCATCAAAACGTTTGTCTATGATAAACACGAACAAGACTGAATAGCATTTACTAATCCATTCATTACATTTTTATACAACCTACCTGCTCAGATGTTAGGTCTGTATATAAAATAGGACCTAAAAGTTCTGAAAAATCCATAATTATGCTGCTTAGTTTGCCTGACAGCTTTATCCAGGGGGACCAACTGAGCCGTTTATACTGTTCAGCATTAACTCGGGAAAATCCGGCATTGTGTCTTGCTGAAGCCGGGACAGTGATGCCCCCATTTTAGGGATTTCCCCGGTGGTAATCTAGCTGTTCTCTGGTGATGTGACAGCATTGGCAGGTCCTCAAATTGGGCCCCATGTCATTTGAGCAGTGTGTCCCAATCCGGTCCTCGGGGACACACAGCCAGTCCATGTTTTTGCTCCTACTGGGAGCTGGAAGGGAGCAAAAATTGTACAGTCTGTGGGTCCCCGAGGACTGGATGGGGAAACGCTGCATTAGAGGATCTGTGGTTTAGCACTGGTTTGTTAGGTGGGTTTACAGCACAACACAGGTGCTGATGACGCAGTCAGCAGCAAAGCCTGTAACGCCATCTTCAGCGTGTCACCGGCGGCGCTCATCCGGCCCGCGGATCTGGGCGCCAGAGGTGACATCTGCATTGCCACCGTGCTGTTGGTGCCGTTCGGAATGTTAGCTGTGTTTAGCACAGTGATGGGCTGTGCCAGATTGGCGAGCCGTAATGCATGTTAGGGTTAATAGTATGATAGAGCCAGTAGGATCTGGATTGACCTTGGCTGATTCTGACCTTGGCCTATTAGAAACAGGTGCCTCAGACAGCCGCATATTGACATGCAGAAGTTCAATAATTTCCTTGCTCTTCTTATACGTGAAGACTGGCCTAGATCATTTTTAGCGAATGAGTTGAATTGAGCTGAAACTGAACTGGAAATAAATTGAATTGAACTGGGGGTGTTGGGGTGGGGGTGAATTTAGAAGGTGGGGCTGATAATTAAACTTAGTATGAGTCTCATGAAGAGTTACGGGGAGCCGTGCATCATCGTCGTCATGGGCCTGCACATCGCCTGAGGGGGCGGGCTGTGCGTTTGTATACCTGCTCCGGCGTGTCCACAAAGCATGGCATCAGGCACAAACCTATACATTGGCATGGTGCCACTTAGCGCCGAGATATTTATTTGTTCACCTCAGTGTCGGAGCGACTGGGGAGGGGAGCGCCGTAGGCGCCAAGCGGCGTTCAGGCGAAAGTGGCGTTTCGCAGGTTTTCGTGACGTTTCGGGGCCCCACGAGGGGCACTTCACATGTGCAGAGGGTTCTCTTTGATATCGGAGGCGGCGCGCCAGAGAGGGCGCCCTCAAAAACAGGCGGCAGCGAATTCATTCTCGCAGAAAACATTGGAATAGCTGCGTCCAGCGCTGGCAGCCGATGGCTTTGATGCTGCCCAGTTAGCACGCGTGGTAATGAAATATGCTAATCACGAGCACATCAGGCCTCAGCCAGAAGAGCAGATCGAGAAGAAACAAATGTCACTCGGCCCGGGACACATCAGCTCTCCTCTTCATAGCGGATACCTCCTTCTGCCGGCGACTACAAGCCGCGAATCGTCGTCCGACCCAAAAGCTGATCCATGGCAAAAGGTTTCCAGCTCTGATTAAGAATGGCAGCTCACTGATGACACCAGGAGCGTAAAAACAGAAACCTGGTGAACTGTGCACCAAAAAAAGAGTTGCAATTACACTAATCACGCCGTGTCTTTGTAAGTGCTCTGCGTTAAAATGTACTTGTGTTTGCGCTCCACACAGCAAATACCTCACGCCGCTGGGGTCGTAACCGGGGTACGGTTTAAATATTTTATCCCGAACGCAGAGTGTGAGAGCAAACCCCTTCATAAATCTCATTTGGGGTGATTTTATTACATGAAAGGAAGGGGAGGATTTGAAAGGCAGGGTCCCCCGTGGATGGGGCGTAGAGCCCCGAGGAGGGGGGGAGAGGAAGCGACGTGGAGACAGAGACAGAAAGGTGTTTGTCTGTTTGCTCAGCGTCAGACGGCTGATCCAGCCACCCACCCCCCCACACTTTTCGGTCGGCCTGCCTGCTACCCCCCAGGGAGAGTACGAGAGGTCAGGGAGAAGGTGGAGGTCAGCTGGGTCTGGCTCAGTGCTCCTCAAACACTGTTAATAGGACAGTGCTGGGGCGGCCTAATATTTTGCATGTAAAAAGGACCTTTCAGCCATGT
>JAABNX020000038.1:4040856-4057751 GCA_015163995.2 Mormyrus lacerda
TATGTGACCTGAATGCTCCTCGTTCCCTAGACTTCCATTGCCGAATGCCTCACATACTTCCTACTTTTGCCTCCCACCCCCCTCCCCGGGCTCTTGTAAATTGGCACAAGCTGCAAGAGAGAGTCTCTTCGAGTTGGTAGTGTAACTTGCTCTATATTGAAAATAAATTGTATTTATGTATTGTAGTTCTCCGGAATAAAATCGAATTTTCTCGTGGCCCCCAGTCAGGCATGTTTCGGATTATAAAAATATCACTTTTTTTTGAGAAGCACGTGTGTTAATATTGAAAATACAAAATGAATTACTTGCTTAGTATTCTTGCTTTATAGAATTTTTAAAAAGCATTATTTAAGAAGTCGTCTGTAATTACATTGCATCATTCTATTTTCTACTACAGCCTAAAAGTCCAGGCATTAATCCAAACATGAGGTTTTACAAAACAGATAAACGTACAAACTCAAGTTAATTGTAGTAAATATTATGTCTTTATAAATTACCATAAAGGAAGCATTTAACGGGGTGAAATAGGTCAGTAAGAAAACGTTACATTTTCTGGAAAAAATTCTGGATTTTAAAAACAGAAAAAGACAATGGTTCTGGTTTAGGGCATATGAATGTTTGATGTCACGTACACACACGCGGTGACGGCGCTGCCTTTCGGTCAGGCGATCGCTGACTGTGTGTAGACCGAACTCGCCAGTCAAGACGGTCAGCCGCGCAGATTGCTGACTGTTCCTATACCCATGTTGTCCCCTTTACTGAACAAAATGGTGTATAATCGAGGTAATCGAACCCAGAATCTGTTTTTAGAATAAGCGGATCTGGTATTTCATGTATTTATTATGTTATAAATGAAAAGACAACCACGATTGGTACGTGAAATAAACTAAGAAGACAATGAAACGTTTGTGGTGACGGTCCCATAAATTGATAAATATTATTATTGGTGGTGCTATCGTAATAATAATAATAATAGCGATATCCTGCAAGAATCGTATCTTTGCTGCAAAGCAGAGGGCAAACAGGTGTTTGTCTGGTGCTGTTCTGCCTTCCACCTATAAGGAGACACTCCTGGCCCCCGCTTTGGGGCCGACATGGTTGTGTTTGTCCTCGGCTCTCTGATCAAAGGCTCTCTGAGTCACAGCTGTCTATGTGTGAGGTTCTCCATCACCTATATCAACACTGCCTGCTGGGAGGGGCGTCGCATTTGGTGTCAGCCCCCCAGGTTTGTGGCAGCATCCGGCGTTGATGGGATTGTGTGTGTGTATGTGTGTGTGTGCGCGTGTGTGTGTGTATGTGTGTGTGTGTATGTGTGTGTGTGTGTATGTGTGTTTGTGTGCGTGCAGGGCCATTGGAGCGATGGATACCCTGGTAGATTCAGGGGGCCCAGCACTTCATAAGGGGGGGCCCAAAATATAAGTGTGGGAATCCAGCAGAGTCTACTGACAGATTTATCCCCCTCCCCCCAAAGCAGAAAAATCCATCAGGATGTGTTCATGACAAAGGACTAGATAACGTTGTGGTTTCCTTTGCCCAGATCTTGCCCAGACATACACAGACCCTGTATGCACCCCCACATGTATGCAGCCTGCCAAGTGACACCTGTAATCTCTTACTGGGGCAGTGGCAGATACCCCCGCTGGGCTGGAGTGGGTTGACATGGCTTTAATGTGGTGGAGGAGTTTGATTAAACAGAGAGGAAGTTTTGGGGCCCTTTTTGGGCTGGAGAAGCACGAGGCCCCGCAGCTCTGGGTCTTTCATCGTGCCCCATCGATGCCGGGGCTCACTCACACCGCAGACGTAAGAGGCGATCCGGCTCGCGGCCTCAGGCGGCCCAAAGTCAGCTGTGCTTGTTTATAATTTACTCTCATTAGAGGTCGTTCGTCATCACTGATAATTAAAGACCTGGAGATGGCGTCAAGGGAGGGGGATCTGGCCAGATATAGGAGCCAGATTATTCTGGTGATCATTTTCACCAGCAGGATCCAGGGGGGTAGCGGGACCCAGGGGGGCAGCGGGATCCAGGGGGCAGCGGGACCCAGGGGGCAGCGGGATCCAGGGGGCAGCGGGATCCAGGGGGCAGCGGGACCCAGGGGGCAGCAGGCGGGTGGCAAACCACATGTGCCTGCACTCAGATGACCCACCAAAGTCACCACACCTCGTGTGCCCTCATCCTGCCCCCCCTCCTTTCTGACGGCACAGATGACCTGCCCCCTGGTGGTCCATTAAATAACTAATTAGGACAGAGAGCAAGTGGTCTGGCTGTAACCCTGGATCAAGTTCAATGGGCTCTCAAAACACCCCAAAAAGACATGGCTAGGATTTTTCATTCATAGCAGGGACTGACAGATAAAATATGAGTCCCAGATATATCTAACAACATACTTTTATGTAATGTACTTACTACTGAAGCCTCTCGTGTACTTGAAGACTAAAATGTACTCAACAGCTGATAGTCAATTATTTACACAAAATATAAGCACTGCTGACCACAGCGCACCTTTCTGAGGGGAGACTTACTTGCGGGGGCAGGTAGGGGGGGCAGAGAGAGCAGATGGCAGAGAAGCGTGTGGGGTAACAGTCTCTTTCTGCGGCATAGGGGTGGTAAAAATGACGAGCCCCAGGGTGACCCCCCACCCCCCAACACTCCCTTTGGGAAATTTCGGTACTACAGCGACACCGCAAAATAAAAGGCCTCAGTTTGAAGACAGACATAACAAGCCGCTAGACTATGCACTCTAAACGGAGCCCCTAATGTCACCACTGTGATTTTAGGTGATAAATGTAATTAACATCACTTCGTTACACATATCTAATTTTATCATTCAAGTATGTAGCATTTTTAAAGGGGAACAGCATTAAATGTAGAACCTCGGCAGATATATTATTTGTGAAATCGCCAAGATGTTATACAACTAGTTAATTACAGAGTGAGAATATCAGTCAGACCAGAGAGGCTTTTGTTACACGATGACAGCGGGTTCCGTTGTTTCGTTTTCTGCCTTTTCCTGTGGCGGAGGGTGTTTCGCTGGACCTCTAACGTCCATGCCGAAGCATTGACTTGGCAAAAGCTGAAACGACAGGCTGAACCGCTTTATTTAGGGGACCTGGATCGAGTTCCGCACCTCCCGGCATCTCCGTCCGTGCCCCGGGGCGGAGTTCAGCTCGGACCCAGATAAGGCGAGCCAGGCTGCCAAGCCTTCGAAATGTAAAACAGCGAACAAGTGAACACGTAAGCCAGAATTCCTGGCGGAGTGGTGGAGGGAGTCGGCCGCATGTGGCAGAATTCCTGGCGGAGCAGCTGAGGGAGCTGGCAGCGTGTAGTAGAATTCCCGGCGGCGCGACAGAGGGAGCCTGCCGCGTGTGGCAAAATTCCTGGCGGAGCGACGGAGGGAGCTGGCAGCGTGTAGAAGAATTCCCGGTGGCGCGACAGAGGGAGCCGGCTGTGTGTGGCAGAATTCCCGGCCTAGTGGCGGAGGGAGCCGGCCGTGTGGCAGAATTCCCGGCGGAGTGGCGGAGAGAGCCGGCCCAGAGGTCAGTTCTGGCCTAGACCTTCTCCCAACTTCTGAAGTTTGAGTGGGTTTATGCAAATAGCCGCCGCCCAGCCTTTTATCCGACAGCTCGCAGCTGCTGCTCCTTCTAGAAGATTCTTTCGGAGGGGCTTGGAGCTCTATCCTCCCTGGGTCTCCCTATTTCTCGCTCACTGGAGGGTGGAGGGGAGGCTCAGATTGAGGAGGAATGTCTGGCTGACTGCGGCTGGCCCACACTCCCTCTGAGGGCCTGGCTCCTGCTACCTATCCCCCCCCCACTCGCCTCTCCCTGTCAGGGTCTCTTCCTTCCTACCCATCAGGGACGGCCGGCTCTGGGGGAGGAAGCCCTGTGGGAGTCTTGCCCGTATGCCACAGCTTGCCACCCTCTCCTCTCTGTGCTGCCGGGTCCAGGCAGATGGGCTGGGCCTCAGCCAGCTTGCACTTTCAATTGACTCATATCAGCTTCCGGTCTTTTATTTCGCTCTGGCCATGCCGTTAAAACGTCGGAGAGAGATATACAGCAGGTCAGAACTGGAGGGATGGAAAGTAGGAGGGGTAACACAGAGATAACGGCTCTGCAGAACCCCCGGAGGAGAACAGGGCTTGCCGTAGGGAGGGGGGGTCTTCACCTGTAATAAATTATCCCCAGGAACCTGCACATCTGTATCATCACACAAACATGCACACACACACACAGACACACACACACAGACACACACACACACACAGACACACACACACAGACACACACACACAGACACACACACACACACAGACACAGACACACAGACACACACACAGACACACACACACAGACACACACACACAGACACACAGACACACACACACAGACACACACACACGGAAACGTGACTGAAAACTCCATGGCAAATCATATCAACAGCTCCGCGTCTCAGACGCCATTTCCGGCGTGTCAGAGATCAGCGTGACACGTCAGCCTGGAGCTGCACGAGGTCATGTGACACAGGACACCGGGAGGCACGAGCTGATTTGCTGTTACATATCACTTGCTGTTAAGTTCTCCACATGTCCTTGTAAACACCTCCCCCTCCCCGCCATAATCCCCGTTACTCCTGGCGTCTCCGTTCCCCTCACCCGTGCGTCGGCAAACATGGGCCACGGAGCGAAGGGAAACCATATTAACAGATGGTTAGAGTCAATAAAAGAGCCACAAATCAGCCGGAGACAAGCGTCCTGGAATATGAGGGAGTCTCTCTCCGGGGTTCTGGGGGGCCAGCTTGGGCCCCCCCTGACAGATCTGGGGCTAAGAACCAGCAGAGGAGCTGCCGGAACCTTCTGGGTAGAGATGAGGGAACAGGAAGGTGGCCGATTCTCTGCAGCACACCATAGTGAATAAGCGTGTAGAGGTCACACGGGCCCTCAGCCTACACTATAACCTATATTCTGACGAAAAAAAAAATGTTTCTGAGTCATTGCCTTTAAACCTCTTCTTCGCCCTTCTTTTTGGCCAAGTGAGTAATGACAAGGAAAGGAACTTTTCAACTTCCACTTCAGAGCCATGGAAAATCCAGCGCGGCATTTCTGGAAGCACGTGACTTGGGAGGCTGCAGCCCAGGGTCACACGCATCTAATTTATGCCCATATTACAGAATTCTGTGATTAGGTTCAGAATTGGCTGCTACAAGGAAATTGAAAACTGAAGCTGTTGTCATTGTCATTTTGAGAAATATCCCTCATTCGTTGGGATCTAAGGGGACAAATGTATTATTTTTCCAGTCTAATGAGATATTGCAAAAATTGGCACCCCATCCAGTGTCTACCCCGGCCTTGTGCCCTGCGCTGCCTGGGAGAGACTCCAGGCCCCCGTTGACTACAGAAGCGGCTAGATGATGGATGAATTACAAATATGTGTACGGCAACATTTTTAGCAGTCTGCCAGGGCACAGACTGTTACAGTATGGATCAATTATATTTATATTTATTGACATAGATTCAGGGATCTCCATTCGTCAGTTTCTTTTGAAACTTATAGCTGTGTGTTTACCAAGTAAAGCCTTTTTTTTCTTGAATGGTACTTCTGTTGCACTTGAGGCTTTAATGCTTTTAAGTACAAATCTTTAGGGCAGTGAGTGAGCGAGTGACGCTGACAGCATCGGCCACACACTGTGCAGGACACTGGCTCACTTTCTAAAGCTTAAGGCTGTACTGGGAACCAGGTTTCGCTACACAATATGGACAGAAACGGTTGGCGTAGCGACGGGGGAATGAGCGGTCAGATTACCGAGGGCTTCCTCGCTCGCCGGTGTGACTGCATGGGGTCGTCAGTAGCCAGAGGTGAAAGGTAAACAAAGTCAATTTGAGCTTAAATTGAGGATAAGTCATTAAGGGTGGGGGGAGGGGTAGCTTTAATGACACTAGGCACCTCCCACTATCTAATAAAAGGATAACACACACACACACAAACATCTAGTAAAAGAAAATAATCATGAAATGGACAAGAAAAAAAAAACATCAAGTAGATTTAATTAGACGAGGTCGATAAGCATCTAGGCCTGGTTAATTCCCAACAAATTATCTAATCCAGATGTTGCACTTAAAGTGTAAACAGGGTGCCCTGCAGAATCGTAAAATAAATAAGCATGAAAGGGTTTAGAGTTTCAAACAGAGCCTTGTCTCTGTGCAGGACCCCTCCGCACCGAAAAGCCCTGCCCCCCCTCAACCCCCTTGCCTTTTTGAAACAGGAAAATGTAAATATGGTAATATTTAGCACGTGTTTTAAAACAGATCAGTTTTCTGAAGTGAAAAAAGGGAGAAAAAAACAAGGCCACACACGAGCTGAGCCTTCCCCCGCCGCAGGCCTGCGGTCCCGGGTTCCCCGCTCCGACCCGAGGTGTCGCGGGATCGTCTGCCCACGCGCGGGTCCTGCCGGCCCCCAGGCCGCGTTCTGGGTGCACCTGGGCTATGCCCCACCCATGGGCCTGACCTGGTTATATTAGTGGCAGGGGGATGGGCAACTAACAAGACTGCTCTGGGAGATGAAGGAAAGGTGGAGAAGAAAGTGGAGAGGAGGGGAAAGGAGAAAAGACAAGAGGAAAAAAGAGTGGAGAGGAGAGAAGAGGAAAAGAGAAGAGGAAAAAAGAGTGGAGAGAAGAGGAAAAAAGAAGAGGAAAAAAGAGTGGAGAGGAAAGGAGAATAGAGAAGAGGAAAAAAGAGTGGAGAGAAGAGAAGAGGAAAAGGAAGAGGAAAAAAGAGTGGAGAGGAAAGGAAAGAAGAGAAGAGGAAAGAGAGGAGAGGAAAGGAGAGATGAAGAGAAGAAAAGAGGAAAAGAGAGAGGAGAGGAAACAAGATGAGAGGAGAGGAGGAGCAGGATGAGGGGAAACCCTTTAGACATATGGTTGTGTTTAAGGACCACCAAAGAAGGAGAACTTGTGCATTTTCACATAAACCCAGATAAACTCCAAATATGCAATTATACAGGGTTAGGGGTGCTCTGCCGGGGGGCGCCCTCAGGAACTCCTGGTGGCTTTCGGGGGGTGACATGCTCACAGAGTAGCTCTGTCACCGCCCCGTCTGCGTGGCTGTGCCCCCGTCCCTCTCTTTACGAGGCCCCGACCAAACAAAGAGAAGGGGAAAGGAAGGAGTAAAAAAAAACTCAGACATGGGACTGAAAAAGGGGGTGACTCTTGTAAAATACCTGCAGCACGTTTTAAAACTTTCAGCGCGCGGAGTATTTATGGCGCGTCGACGGCGTGTCCGTGTTTGTAGCCAATTTGTTGTGCTCCAATAAATAGAGTCCCCTATTTATCAACAGAGCACATGGCAGGCATTTATGGGGTCTAACAAGAGGCAGATGTGCGGCTCTGACACGCCGACGCCACGTGCGGCTCCGGGTCCGACTTCCGAACCGGTCGAAGGGCCGGTCATGTGACCGGAATCCCCCCAATCCCTGTACTTTGCATTCGGGGCAAAAAACCAATCAGGTATCGGGTGATCGATAATGTTAAATTTGGGGGCTTGCTCTCTGCAAACAGGGACTGGCAGAGCCTGCAAAGCAAATTCTAATGTGGCTGTTTGAAGAGAAGCTCCGGTGTTTTGTTTCAGATTCAGTAAAATGCCGTCCCTTAGTGAAGCCTAATAAATTAAAATGAATCACTACACAAACTACAAATTTTAAGAGAACCGTCCTGTTAACTCCACCTTGTCTGTAGCTCACTGAAAGTGCAAATACCGCAGGCACACCTACATAATTCCATATAAATCTCGCTGAGTTTAGCCTATGGCCCCATGGGCTCTGAACTGCGATGCGTGTGTTTGTGTGTGTCTGTGTGTGTCTGTGTGTGTCTGTGTGTGTGTCTGTGTGTTGCCAATTACCACGGCTATAAATACAAGAACTCCATCCGTCACCGAGTTTCTGGGTGGCTGGAGCGGCGGCCTAATTGGTTTCAGATGCCACCCCCCCCCCCCCAACCCCGTCTCCCTCCCTGCTGCAGTACTGCTTGTGTTTGTGAGACGAGAAAAGTCGATGACAAGAGAAGAAACTCTGACTGACAAAGGAGCCGTAAATATGGCAAGAGAGTGAGAATGAATACGGACACATTAAAGGATCATTCTAGTTTTCAGTCCCAAAATCCTGTGTTCTGCTTCCGCTCACGGTTAGTCAGTATTGGTTCACCACAGTGAGGAAATTAAGACTGCTTTTCATAAATTCTTTTTTCTCTTTTTGTACTTTTCTGTTCTGCTCCTTTCCCTGTTATTTTTTATTTAATTGAGGTTTTTGCAGGCAGTACCCCCCCCCCATTCCCTCCTTGGAATTCAGCAAATTCCTAGAATCTGCCAAAACAAACTGTTACTGGGGCAGGTTGAAGGAGGGTCATTACACTGCTTACCGACCGTTTTGGATCAAAAGCTAAAAGGAAAATGTTACACTGCATTCGAAGAAAACAAATTCTTCCGTCCTGCTAATAAATCTAGATGTGTTGCAAAGTTTATCCACACCGCCTGCCAAAATGCGATTGTAATAAAGTCAATGGGCTTCAGCAACTGTCACCATCTTCTCCTGTACAAACTGCAAATCCCACACAAGGCAGTCAGAGGAACAACAGTGAGAATTCAACCTCATTTTTAAACATTCCTAGTGAATGAACTTACAGTTGAACAGCTGTCAACATATTTCCCCCCCAGCAGTAAATACTTCCATATTGATTTCGTAGAAGTGCAAGGACATTTTTATAATTTTAAAAGCATGAATATGGATATGAATTATAATCAGAAACTATAAAGATAACTGCAAGCAGTGACTCACAGGTCCTGCGGTCAGAACGTTGGCATAATAACAATGTATGTGTAGTTTTGGAAAATGAAGTGAGTCTCCTTGGTGGCCAAAGTATTGCATGGTTAGACAGCAGTGAACACTGCTGTGACAGGAGTGATGTCTGACACGTTGACATCACAGTAGAAACACTCATCAAATAAGTACCATGGCAGGAAGTAGATGAGAAGAGGAAGTAAGAGTATCTGCTGAATTTTATTTGGATTGGACAAGGAGGTCAAGAGATACATGCCTCTGTTAGTTGTAGCGCCCCCTATTGATAAAATGCGGCCAGTGTACTACTGCGTCCCAGTAATCGCCCTGGAAATTAGGATTCCAAATTTGGTGAAGATAGGCCAAGGCATGGCCGAGTTCTAGCCGTTTGATTAATACTGGCATGATTAAGGTTGAGTTTGGGCGTGGCTAGTAGTCAGGTGGTAGACAAATGTCAACGTTTTTTTGACAATTATCAGCTCAAGGGTCTGATTAGTCTGACGCCAGATTTATCTGTACTGGTAGGAAAACTTTAGAGTAACTTACAAAAATAGGTCTTGTAAATTATGCAAATTAGCCAAAGGGTGTGGCCCAGGTGTATAGTGAATTTCGAGTCCAGGATTTAGTGTCAGGATATAAATAAAACACTGTGCTGTAGCGCCCCAATTGACTGTCTGCTTTGGGTGGAATGGTCTGAGTAGCGGGTAATTGACATATTCCCACCAAGTTTGGTAGGTCTAGTTCATACGGCTTAGGCTGCCCATTTCGTGTTACGGACGAATACATAGAAGTAAATATTTATATTTACAATATTTATAATACTTACAGTGAAAAATCCTAAGAAAAACAATAAATATACAGTACTGTTATTCTATTAACTTTTTGATGCCATTATGATGTTGCTAATAATAATTATTAATGGTGTGATTGTTGCTGCAGCAGCTGTTGTCGATACTGTCATGTTACGGTTAGGAAACGCTGGACGTATTAAATTACTAGGAAGTGGCCATGCAGCTATTGGCCGTGCCCGCGAGAGCAGGTCAGCACTTCCCGGATTAGCACCTAATTGAGAGGAAAGGAGGTGTTGGGGGCGGCGGTTGACCTCCGACCGACCCCAGAAGACATTTGATCAATTGACACATGTAATCAACAAATTACTATTGATCGAGCAGCCAGGGGACAGGTTGACTCTGTTAATGCCGACTTAAATTAAAATGTCGTTAATTCTAATAAGAATAGCGCTCTTGGTTAAAACAGAACGAGCGAAGAACTATAGTGAATAATAATAATAATAATAATAATAACAACAATCATCCAGTATGCTTAAATTTCAAAGTGCATTGAAGTTATTGTGTGTCTGATAGCATGATATCTATTTTACTCTGGGAATCGGACAAACTGAAGATAATCTATATGTGCCGTTATCACATCCGTGTCGAGTTTGGAACTAAATCAAGATATGTATATTTAGATTAAAACACAGGGGCACATCTCTACTACAGACATCTTTGTCGATTTCACATATAGTACTTGTGTTAAAACGAATTTCAAAGTCAAGAGCTTGGCGTTTCTGCGATCGATAAAAATACAAAATACATAGTGCATTTCACCACAAGCACGCGCCATCACCACATAAAATCTATTATCTCAATTATCTCATTTTAAGCAGGTCAAAACTTAACTAGTTAAATCTAATTTCAGATCGGTCGACATTCGTTAATTTAACAATAATAATGCGTATTAGCAATATTGCCACCACGGCTATGAGCACAGAGACACAAATACTGCATAATTATTGTTGTTTTGTTTTCAGTGTTGAATACAAGCCGTCCAGCTAAAATATAGTTTCGAGGCGGAGGCCCGCAGAAAACGTGTGCGCGCAGTCGTATGCAAGTTTTTATAAATTGTCGCTAACTGATCGTTTAAGCAGCACGACTGCTTTTGTTGTTTCTCTCATTGTTGTTGCTGTCGGTGCTGTAATTGTTTAATAGCATTCTCCACGTTTTAACAAGAGTTTGGTGGTAATGCATCATTTACCGCCCTGCATGCCGGTGCGTGGCCGGAGGCGCGATCCGCCGCGTGTGTGTGCGCGCTCTGCGGACTGTGGGGGGTTTACGCTATACACCAGTTAGGCGTCCCTCGGAGCCCAGCAGAAACCCAAAATCCTAAACTGCTATAAATCCATTAAATCCCCCTCATTAGAGCACGAGCCTCGTTACCCGCAGCTAAAGGGGCGGGGCGGGGAGGGGCGGGGGGGTTAGGCAGGGGCGTGTTTGAGGTTTTTCAATCCTTGTAGCGCATAAACGCGCGAAACGCTGTCATTAACTCACTGGCAATTAGGCTAGTTTACAGTCTGCTAATCAAAACAGCATCATCAAAGGTACCACGTTTAAATAACATACTAACGATGCGTGACTGAAGCTTTCAGTCCTGAGACTGGCAATCCAGTTCACTGAGCGGCATGGACTTAACGTTTAAAACTATTAACTATTTCAATAACTAAGAGATTTCAACTAAGAGTCTCATTTTATTTTGCTGTTATTGATTACCGATCCGCGCCTTAGTGTGGCGCGGGGAGCCGATTCCAGGGTACAAGCCAGGGGTAGGGGTACATCCTGGGACAGGTTGTCTGTCCATCACGGGGCACATGCACATAAGAGGCATAGATACAGCCGAGGACGTCGGAAATAGGGGAGCGGGGAGATGCGTCCCCCTCAATATCGGTAGGACCCCCCCCCCCCCCCAAAAAAAAAAAAAAATAAAATATATATATATAGCGCTTTCTTTATTTTTTTATCGTGAGTCTGCGCGTTTCTGAAACAAATTCAACGCGCATGTAGTGCGTGAGGACGAAACGAGGATTGCAGTCATATCAGTCATTTTATCATGGATTAGTAAATTACTATGTTTTTTGTGAAACTGCAATGTTAAAACTAAGCAATGTTAGTCTCATTTAAAATGATAAAATCATTATTATATTAAAATTATTTTAGAATCTTTCTTGAATCGCATCCTTTCACGATGTGAGTATTGCACGTGCCCTCATTGCGATGTGACGATATACTTCGCCCTGCCGCTGGTTTGACTGTATGGAATGAGCTAGAGGAGTCCCGAATGAGGCCCCTTACCTGCATTGTGAGGGAGCGTCGGTTACGGCACTACGGCCACGTGACGCGTTTCCCTGAGGGTGATCCGGCTCGCAGGATCCTCATTGCTGACAGGCGGAGGGGACGCCCACGTGACACCTGGCTGCGGCAGAAGGATGGCCATATCTGGAGGGGGGATCTGGACCGTGTATCTGCCTGGGGGGATCCTGAAGAGTTTCGTTGTGTGGTGGGAGCAGCGACGCGCTGCATCGGCACAACCTGACCTGACCCACCCCCCCCTTGCCGTACCCAATGTGAAACTCCTTCCGACCAAACTGCTCGTGGCGGAGACAGGATTCTAACGCACAAGAAACAGTGTCACACATACACTTATAATAATGGTATATTATTGTTGTTGTTATTAAGGGTCCAAAGCACGAAGTGCTATGGACCATTATTGTTTTTATTATTATTATTATTGTGCCCTGCGATGGGCTGGACCCCCCGCGACCCAATAGGATTAAGCTGGTTGGAAAATAGATGGATGGATGGATTATTATTATTATTGTTATTATACATTAATGACTAATGATAGTAAACTAAAAAAAAAACAGAAAAACCTTCAATATATAGATGTAGATTTGGTTAGATTTGGATTTAGGTTCTAACGAGCAACATAATTTATTCAATAGCTGCATGCCTTTGAAATAACACGTGCGATTGGCTGACGACACACCTGCCGTTACAGATTCTGACTTCCCACCTAAGCATACAGAACCATGAAACCTTTATATCTTTTAAAGTCCATTTCAGTCATAAAGTTTATAGTTGAGACATATTACCTTACAGTTCATTATTGTATATCACATAATATTATATTAGGCTCAGGCCGTTTTATTGCTCAGCCGCAAAGGCCCTCTTAAAATCTGTGGAAAGAGAGACAGAATGACATTGGTGTAAACACCGGGCCGCATTCATTTATGTTTCACACTCAGGTTTGAGGACTTGTTATGAATATGTATGTTTATCATGTACCTCATAATTATCACGTGATCGATGACGGTATTCATTAAGCAGTTTGTTCTTGCTTGAATGTCGCCTGGATTACTGCAAACTATCCTTTGTCACCTCTTCACATGCTTTATATTTTAATAGCTAGATGTTCATGCATTATTAAATTAACTCAGCGCTGGTCATTGCGGCTGGCCGCTGGATCACACGGGTGTTGGGTTTTAATATAAATCGAGCAGCTCGTTTCAAAGCCAGCGTTGAATACCTGTGGTTAAAAGACCACATTATGATTCTGCCTGTCTAACAATGAGATTCCCCTGTAAATGGAGATTTATGAAGTTGGAGGTTTCATTCCATGAATCAGTGTATGCTCACTTCACAGATCTGGACTGCAGTTCCCTCAGAATAACAGTGTCCCATAATATACACACAGTCCCGCCGTGAAGCTTATGGTCCTGAACCAGACTGAAATCCAGGCCTGGCTCCACAGGGGGTGGCGGAGGGGCAGCGGGGGCCTCCGGAGAATCTTGTGGCCAGCGGAACCGGAGCCGGACCCGTGGAAATCTACGTGGGATGGGTCTACGTTAGCCAGGGTGGGAGAAACGCCATCCGCTCAGCCCCGTGGCCACAATGAATCGAAAGATTTAAAAAGGCAGATTGACGAAGGAGGATAGAGAAGGTGACAGGAGGTATGTCAGACCCCGGCACTCCGGTGGAGAGCAGAGAGTGACCCCCCCCAGGACATCCCCTGGAGTGTGGGCCCTTGTGAAAATGGAGATGCACTAAACCTTTGCTAACCTGTCTCGCCCAAGATAAAACATTTATATACGACATTGTGTGATGGAGCGCTCCCTGAGTAGCTGCTTAATTTGTTTTCCTCCCTGGCAAATTAATTCCCTCCCCATCATGGGAGTTGGCGCTGATGGTGATTACTGACACTCTGTCTTTGGCCTCTGATAAAACACGTCCTCGAAGCCTTTTAATAGTCAAACTCCTCTCTGCAATTACTTCATACATACATTTCCATAGATCGCGCTGAAGGTCGGCACTTGAGCCTGGTGCAGTATCCTGCTGTCCTCTTTCATTTTCTTCCTCATCTCTCGCTGTTTTCTCTCTCTGCATTTCCCTTCCAGGAGCTATCAGTCGACTCGCGATGGAAAAAGCACGTTTCTGAAGCACGTGGCCAGAGGAGATACACCAGTGAAAATGTTTGCCGAAGATAGATAATGGCCGTCAGGGCGTCAGTCTGTTCTGTGAATGACACTTCATTTGAGGGACACGGCCATTAAGTGCTTTTCCGACGAGGGTGGTGTTCCCCGGAAGTGAAGGGAATATTTTTTTTTTACAGTCAGATTCAGAGAGAGAAAAAAAAAGAGCTTAACTGAGTCAGAAGCAGACGGGACCGGAGCCCTGACTCGAAAAGGTGAGGCGAGCGGGCAGGGAACGGAAGGATGTTCTGCACGTGATTGAGTGTGAGCAAGTGTATGTATCTCAGACAGCTGACAGTCCATCTCCAGCCATTTCGCACAGAGGCAGCAAGATCACATGGGGCCGGTGCTGATGGCAGGGGGGCGTGCCGGCGACGGAGCGGGGCAGCCGGAGAGGCCAGTAATGATGAGCCCGAAGGCGCACAGCAGCTGCGCTATCTGCAGGGCGACGCGGGGCAAATGGAGCCCACTCTGGGACTTCAAGGGCAGAGTGCACTTTCATCTGACTGGAAACAATAGCATTTACAACTGCATCTCAGCAGGCACCGATCCAGCAGGGACAAACAGCCAAGATGCACGTGCCGCACAGGGACGGATCCAACATGCGCCATGCCTGCCATCATCATCATCATCGTCATTGACATCACCTTCATCATAATATATATAAAAGTCAAAATAATCACAGTAATGAAATATATTAGTATTATTATCTTGCTTTTCATTATTCAGCTTATTATCGTAAAATGATTGGGGCTGTTATGATAGTGTGGCTGTCACTCTTTTTTTGGGAGACGTTTGTCATGTGATCGGGATGCGAAAGCGTGGAAGTGTGAGGAACGCAGCTGAGGTCACTCCAACATGCGGCGTACCTCTGAGTACCCCCTTCACAAAAAACGATCGGCGTTTCCTAACCGGTCCTCAGGGATCCACAGTGGTCCACATTTGAGTTCCTACAGGGAGCAAATACACGGAGCGCTGTGGGTCCCCGAGGACCGGCCTGGGGGACACTGTTTTACATAAATCAGCACCTATAAATCCAGAGGCTTTTGCTTGACAGGGTCATAGAGGCCTGGAGCCCCTCGCAGGTAACATAGGGAACAGGGCAGTGGCACACGCTGGATGGAAAACCAGTCCAGCACCAGGAACATCATCTTCACAGGCAAAATAGAGATGCCATTAGGAACCCGGAGAACCAAGAGGAACCTCGCAGAACGTGCAACTTCTACCTGCACACAGCGAGTGTGAGCGACTCAAACCCCAAACCCTGAAGGTGTAAGGCGAGTACGCCTTCTGCTAACATTCTCAGACTTGAGTCTGCGATAGAGCAGATACTTCAGCGCAATCCAGATATTCAGGATGGATCATGTGTGCAGAGCTGTTTCCATGCATGGCTGTGAGCCCTTCAGAGGTAATGTAGACGTGGACATATTGAGTTGCATGATTGGTACCGACGCGCACCGCTGTGTCAGCCTCACACCTCTGCCCTGCCCAGGCATGGGGTAGACGACCCGGAGGGACACCACTGACAGCTCCAGACAGCCTCCACTGCACAAATAATAGAGTAATAATAAAAATCTGCCATTCTTCAGCACATGTGCAGCAGGCAGTCTTTCATCAGGACAAGAGGAGGAGAGGGGGCTTTCCAGGGGGCCGTCACAGAGACCCGGATCCGGGGTGAGGAGGAAGGACAAGTGAAGAAGAAGGACGTGCAGCTCAGACACATTAGCCCGGCGAGACGGGCCTCGCTGACGGCCAACTGGAGGGGTCCTTTTGAAGTGACAGATGAAATCTGCAAAAGATCTGCACTTCACTGCTCCGATTAAATGGTCCCTCAGAGGCACCCTGCACATGTAAACCTCAGCCATGTGAGCTGGCCCGGCCCGGCCTGAGGCTGCGTTACCGGATTGGACCCTTTCGGTTATTCTAACTGCCGCTGTCCTGCGTATTTTCACCAGGAAATGCGAGACACGCTGGTGTCGGCGGATGAATGACCCCACTAATGCGACGTGACACCTGCAGAGGGCATTCCGCCTTTCTGCGGCCTGGCTTTCACCCTAAAGACGCACTGTCCTTTCGTTTGCCCTCCATCTTCCTTCCTGTCCCATTACCCATCACTTTTTTTAATGTCCCCATAAGCCCCGCCCACCCAAATCTGTCTCTTTATGTCCTGATCTCTTCACCCTCATGGTGACATCTCATTGTTCAACCTCTTCTTTCGTTAAAGTGGATTCTCCTCTCTTTTGCTCTTAATTTACCCTTCCTCCCCATCCCAACAAGGGGGTGTCACCCAGTGGGCCTGTGGTTGTCAGTGCTCTCTGAGTCAGTTGCATCTTAAAGGGACGGCGAAGCCTTTCAGCATGCCTACGCAGCCTGAAATGGTCCAGTAAAACAAACGGCATCCCTCATTTTCTACTCTGACCCCACCTCAGTCAGCCCCGACTTCTTAAAAATTTGAGGGGGGGGGGGGGGTAAATGGAGAATACAGAAAAGGTGGGAAGCAGGGCTCTTGGTGTTACACTCTGGAAAATCGAGGTGGAAGTTTGATGCAGTAATAGAAGCAGCATGCCGCCTCGCTCTTGTGCACTTTACCCCAGCTGCCTATCAAAAACTAATATCCTTAAATTTGACACTTTTGTTGTCCTTTGAAATTAGAAACAATCTCACTCCAATGCTGCGACCCCCCCACGGCCCCCCCCACCTTGTGCCTGCTATACCAGCTAACACCCGGCTTCACAGAAACCCCCCGATTTTAAGGTTGCCCGACACCCCCCCCTTC
>JAABNX020000038.1:4100017-4115255 GCA_015163995.2 Mormyrus lacerda
ATATATGACGTTAAACAGTATTGAAACATGTTCGTATTAATTGAATTTTACAGCTAATTTAATTTAAACTGTCGCTTTCATTTCAGACCGGTTTAACAGTTCATATTCCCTAGTAAAATAATCTTCCTTTATAAAAGATTTCAACAAGATCTATTTAATCATAAACTGAAAACGATAGTGCCCCCCCCCAAAAAAATAAATAAATAAATAAATAAATAAATAAACGACAACAACAAAAAAAACAATCTAAAACTAAAACGCTCATTATACACAGTAGACCTACAGTATTAACACTATTTAAGACACCATTTAGATTTGCGGTGTTATTGCGTATTTTATATATATTTTTCCTGTCCTGCCATCGGGCTACTTGGGATGGTTAATATTTGTAAAAGACCATTTCGGCAAATAAAGAGCACCCCTTTTATCTCTGTCGGACACACACGGAAACAGGCCAATTAAAAAGGAAGGGATTGAAACACGTGGTACTAAGTCACAAATTCGTAAACATTATCATAATTGTAAGAAAATGAAATGTGTCACAGTTTCTTGGGGGGAAAACACACTCAGACATGCGCTCACTTCCAAGAGATTGTGAAGTTGGACGGTAGGCCTAGATGAATATTCCGACTGCCCGGCCAGCCCTCCTGCCTTCCAGGCCTATGCCTAATAATCAGCTGTCAGAAACACCCTACATAGCAATTTAACAATTTGCACAGAGCTCCACAAAATAAAAGACGCTTTATACCTCCCCCATTCTCAGAACATGTGCTTGACCAACTCTAAAATGGATTCATCGACGTGTTTTCTGCACTGCCGCGAGTTCCCGCTGCCTCTTTTGTACGTGTCCCGAATCAACACAAGCGAGTTGAAAGCGGACAGCCGAGCGCCTTGTAAGTAGATCGCTTTTCAGAGGCAAATGTGTGTGGCTTGTAGCGGAGGGGACCGCTCGCTGGGTGCTCATTCATGCCCCGGAGAGAGGGTCTTCGGCGACAACATAAACAAACGGCCAGAAAGCCGCATTATCGTGGATTAGAATCCAGATGAAAAAAAGAATGCTATTACAAATTAGCACTGAAACCCCAAGAGATCGTGGGTATCCATGTAGAACTCTGACATTCAATTACAGGTTTCCAAAGGCTGCTGCTCCTATTCATTTAGCCATTCTTATTCGTCAGAATATAGTCGATTATCATCCCCCCCGAGAGCCACAGAAGAGACATTACATGCTCACTGTTCCATAATATCAAAAATACATTGTGCGTGAGAGTTAACGCAGCGCAAAAATCTTTAAAAAAAACACCTATTGGTTTATTCGTTTTGACAGCGATTAATATAATTGGCACCACATTAAAATAACATTATTAATTACAAGTGATAAGGTAATAGTCATATTTTTATTGTTTAAATGTTTATACTAGCTCGGCCTGTACTTAAATGCTCATATTCAATGTCATCACATAAGCCGGGGAAAACATAATATATGAAAATTATTAAAATATAGGTAGTACTAGTAGAGGTCAACGGTACACCATCTTTCTATAGGCCTAAATCGATTACGTCTGTTGAAGAAAGGCACGTCTCGATTTAAAATCCTTTCCCGTAAAATTATTTTTGAAAAGAAAAAAATGCGTTTTCGTCTAATATTTTTGTTCCTTTATGTCTGGTGCCCTGCTACATCAGCGACGCATTGGAAAGGTCTATACCGGAGTTCAAAAAGTTCCCAAAAACGCAAAGGTGGGGTAATTTGGCAGTTAAAAAATCCTTTTCTTTTCTGAGAAGAATAAATATTATCACACACACAGGCTGCCTTAGTATAATGAGAACAATCCACTCTGGTGGAATAGGCCAATAATAGGCCAATACAATTATTGGGTAAATAATTTAACGAAAACATGATTTAAAATTCACAAACATTTATTTGTATTGTCTTTACAGCAAAGACAAATTACATTTTATGAACATTTTAAGAAGATTTTTGTCTGTCGTTCTTTACAAATAACATATTTCACAGATTTTTATTGAAATAGACAAGACCCACAACAGCTGAACAGAATGAGAGGTAATGTGCTTTACACCAAAAACACATAATTGTCTATCGACAACATAGAACAATTATAATTACAAATTCACCAAACACCGCCGTAAGGAGAGCGGGGGGGAGAGTGGTAAAGGTTATGGGTCGTATTTACAGCCCCCGTTTTCTCTGTCAATGTGCTTTAAAACAATTAAAAACCTGAGAATTTTCGGCCTCGGTATGAACAGTGCTTTTCACAAATTAAACCAAAAATATAAAACCATAATAATCTTAATAATAGTTACCTATCTGCAGGATGCTACTTTTCTTTTTAACTTGGGGTGTTGGACAAGTCTGCGAAACCTTCATTTGAATACGATTTTAATAGGCGTCTCCCTTTATATTATACATATTTACAGACCATAAATATATTTAACGCATGTTTATTTTTATTCTATGACGATTAAGAAACACGTGTTGAGACGAACAAAATGCTCCATAGTGTCGCAAAGAATATTATCCTACCTTCGCATACGCTGATAGAACCTTATTGGGACTTAAAGAAGTTCTGTGCTTTTTGTTTTGTTGTTGATTTAGAAGTGACAACCGTTAATGTTTGTCGTTTTGCTGGAAAAAGTCTGCGCGCTGGTCGGTTGCAACAGCGTTTCCTGGGAGAGATTCAAGTGGTTAGAGGCAGATGCGAGTGCAGGCGTCAGCATTGCCAAGATCTGTGCTTGGCTGCCCGGCTGTGCAGAATAAGGGGGAGCCGGAGTGTTGGCTCCGCCGATTATGTTGTCTATAGAAAAGGAAGGCCGGCTTGGGGTGCTAGAGTTCACTTTCAGAGGCGCTAGTCCAGGCAAAGTCGGGCTAAGCTGTGGGTAAAATGGCTTTCTCAAGTCGGACCCCACAAGTGAGGGAAGAGAGTGTGGTGAAGGAAATGTGGCCGGAGTAGGGAGTGCACAATGCGGGTTCTGGAAAGGGATGGTGCTTCCCGGATGGTGACCATGATATGGGTGATGGGCATGGAAGCTCTGTAGCTGGAGACCATAGTTGTACCCGTAGGGACCGTACCCAAAGCCCGGCAGGAACCCCCCAGGGTCCCTGAGGATCTCATTCGACTGGTGCCTCTTGAAACGTTTCCTCCTGCGCAGGAAGCTTCCATTGTCGAACATGTCGGCTGACTCCGGGTCTAGGGTCCAGTAGTTCCCTTTTCCTGGATTGCCGGGCTCCCGAGGAATTTTGACAAAGCAGTCATTGAGAGAGAGATTGTGCCGAATCGAATTCTGCCAAGCGGGGAACTTTTCCCGGTAATAAGGGAACCTGTTGCTGATAAACTCACAGATTTCACTTAGTGTTAAGCGCTTCTTGGGACTTTGCAGAATCGCCATTGTAATCAGGGCAATATATGAGTAAGGGGGCTTCACCAGCGTGTTTTTTCCAGATTTTCCTCCAACTAAGTTTCCTCCGCCAGATTCTTCTTCGACCCCAACTCGTTCTGTCGGACACCCAGAGTTGCTCAGGCTCGGGGAAGAGGCGCACTCCCTGGCATTCTGGGAAAGGTTGTCATCAGAGTCATTGCCCAAGTTATAGTCGTGATGGTGATGTAGGTATTTCCCATCCTTACCTACAGATATGTCACCTCCAACGACATCGATGTCCACATCCTCGGACAAAGCAGAGTTGTCGGACATATCCGTCCCCAATGTCATCCTTAGGTGGGCACGCTATCAAGTCGCGTGTCTGCAGCTCCTGCACCAGAAAACGTTTGAATTCGTCACTGTAGGTCGATAAAAAAACAGCACGAAATAACTCTCTTCTGAAAATCCGAACAATTCCCAGTTTGTTCGACAAGCACAAAGTCTCCGTTTGGGTTGTAAAAAAAATGAATCACGAAGAGACACAAAGAATCATTTTATAAAAAGTGAAGTCTTCTAGCTCCAGAACGTGGCCCCACCGTCTGAGTCGCAATGCTAGCATTGAAGTGGAAACTCTCCAGTGACTGCAACGATCGCGATTTCACAAGCGCATAATAATCAAAATGATTTCTTGCAATAATAACATAAATGCAAGACCACGTGAATATAGATGAATATATTTCTTCAGAGTAGTTTCTTTTTTTATTTAAGCTGGTTTGTTTAAAGAATGCGCTTTCTCGTCGTTGCCTAATTTAGTTAATAATTAATATTGTAATTTCTTCTTCCGTGTGCATATATACATATACTGGTGTGAATATTTATTTTTTGAGCACAGAGACGCTGCTCTCGTGTCCCGTGCGAGCCAAACATTCTCTCCCCTGCCGACTCTCAAAACCATTTATTCAACTTGCGTTGTCACGTGATCCGCGTGTCACCGCTACCGGGAACTCAAGGAAATGAGAGAAAGATGTGAGAAAGGACAAGGAGAGATAAGAGAAAGAACCGTCATCACATTCCCAGTTTCGTTAATTGCCACATCAGCAATAATATGATGTCTTGAAATTTACATAACATGTATTTGTAAATATGTAATTAAGCAGGGAAGAAAATAGCCTTTCAGATTCCGGATAATGAAACAAAATGCAGAATACCAAGCGTGAGCCATTTAGCTAATGGCCTAAAGTTAATGTAGATGATTAATTGTAGATATATAACAACGTGTAAAATAGCCTGTCAGTAACGGAATATATAGGCATGTTAGCGTATAATACCAGAATAGTATGATTACTTTAATTTTCCTCCGCAGTTACAATACACTGCGTATGATGTTAATCGTAAATCAATCAAAAGAGCGTTCTTTTCAACGAACAACGAACTTTGTCAAATAAAAATGACACTTAGACATTAATAGTTATTGATTTATTTTCCATAATCTATTAAATCTGAATACAGATAGCCGTGCACTGATGTTTCCTCTAGCTCATCATCTGTTATTCTCAAAAAGCAGGAGGGAAATGGAAAAAATACCAATTGAAATGTTTTCCTCCACTGTGTAGCGTAAAGCCAGGCCAACTCCCACTTCTTGATTGATTATTAAATATGGAAAAGCTAATTTATGCTAAGTTAAAAGGGTTTTTAAAGAATAAATTTGACTACAATTGAGTTTTCTTTAATTCCAAGGAGGAGGCATAATACACACGCGTTTGCAAATTATCATTTCGTTTGCTTTCATGTGCTAAATAAATATTTGCTGAAACCTGAATAAATTATTCATCATATTTTTCATCATGGACGTACATAATTCACAATTGCAGGTCCTTTAATTAATAACCGTGTAAATTTATTGCAAAAGCCTCGCGATAGTCTTTGAAGAAGGCCTTCGTATTTTAAAGATCATGCTACAGCCGTATCCTTAAAATTACCATTATAACCATAATCATTATCAACAACAACAACAGCAACAACAATACTAGTGTATTGAGCTGAGCCTGTTCGTTATTGACATTGTTTATGATATAAATGATATGATTGGTGTGTGACTCTCCTCGTATACAGGGTAATTATTCTTTCAGAATTGTGGAGATTTACCGTATATTCAACGTAATTATGTCGAGAAAGGTATATGCAAATCACAATCAATTCCCTGGTCGATCCAAAGAATCTTAACAATGAACGGTTTTTATTTTGCCTGTTTATTGTATCGTTGTATTGTAGTTTTTAGCTAGAGTCACACTTCACCATAGATAATTACCTGCTTTCACGCGTCTTTTTTATTTTTCATACGTTGTCAACCTGCATAACATAAATACGCTTCTTAGTTCAAAGGCAGAGATATTATCGTCTGAAAGGCTTTCACATATTAATAAAATGCCTATTTTTTCCACATATTTTAATCAACCTGTTTAATGTTAGTCGGTGTATATGTATGTGCATGTGTGTATGTAGATGTACATGTTTCTTAACCAATGAAATATTACAGTTTCTTGCTAATAAGGAAGTACATAAATTTAGTTTCAGATTCTAACTACATACTGTGTTTCGGCTAATACACCAATGGGTGAATTATGTAGGTCTAAGAAAGCTATGTGAATAGCAAACGATTATATGAAGTTACGTACTTTTATTGTGGTGTTTATGCGTGCGCTCGTGTCTGCGCGTGTGTGTGCCTTGTGTCTGATTTTGTTATTCTTTTTCATCGTTATTCTCCGATTAATTCAGTCGTATTTATTGTTTGAATTCTTGAATTCAATGAATGAATGAGTATAAGAACGTGTAAGAAGTTGCACTTTTAATATGTAGGCTGATCGAATCTGACGCGATATCTTCTCTTCAGAAAATCGCATCTAATTTCCCCCTAAGTTATTTACTGGGCCGAAAATTTCTTTATAATATGAAGTAAATCTGTAAAAATGTAATCACGAAATGTATGTGTTGTAAGTCAAGATTGAACTTGTGTTTTCCCATAATTTCCGCATGTATTTAGTTTGTATAAAAGATGCACAGACAATGATAATGACAGATACAAACTGCTCCCGTTGGTGTTAAGACATGCATATCCGAAATCTCGACGATCTGAACTCTCTGTACAGTGAGACTTCGACAGTTGTACCGTGTACCGTGTTTTATAGCCGAACTCAAGCGTATGTACATCATGTGTTTCTGCTGTTCGCTTCTTATAACAGAACCTTTTATGGAAAGTTACACACAGGTGAATTATTATTATTATTGTCGTCGTTGTTGTTTAATCTCACACCTCCGTTTCCCCCATCAGTTCTAATTGTTTAGATTTCAAAATTGGGTCAATGTTGGTGGTCTATTATATATCCAATGGTTTAAGAAAACATCAATTTAGTAGTTAAACTATAACTATTCGATTCTTGATGCCATAATAATAATAATAATAATGTTAAAAACGACGTTAAAAACAGCCGACAAAAACAGATTTCCACAATCACATAGTCTAATTTCTGTTACTAACCCCTTTTCTAGTGCCGGTGCTTACACGGAATGTTTGGCGGACTCGGCTACATAACTTTCATGGTTTAGACGGGGACCCGAACAGGTGTTCAGGAGGATGGCCAGGTCACCACGGGCCGTGATTAACTTTCTATGATACGCGCATAAAAACATTTAGAACATTAACGCCGAGCTTCCACGGAGATTATTGGTTGTACTCAAAATTGAAATCGCCATTTACTATAATTCCAGAAGTAGGCAAATAAGAGGATACATGTGTTCTAGTTCTGGCCTGGGGATTTGAGAATGGCTCAGAATTTATGAATATAGAGCATAAATTTAGAATATATGCTTAGTCCGCATTGCGAATGCAAATACTGTATGTTTTGTTTGGTAACTGATAAATTGTTAACTACGCGATCATTCAATCTAAGCTATTGATAAGATATTACATTATTGTCAATGGCTGATGCCTAGTAGGGAGCGGACTTCCCTACAAAACAAACAGACCATTTCGAAAAGAAGTTGAACATTACATTATCCGCACAAGATCTCAGAAGGTAGACCGTACGCAGGACTGTTGGAGGCTCCTTTGGTCAAAATGTAACGATATATAACTAATAGTCCAGATTTTTGTCATCAACAAGATTCACTTTTCGCTGAGCCTCGCGACACTATGTTTTATCAAACTAAACAGTATTTAACTCTGCTAAGGTATCACTCTGAGATATAAAACAATTCAATATTTTCTAAAATAATTTCTTATTTTCAAATAGCTTTTGAACCTTCGAATAATAGTCCTATTTGGGTCTTATTTGCTGTGCTATATTTCTGCTATTTGAAATGAAATATGATTATAGATGCAGAGAAGAGTGAAATATTTAGATTTGCTTTTAAAAAACGGACGATGTAATTGCTTAGCCTCATCCGTCATTAATTTTTATGTTTTTTTTTCATGAGAAGACTCGAACATTACGTCCCACATCTGTGGCTAATATTTTAGGTAAATTATCTTTTATTTGAATTAGATTACAAATACGCAAACATTACGGTCAAAAATTCAAATCTTCCTTCAAAACAGATCTATTCAAATTCGTTGTTATCCGTGGATGACAAATTAAAACGGTTACGCCAAATAAAAGCCATTTTAAAGTTTCGTCTGACATCTAGCGACGAAGAAAGGAATCAGCAAAAAACAACAAAAATCAAGCGGTTGTGAAAGAACACACCACACCACCAGGTGTCGGTCTAACCTTTTCGTTCGGGAGAAATCCTCGCCGAGGATGTGGAAAGACGAGGGTCACGCTGCCTGCTGGTATATGTAATCTTATGATCACAGTACGCGCATTACAGACGGAAATCCCAGAAAGAACATCGGTCTAATACACGTTAGGATGGGTCATCATATTGTTATTGGAATTTAAGTAATGCGCAGGGTTTGATTCTGTAATTCTGCGGTCCCAGTGACCCCTTCTCACCGTAAAAGGCCTACAGCTGCGGTAAAGCACACTGTCTGACACTGCTGGCATGTCATACTTTATGTGCATTTTCTAGGAAAGGAATCGACGTTTGCAGTGTCACGTTTTCAGTGTATTTTTCATCAAATATGTTACATACATTGAATCAAATAAATTCTGCATAGTTCGTACCGCGTTCTGACAAGTCGGTTCAGTTCAACTCGGCACAAAATAATTTATTTCCGAATGTGCGTAATGTTGATTATTGTGCATCGCCTTTCACGTGATCGGATTATATCGCATTGATTTGCTAATGTGTTCTTTATGATTCAATATTTAGTTTTGTGTGATTGGTAGATAGGATGTCATTTTTCATTTAGGTCTTATGTAAGAGTTATTTTATATGTCTAAAAACAAATGATCCGTATTTCTCACCGTGGCGGTACAGATATGGCAGAAATCCGCATCCTCACCATTTCCTTCTCGTTATAGTCTGCATATGTGATTACTGCCATTAAAACGTATTAAAACGTCAGCAAATTTATACACTCGACAGACTTTAAATAACGTGAATTAAGTATTACATTACCATATTTAAAGTGTAATTTCCAATAGCTGCTATTTAATTGTAACACTGGGATAGTTTTGTTGGCGTCTTTTGTAAGTGTCGTCGAAACTGTAATATAAAGGACTACCTAAGTATAACTCTGATTATGATCATCAGCTATTATTTGTTATATTTTAGGATCGGCCTTCCCGGGTTCACCCCAAGTCTGGCTTGCATGGGGTAGCATGCTGTCTGGCCTCTCACAGCCCTGAACAGCAAAAAGCAGCTCGATGATGGGTCCATCTTTGAAAATTTGTTCATTATAGTTTGACCAAATTATACAATAATTAATATTATGTCTTTTTTGGAAGAAAAAAAAACCATGATGGAGATTCATTGTTATAATTCCGGACTGTAGTTTTGCAAGGCGTTTATTGCTTTCTATAGCATATAATTAAAAAAAAATTAAAAAGTTGTAACTCGTAACTCCAGTTGCAAAATTAAAACATATATACAAACGTGTTCATGCGTGTTAAGTTTAAATGACAAACGTTTCCAACACATCTGTTTTCTATTAGTGTGAAATAACGTTTGTAAAATTCTGGGGTTCCATGAAAATTGCTTTACGGCAGTCCATTTAACAACAATGAACCAATTATAGGCCTAATATTTTAAAATCATTCAGTTGTACATGTTTTCATGCTTCTGACTTGCAAGGTTACCATTTCCTCTTTAGATAAATACAATGAAAGTACTGAAATTGCCTTGTTTGAAACGAAACATGCTTGAGATATCCAGATAGCCTATATGAAGTAAATTTTAGATGACGATAAATGACATTGGGGCATTTTTTAATGTCAGTCATACACATGATAGTAAATGGAGAATTATCGGTTTTCACCGCTTTTTCAGTATCGTGGAAAACGCGAAAGGTGAGGCTTCTACGGTAAGTCTATAAAAGCTGACTTGTGCCTACATATATCGCTCAAGTCCCGACGCGAAGCTCGCCGGTCGCATGTAAGTGTTGTTGTAGGAGTTCATGGTGGTACCGGGAAGCCCCAGCAGCTGTTCTGTGTGTTCAGCGCAAGAGCTAGATCGCACAGCCGGCAGAGAAAGTCTGTTCCCTGCGTAGTAAACCTGGGAGCCGCCTGGGGAGAAGCTGCCCTGAGTCATCGTCGGTAGATGAGGAGGAGACGCTGGTGATGGATATGAGTATGTGGTCGCAAGGTTTGAAGACATGCCGCCGTTGCCTCTAGTCAGCACAGTTGCGTTGGGGTTTATAGTCTGTGACTGGAAGCATGACGAAGGGTCGGGGCCGCTGACTGAGCAACTGGTGGGCATTGTACCCAGCTCTCCGACGCCCAAGGCCAATGCTTGAGGGCTGATTTCTCCTCCTGGCCCGCTCTGCATTATTGTTTGATGGCTGATGATGTTGTCAATGCTGAACATTCTGTGCTGTCCTTGGGTGACCCCAGCCGGGGCTGGGTAATGGTGCAGCATTGCCGGGTTCTGCGAACCGTAGCTGGTGCTCATTCCAGGATACAGCGTGTTGGCATACGCCGATCGCCCCACCGGTGTCGGGGTGAAGGCGCTTGAGTTCTGCACGTACCCCGGGTAGGTGCTTACATCAGTGCGCTTGAATCTTTTTCTCCTGCGTAGAAAACTCCCGTTATCAAACATGTCTTCAGCGGCAGGGTCCAGGGTCCAGTAGTTGCCCTTCCCCGGTCTACCGGGCTCCCGTGGGATTTTGACAAAGCAGTCATTAAGAGTTAAATTGTGGCGAATCGAGTTTTGCCATTTCTTTGAGTTCTCCCGATAGAAAGGGAAGCGCTCCATGATGAATTTATAGATGCCCCCCAGAGTGAGCTTTCTTTCGGGGGAGTTGGCGATAGCCATGGCTATTAGGGCGATGTAGCTGTAGGGGGGCTTCCCGCGCTGCACCGGTCTTTTCCTGCGCCGACCTCCCGAAGGGGGTAAGTGGTCGTCTGCGTGACTCATACGGACCCCTTCCTCTCGGTCCGTGCTGGGACTGCACCTCCCGGGCTCAGACTTGATCAGTACTCCGTCTTTGGCCCGAGTCTGAAGCAGAAGCGGCGGCGGGGCCACTGGGGACTCCATGCTGACGTTAGGGGACACCCCTAAGGGACTCGCCGCCTCGGCCGGTGAGTGCTCTGACTCTGCCGTCATGTTGCACATGTCCGAGTAGTAAGAGAAGTTTGCAAGATTCATAAAAATCACTTTGTTGTTGTTTTTCCTTGTGCAGCTTGTTTTTTTTCCCTTAAGATACTAAATATACCGAACGATTCCCATGTGTTTACTCGCTTACTCTAACCTCTCTCTCATTCCAGCCCCAGGTGTCTGGTTTCTGCCTGTGTTTTCTGCACCGTTTCCGTCCCTCTCCGTGTCCTGTGCCAGGTGTGTGAGCGATGCGCGCTTTTATAAGGCCGACCTTCAGTGACGACGGCGGCAGTAGGCGAGCCCGACCCCTCACTTGGCAGCAGGCCTGCCTTCTGATGCCCAAGTATTTGTTTATCGTTAAAAATTCTACTATGTATATATACATATATGCATGTATGTGTATAATGTGTACTGAATAGGCCTATATTAAATCTTCTGAAGAATTTTATTGAGCATTACCACTTGCTTAATTTAGACAATGTGAATGTAATCTGCTTTAATATTTGAATAATGTGTCAAAATGTAAATTCCATAAATGAATTCTGGCGCATGTATTGGAAATGCATTGATATTTTTAATTAGTAATGTTCATGAAAAAATATAAATGATGTTTAAAATATATTTAATATCACACTAGCCCGCTTTAAGATGCATGTATAGATAGGCTATTTGAAGGACTTCAGGGCAACACTGAGTGCTTAAATTAGCGAAGATAAGTTAGGAAATGAACGGAACAAAAGGATTAGAGATGAACAGGGGTTATGTAATTTAGGGTTACGCGAACATACTGTCGGTCCAATCCTCCCGGAAACCTTCTGGACTTCTTATATGGTTCTGCCTCAGTTAATAAGGGGAATAATTGCTTTCGATATTTTTCAATTACGAATATCGGATTCTTATTCCAGTGTAATAAAATTACAGCTGAAATACTTGTAGCGCATATTAACCGCCCACTCCACCCGCATGCATTTTACTACTTGCTACTTGAACATCTCCCCCATAACGGTCTCAAGGCTGGATTTTCACACCAATCCCTACACTGTAAAATAAAAATAAGCAACAGTGCTTCAAAATTATCGCTTCAAAATATACTTCAATAAGTGCATTTTGTGTCTTATAGATGTAACTACAGTGGTCAGTTCAGTTGGGATATGGAAATATTACACATACAAATGGGCAATTCCATACAATATTTCACAAGGTGTTTAACTGGAATTACCCTAGTAATGCCAGGCCTGTGTTAGGATCTCAGATCCACACCAGACCTCCTGAATGAACCTCCTCAAAGGAGAAAAACTCAAATTCTCGGACACCTAACAGAAGACAGCAGCGGTAAAATAAACATTATTTACAAATGAAGCAGAGATCATACTGGCATTGCGGTGTAAAATAAGGGAATGAGGGAAGTGGACTGAGAAGCCGGGCATGACTTCAGACCCGAGCCCTGGCGAACGGGAGCTAATCTCTCCCACAGACGCACAGACAAATGAACCATCCCGCACTCAGAAACCATGAAGGTCTCGCTGGGGCACCATTCCAGCTAAGCGGCCATAGCACCTCATCGAACCCCCCCCCTCGGCTGGCCCCCCCAGCCGGGTCAGACGCACTAAAGCCCATCGAGCTGCTCACACCCAGTGGATAACAGCTTCGGACAGGCGTGGGATTGAGGGTGTATCAGTGTGGGATCTGCCCCCCCCTCTGCCAGGTCAGGCGGGACAAACAGGGGCTGTGGCCAGGAAGCAGCCGTACAGCCCCTGGGGGGCTGTGGCCCCACACTAATCCTCACTCCCCCCCCCATCCCCCAGGCACGCATCTCCCAACCTCACTAAGTCACTCTGAATTATGCCTTTACCTGTGCTGTGTGCTGTGAGTGTGGTGAGACTGACAGCTTCAAAGCGCTTTGCTAACCATGTAGTATTACAATGCGAGTTTGATTTTACTGAAGCAATTCAGTATGTATATAGTACCGTGCAAAAGATTTAGCCAGACAAAGAAAATGTTTAAAGCTATTTATCTGGATACTAAGTGTATATTTGCTCAGAAAAAAACACACCATTTAACATTAGAATATATACAAATGAAGTGACAATAAAATAAGTATTTCCTCCGTTCTCCAAACTGATATCTCCTTGGATGGCTAGATAAACACTACTCCAGGTCCCAAACCTCTCCTCAGGGTCACCCCAGTCATTTCATGCATTTGTTAAAATACACCACCAGCTCGGCTAATTAATTAAGTAATTCATTCAATTTGTTAATGACTATGAGGTATTGATTAGCCGAACGTGGTGTGTTAATGGTCGAGTCAAAAAATGCACGAGTGTCTTGGATGGTGGCTGGAAATCCTGGAGCGACTTAATGGGGGGGTTTAAATGGTTAGGCTGATATACTCCGACAGACACAATATAGTTTTACACCAACATAAAGATCATTTAAATGTCATATATTTTGAATGCCTAAGATTTTTGCACAATATAGTTCATATGTACTAAATGTATGAATTTACATGGTCACATTCTAACTAATATTCAGCTGTATAGATACTGTTATGGGGGAGTTAGGCTGGTTAGGGTTAGGGTTAGGCGCTGCAGTGGTTAGTCTGCTTGTCTCATACCTCTAGGACCAGGGCTTGATTCTCCACCAGGGCTCCCCATGTGGAGTTTGCATGTTCTCTCTGGGTCCTACAGCCTTCTGCCCCAGTCCAAAACATGCTGAGGTTAATTGGAGTTACTGAATGGTGTGTGAGTGTAGCCTGTGAATGTTAAATTTAGACAAATTAAATGTTCCTCCTAGGTGTCAAATGTGAGAAGGTTTGTACGATTCCTGTCGTAATACCAACAGGTGTCATTGAAGATATCAGTACTCACAAACTGCAACATAGACAATACTCATTCAGTTATAAAGGTTTGTATGATTCCTATTGCTGCAGCAACAGGAGTCAGTGATAGTGTCAGTACTCACAGATTCCTGCACACAGCATACCCCGTAAATTCTATTCAGTTGATTTACAAAACTATATTCCAGCCAAGGTCTTGCAGAATAACATAAAAGTTTTCAGGTATATACATTAGAAATGAAACAGAGGTTTTTGTGAGAACTAGAGCCCTTGGATAAATCAGTTTAATTTGGATGAAAGCATTCTAGCTTCAGGGGTGATATATTTGTACACGCTTCATTCATTTCGAGGTACTTGTTCACTTGGTGGACTGTCCGGGGTTGTGAATATAACATGCTGAACTGTAATGGGAGTTTTTTTAAAAGCATGTATTTTAAAATATGTGGCATCTAAGTTCTTCGTACTTATTATGTGAGGGAAAGTCTGGGATTGAGAGGTCGAGGATGGAGTGAGGAGGTGTAACCTTTTTACGTAATAATGACCAAGGCCAGACTCACACACAGGCCGAGCAGGGATGGCGCCCAGAGAGCTGAATTACCGGAAGCCACAAATTTTCCGATTGTTACGGCAGCATTTTGTGCTGTATAGGTGGCTCCTCTCTCCCCTAAACTGGACCTTGATATTAATACTGCGACAGCTTTATTTTATGCACTGCCTAGGTGAACTATAGAATATTTCTGTTATTAATGTCAATGCATGGGATTTAAGTCTGTGTGTGTGTGTGTGTGAGAGAGAGAGGGTGTCCCCACAAAGTGATGAATACCTGTTTTTTTCCCTTATGGGGACCAGTTTTTTGTATTTTGCTTGGTTACTCATGGTTATGGTTAGGACTGGGTATGGGTTAAGGTTGTTATAGTTTGTGTTAGCATTTTTCCCATAGAAATGAATGAGCACATTAATGTGTGTGTGTGTGTGTGTGTGTGTGTGTATCTGCCCTGTAATGGACTGACATCCCACCCAGTACGTGTCCCCTCTTCTGCCTTGTGCCCTGGGCTTCCCAGGGCACAGTGACTCTGTAATGCATGAGGACTCGGAGAGAGTGTATGGATATGAGGTGCTGCGTTACTCCCCGCACACTTCAAAGTGCTGGAACTTCTCTTTCCCTTTTTCTCTCTCTCTGAGTTTTCTCTCCATCTTCACACCCGGCTGCTTCTTTCTCGGGGCTGAGAGAGACAGAGAGAGCTGCTGAGTAAACACTTGGGAGCCATTCATTCGCATAGCGGATCCAGGGTGGGGGGAGGGAGGTGGGCGGTGGGGGGGGGGGCAGGGGGA
>JAABNX020000038.1:4133386-4156886 GCA_015163995.2 Mormyrus lacerda
TGTGAAGTGCACTGCTAGGACAGTTCATATCAGGCTCCTAGAAGCAGGACTGAAGTCTCATAAAGCAAAGAAGAAGCCCTTCATTAATGAGAAACAGGGAAGAACCAGGCTGCAGTTTGCAAAAAAAAAAAAAAAACCAACATATATTTATTCACAGATGCGGTCTCTTAATTTTTTCCATGACTGTTTATGTAAGTGTGTATGTGTGAGAGAGAGAGAGCAAGAGAGAGAGAGAGTCCTTAGGGTAAATCAGTCTGAGAATGCAGTCTGTGGATGGTTTTACCTGCCAGTCTCAGTGCCCCGGCGTGAAACAGGAGCTGAGGGTGGACAGGATGACTGAGGGCGATGTGGCAGCACCCTTTAGGAAACTGTCTGCCTACTTGATGACAGCAGCTATCAGCAGCCCTCTAAGAATCCAGGAAGAGCACAAACTAGCCAGCGAATGAGTACAGCGGGTACTGGGCAGGAAGAAATTAATTAAAAATGCTGCGGTGTGCAGTTTTAAAAGATAAGCCTTGTGCAATAAACGGAATTCAGGTGCATAGAATTGATTTGCTAAGACATGCATAGGTTTTCACAAAAATCAGGGGCAAGACATATATGCAGAAGTGAATGAGGACAAATGCATGCAGAATGAGGAGGCCACAGAGGAGGGGTGTCCCAGAAATCTCCTGTCTCACACGTGTAAGAAGGCAATGCCTCATGTCCAGCGCTGGTGGGCGAGGAGTTCCCCAATGCCAGCCGGATTTAAGGTCCTGCAGCGTGCTTAATAGACATCTACGCTATAAGATAATTGCGGCACACTGTGAAAAACCATCACGGTGTCAGGTCTGTAGCCAGAAATAAATCTGGGGGATTCCTCCTCAGTTCACCGAACAGGGGGAGCTGAAGCAGACTTCGAGAGGGCCTCATACCCATACACACTAACTGGCTATGTGCCTGCTGTGTCAGTCTGCAGGATATCGCTGTGTCAGTCTGCAGGACATCGCTGTGTCAGTCTGCAGGACATCACACACCATTACAGCCCCTGCAAGGATTTACCATAGTCTGATTTACCCTGTTGCAATGCAAAAACTGTCACCATCATACATAAACTCACTCATGAGTCCAGTCCCAGCACAAAAGATGCACCAATACACACAGACGAGAGTGAACACACACATGGATTAGGTATCTATAATGTTGCGTGGACTTTGGTCACCATTCATTTCTTTGGGCATGACCAAATCCCAACTATGACAATCTACCCAGCCCTAACCTTAACCATAAGTAACCAAAGTAAATACAAGACTTTTGGAATTTTTAGTTTTTTGATTTTATAAAACTGTTTCCCCTTGTGAGGATGGAAAGAAATGTCCCCACAAGGTAAAAGTTGGTTCCCACAATGTAATATACACATGCCCACACACACACACACACACTGTAATGAACAGGGATGACTGAGACATGATAAATGCCAGCTAGCTGGCTAACTTGTGTAAGCAGTCTGAGGGTGCTCACGTTGTTCCCCTATGGAACACTTCCCATGGCTTCAGAGGCAGGCTGTAGGTTATTTTTGTTTTCAGTTACCCAAAGGTTATGTGTCAGAGAGCTGGGGGCAGTGAGCTAGCTGCCCAAGGCCCTTTACCCATAATTCCTGGCCGCAGGTCTCCTGAGTCCCCATCTCCTCACCGCACACCACACAGAAAATCACATCATATTAGCCAGAGACACTATGCATTTACATCTTAGCTCCTTGGGAGACAGTTCAACCCAAATTCACTATCCAGCTTCAAAGCTAATCATGAGATTCAATGTGCTACAGTAACTCAGGTGAAACCAGAATAGGTTTGCTAGTTTGTCCTCAAGTAACACGTTGTCTGGTGCCTGACACACTGGATAATTAAGCCAGAAAACAAGAGACAGTGAGAAAATCACAGGCAGTGGAGCCCCGCTAGGCGTCTCCGGCCCAGACGCTCAGCTCGGCCGGATGTTCTCGAAGTACATTATTATTATGAAGTGCCTTCTAACATGCTGCAGAAGGTGAATCTGGTTAGCAGGTTCACTGGTTAGTGGTTAGCTGGTTAGTTGGCGGGCACATACATGCAAATTGGAAGCAGAAAAGAAACATCAGTATCGACTCCAATTTTTATGGTGTGAAATCAAATATACCAAAATAAACAAAATAAAGAATGTTTGAAATTGAACTCTAAACTACACCAAAACATGCAACAGTGTAAGATAAGTCCCGTATCTAATTAACTGTGCTCCTCCCTCTGACGAACCCCCCCCCTTTCCTGGACCGTACATCAGAACATACCGGCAGAAGGTCACACTGCGCACTGCCGTTGCTGTTCCATGCCTCAGTGACCTTTTCCTCACTGGCCAGCCCAGCGGATGTCTCTCACAGGAATGCCAGCCAATGGGAATGCTTGCAGCTCATGCCCCAAGCTCAGTCGTCATGTTGAGTCCGGCCCGCTGAACATTTGAGTCTGGAGCATTTCAATGGCAGCTGTGAACCTGAATGCTGAACATTTGAGTGTGGAGCATTTCAATGGCAGCTGTGAACCTGAATGCTGAAGATTTGAGTGTGGAGCATTTCAATGGCAGCTGTGAACCTGAACACTTGGTGGCACTGGCTGTGAAACAGAGGATAACATGCACAAGTATTGTAATGTCAAGCAAAAGAAACCCTCTCTTCCCATGCGGATATGTGGTATATTACCCTGGTCAAGACATGTTCTGGGGGGGTGTCTGTAATCAGAAGGTCACTGGCTCGAATCCTAGTGTTAGCAGATCGACTTCACCAGTGGGCGCTTGAGTTAGACCCCTAACCTCCAGGGACGGTCTGATCCTACTCTCTCAGAAATGTACATCATTTTGGGGGGGGGGGAGGCAGTGTGTGGCTCAATGGGCTAAGCCTCTGTGCATGTGATCAGAAGGTTGCTGGTTTGAGTCCAGCCTCAACAAATCCTTGGGTCTTTCAGCAAGGCCCTTAAACCCCAGCTCCCTGGGGCGTGCTATGGGCGGCTGCCCTTTATGGCCAGATTGCTCTCAGCTACAGAGAGTAGCTTGAGGGGAGTGTGAAATAAATTTCCCCATGGGTATCGATAAAGTATCAATAATAAAAATTATAATAAAGACATCTGATAGATAAATAAATACAATCTAAAATGCATAACAAGACACTGCATCCAGGCTGCATTCACAATGGCCTCCCCATTGACGGCAGAGATCAGTGAGTCAATGAGATGGCAATTTTAGTGACAGTTCTGACAGACTAAACTGTGGACACTCAGAGTGCAGTTTTTTGTCACTTTCCAGCAAATTATGATTTATGCAGGTCACATTTCGTAATCAAAACCACTTTCCCGTGTGGCAAGATATATTCACCTTATTGGATTGCCTTGGTTTATTAACTACCTAGACTTTAGTTGCAATGAGGTTGATGGACCTGATCAAGCGTATCCATACATCCATCGATACATCCATCCATTTTTTGAAACCACTTGTCCTATTCAAGATCAAGGGGGGGTCCAGAACCTACCCCAGCGGTTAAGGGTTCAAGGCAGGGAACAACCCAGGATGGGGCACCAACCCATCGCATGGCACAAGGCAGGGAACAACCCAGGATGGGGCACTAACCCATCGCAGGGCACAAGGCAGGGAACAACCCAGGATGGGGCACTAACCCATCGCAGGGCACACTCACACACCGCTCACTCACACACCATTCACTCACACCTGCAGACAATTTGGTAACTCCAAAGAACCTCAGCATTTTTCTGAACTGTGGGCGGAAACCAGAGTACCCAGAGCAAACCCCACAATGACATGGGGAGAACATGCAAGTTCCACACACAGGGAGCCATGGCGGAGACTCGAACCCAGGTCCCAGGGGTGTGAATTAACGGACTTAAAAACATTCTTTTGACGAATCTGCTCCTAATGTTTTATGAATATTTAATCTACTCCTAATGTTTGCTACAGTAACTAGTTTACTCTTGATATTTCAAGCTGTAACTAGTCTTTTTCTGATATAATGAAGCAATATGTTACACACAGCACAGGCTGGCGTGAGATATTCAAGACTGTCTGTACACATATGCACGTATTTGTAAGCTTCATTACCTTGAAAATAAGTTTTGCAAACCACCCCCACGCTTTTGATGTAGCTAGTTTTAGTTTTATAATGGAATAATATATATTCGCAAGATGTCTTGCGTGAGCGTGAGAGTCTGAAAGCCCTGTAACTATTAGCATTTTACTCCTCCTGCAGACATCAGGGGTCTCTGAAGCGAATGAATCTGTCAGATCATCACGTGACACATCTCACCCTGGACACCATTTGCAGGAGCCCGCACTGCCAGCTGGGACGAAGCTCAACTGGGCAGTGAAAAACTCTGACACATAAGCCTCCCTCACCACACCACCACCACCACCACAAACTATTTATGACATTTGTATTTTTGCATATATTTACTGCCTATCATGTACGTATTGTTTATATATTACCTGAATGTTTGAAGTTCCCTGGTTACGGAAAAAGCCTGTAGCCTCTAGGGGTGCAAAAATGAACCAGGTTAAATAAGTCAAGTGAGCGACAGCGTCTTTGTGATGGGAAGGTGGCTGTGGTCCCCTCCCGTTTTGTTTTTACATGTTCGTGCTCCCTTGACGAATGATGAATGAATGGTCACGTTCTGCGGACACAGCGATACATGATTTACTACATCTGAGGGAAACTGGAGTGCAAAGGGGAGGAACTAATTATGATTTATCATTACCTATTCTACTGTCTTCAGGTGTGGCATTTCATGTCCTTCGTTGTCCCCTTAATACTGTGTCACTTCACTGAACTGTGTATGCACTTCAATCTCTATCTAATACCTAATTACTCAACATCAAAAAGTGACTTAAGACGTGACTCGTGTTCAAGCACAGAAAAGATGTTTTGACAGAAAAGTTTCTTTATTGATGTATTTCAACGTAATCACTTTCCTGCCTTAGGAATTATATTTTTGTTCCTTATTCACGAGTTACAAGTTCCTTCTAAGGTGTACAAACATAAGAAAAAAAAACACATTCTTCATGTAACATGAATATATATATATTTATATATATATATTTGATAAAAAGACTGAAAGTACAACAGATGTAAAATATGGTTTATATACAGTATGTTAAAATAGCCTTATAAGGAGCACTTAGGTGAAAGAGAGAGGCCCATAATCACTGCTGACTGGGTGACTATTACGAAGGCAGGATTATACGCCCATACCCCCAGCACGCGCAAATATGGATGCGAGGGTGGACCTACACACGCGGACAGGTATACGCACCAAAAGACAAGCCTGACTAAAAACTGCACAATAGTGAGGGCTAAGTGCTACTGAACGGAAATGTTTAAAGGACAGAACATTCCAATGCACGATGACATGTTGACAACAAAACAAGTGCAATCTACAGTCGCTCTGGCGTCTTTGCGCGTTCTCATCGACAGACGCTTGTCACTGGTGTAGCATTTACAGGCAATCGATGAGAAACAAAACAATTCACTAAAACATTCCAGAAGACAAGCAAAAAGGCACAGTGTGGATAAGACAGCCAGACCCAAACTAAAAGCTATTGAGAAACAGCGCTGCATGTTGAGTCATAAGAGGGTAAATCGTAACTTTGGATTCCGTGATAACGAATCCCATGTGTTCCAGTCCCACTGGTACCATCAAGCAATCTAATAACACAGCTACCAGTAAACCAGGTAAATCACCAGCTCCTTCCTCTGTTTACCTAGTCACGCTTCATCATGGATAAATATTTTACATCTAAGTGGGGCTCCTCAAATTATCTGCTCATCTGCTGGTCCAGAAAAAGTCAAACACTGACAACATCATATATAAATGTACCACAGGTAACAGGTTTTCCCATTCTACTTTAAAAAGCCAATTACAGTAACACCTGTAAATGTTAAAAAATTGGCACCGTTCAGACGCGGTTTTGTGGGCCATCACCGTGTAAGAGACATTCACCGATTGTCTGTACGTGTATGACAGCAAGAGAGAAAGAACGCTAAGCTCATGAGGAACAAATACTACAATATAAACACATTTCAGACATATTCAATGTGGATCTTAAATTGCATCAAAATTTAAAAGGCACAAAAGACTGATTGCAATTAAGAGAAAGTGAATAATTCTTTCAAATTTCAAAGTAAAAAAAAAAAAAAAAAAAAACGGCCAGTTGCACTGATGAAAGCAGGCACAATATAAAACAGTATTTAAAGTAAGGCAACAACGATGACATCGTCTCTGTATAAGAAAAACGAGGACAGGAGGGGCAGCATGAGGCCACACTCCTGTCCAGTGTGCATCAGTGTTGTGTCACCACCAGTGACCTGTTCTAGGTCACTAGAGCCTGGTAAGACTCATGAGGCACTCATAATGCTGCAACAGAGTGAGCTTCAAACAAACAAACGATCTCAACGTATAAGAAGCCCATCTGACAACGCCGCTTCGCCACTCCCCGGTTTCCTGCCATCTCGCTGTCTCAACCATCAGTCTCAACTTGTGTTTCTCAGTAACAGACTGAACCCCCCCCACCCACCCCCCGGTCTGACACTGCACCCTGACACCCTGCCTCCCTTTCAGACAAAAGAATACCAGTTAGTTCAGAGAGCAAGATAAACAATGTACATTACATGTAGAAAAAAATAAAAATCACCTCTTGCACCACAGTTTAAGTAGAAGCCCAATGAAACGCCAGGGTGATCTGCGCGCCTTGTGACCCAGCGGGCCAAACAGGGGGCTTCCCAATAACATTAACCAAGGCTTCACAACATCATAACCAAAAACCACCCATCAACACAACATTATTTTTGGTTTAGAAACAAAAACTACAGCTTATCACAACTTTTACAGGTGGAAAAAAAAAACAGAATTAAGTTAACATACTAAGAAGAAAAAACGTAACTATGAAAAACTGCATAGGGATGAAGAGCAAAAATAAATTGCAATTTACATAAAGATTTATCCTTCAAAAGAAAGAAAATATTAGTTACGTATTATGGCAAAAAGTCCATTCACTGGAAAATATCGTCTGTCCTGTTTTTCCGCCCGTTTCCATCCATCCTCCTGGCAGAACATAACTGTTTGTTCATGGCTGATGGAGCTCAGGTCAGCAGATGTTACCCACCGCAAAGTGCAACGTGAAATAACTCCCTGTAAATCTCTGAAGATGAGCTCAGTCCACATAATGCACAGGCACACAAACAGGACAAAGAACAGTGATACTGCAGATTCTCACAAATGAAAGCCCATGACAGCGATGGCAGTGAGTGAAGGGTTTTCGCTGAAGGTCAGCAGCACAATAGCTACTATGGAAAATGCAAGTATTGAGGACTGAAGGAGCAGAAGGAGACGCCTGGGGTGTAGTGAGAGAAGGGAAAAGAACCCAGATGTGTAAAGTCAAGGGGGACAGAGCGGATCACTGTCAGCCAGCTGTCTTAGTGAGGATATGGACATAAGTAAGAGGTCAAAGGTCAGAAGCTATGCATAGACTTGCATGCTGCTGTGTTGGGGCTGTTGCGCCTGCATCTGCTGCGCTTGTGGTTGCCGTGGCGCTTGCTCCGGAATGTGTGTGTGCCGGGACGAGGGCAGTGCATGCAGGTTCCCCAGAGGGGTGGGGCTAGTTGTTACATCAGACCAGTCCGAGTTGGAGTGGGGGGAGGACGATGACCAGGGGTCGGGCGACTCCGGGGATGGGGTGAGGTAGGGGTGCTCATTTGGGGGGTGAGCCGGGTGCCCTGGTGTCGTGCCCTCAGAGCTGGCTGTGGCACAGCTGTGCTGGGAGGGGGGTGTTGGGTATTTATCCACAGGACTCTGCATGGTGTGGTAGGGAGGGAGCTGACGAGGCTGGGGGTCGCCAAGGCCGTTGCTGTGGGCGACAGTGTGCCCGTGGGGGTGGGGAAGGGTGTGGGACAGGGGCCGCGTGAGACCCACGTCCGGCATCTGGTACATCATGCCCGGTGCACACTGCAGATGAGGGGGGAGAGCCTGGGAGTGCGGCTGCACCTGGCTCTGCAGCTGGCCCAGCTGTGACTGCTTCAGCATGGCCTGACCGGTGCCCGGCGCCATCATCTGGAAGGTGACTATTGGGGGGAGCTGCTCCCGGCTCATGGTGACATTCATAGGGCCCAGCATGCCGGAGGCGGGGTGTGGTGCCCCCAGTGCGTGCGGGAGCAGGCCATAGCCCTGCTTGGTGAGTCCCGCCCAGGCATGCTGCTGGCCCAGCATGTGGCTCACAGGGGGCAGCAGTGGGCGTGCCGAGGGGCTGGACAGCAGGGGTGGGGAGGCGGCCGTGGTGGTGCTGACGCCGGCAGTGTCTCCGGCAAATGAGTGCGGGGACTCAAGGGAGTCGATTGGCGACAGGGTGACCGAGCTCTCAGAGAGACCCCCATTGGCTGCCTTGGCATTGCCTGCGACGCCCCCAGCACCACCCCCAGCCCCACCTCCAGCCGGCCCCGTGGAGGGCATCTCCCCTCCGGCCGGTTTCTTCCTGCGCTTGGTCTTCACATCCTTCAGCTCCTTGGCCACCCCACCTCCTGTCCCGCCCCCAGCCGCCTTGGCTCCCCCACGTCGGCTCTTCTTGCTCTGGGGTCCGGCGCGCATGCCCACGAAGCCCACGCCGGAGCCACAGCCCAGGGTGGAGTGGGCGCCGCCTGCGCCCATGTGGGCCTGTCCGCCATGAGGACTCTGCACCAGGTTGTACTGGTCCAACAGCCGCACAATGTCATGGTGCATACGCTCCTGCGCTGTGTCCCGGGGCAGCCGGTCCAGGTGGTCTGTAATGTCCCGGTTAGAGTAGTGGTCCAGCAGCACCTGGGCCGCTTCAAAGCTGCCCTCCCGTGCTGCCAGGAATAGGGGCGTCTCCTCCTGCCAGACAAGACGAAACGGTTACGACAGAACGAGAGGAGCAAGTGAGCAAGGAACGGGGGGCAGCCCGGGCAGTAAGTGGGAGGGGGGTAACGGGAAAAGCAGAGGGTGCGGCTCACACCTTGTTGTCCTGCATGTCCCGGTTGGCTCCGTTCTTCAGGAGCACCAGAGTGGCCTCCACATTGTTGACGGCTGCAGCCCAGTGCAGAGCAGATTTACCTGGGGAGGGGGCAAAACCATCAGTGCATGTCTGGGAACATAAATGCATGCAGCTTCACATGATTAGACTGATGCAGGGGCTGACTGACAACAAAATGCAGCCTGGGATTTTGTTGTCAAATGACCCCAGTTTGATATTTTGCCAACAGCCTCCTTGGACTGGCACCCTGGCTAATATCCCGAATTTCCCAATGGCCAGTGACTGATGAGACAGTGAGCAGATAAAGACCCTTGAGTGGTCATCAAATCAACCATACAACTCCTATCGTACAGTCAGGGCCACCGTGGTTAGGGTCTGGTTGTGGCTCACCGTGGTCATCGACCGCGTTGACGTCGGCATGGCAGTGTACAAGCTCCTCCACCATGCCTTCCACGGCAAGGCGCGCAGCCAGGATCAGGGGCGTGGTGCCATCATTCATGCGCGCATCTAGGTCTGTTGCGCGATTCCGGATCAGGATCTGCAGGGACCAAAGCGGGCCTTAGTGACGAGTGGCACGACCACAGCACAAAACGACACGACATTCCACACTGGATACCCCATATCAGCGAATCTGCTTTGAATTTTCCTGTTTCTGAGACCAATACGTGACTCGTTGGAGTCAATGAGTCAAAGCAGTGATTATAGCTGGGCTGTTTTGCTCGCTACAGTACGGCAGCATGCCCCACTGACCTGGAAGACTCCCTGCGCATCAGCAGAGACGGCAGCATGCAGGGGGGTGCGACCCATGTTGTCATGCGCGTTGGGGTCAGCCCCGGCATCTAGCAGCCTCTTAGCGGCATCGGCACGGGCGTAGCGGGCAGCCAGGTGCAGCGCGGTCTCGCCCGTGCGATCGGTCTGCGCCAACAGCGTGGCACCCTGGGCGATGAGGTCACTGATGACGCTGGCCCCCGGTTCGTCCAGCCCACTCTCCTCCTCCTCCTCGCCCGTCAGGCTGCTGCAATCCGCCGCGCCCCCGCTACGCAGGGAGGCCAGCATGAGGGGGGTGAACCCATCTGAAAACACCAAATCCACACAAATGATGCTCTTCTGCTCAGGCCTCCCGTGCTAGATTCACACATTTGCAAAGTTAGCATTTATATAGATGCTACCATGGTAACATCAGGTTACTGCTGTTCCAAATGTTGTTTACTGTAAAAAGTTCCATTTCCAAGTACATTTAACTCGATAAGTGACAATCACAGCCCTGATTCTCTGGGATCTGGTGCATGAAGCACAGTATGAGCGTGTGTCACAAAAACTCTGCAGTGCTGCACACTTCTGGCCTCCTACCTGGGCCCTTGACATTGACATCCAGACAGTCCATGTCGAGGTCAGCCTGGGGAGGCGTCAGCGTGATGTCGGCTGCCTTGTGGTGCTGCAGTGTCCACTCCCGCCGGTCCACACCTCCGTCCACCCCCACGGGCAGGAGCGGCTTGCCCTCCATCTGAGGAGTCAAAACCAACCATGAGGGGCAGATCTTGGGCAGGCGGGCTCCCCCTTCCCCAATCGAACCATGCCATCTTCCTCACCCTCGCCTTCTTCGCTGGTAGGCCCTCTTCAAGCCAGCCCTTGTTCTGGTTGGTGTCCATCATCCCTCCATCCTGAGGCTTCACCATATTCCTGCAAGGGAGGGGCAGTTAGATGATCCATAACCACCGCGATCGGGGTCAGGTGTTCAAACCCCACACTTACTTCAAGCCAAAGTCATCTTGGCCCACGGGCTCGCGGCGCTTGGCGTCCTTCTTGGTGATGAAGCCGTCAGGTAGCCACAGGATGCCGTGCTTGCGCTTGCGCTTGGCCACCAGCACCCCCAGCACCAGGATGAGGAGGATAATGAAGACGGCCACGCCCACCACATACATCAGGTGAGAGGAAAACTGAAGGCCCCTGGGTTCACCTGGACAACAGGAGTGGTGGGACTCTCTTATGTTCCTCAGACACTACCGCAGTGAAAGTTGCCTTTCATACACAACCATGAAAATCGACAGCAAACAAACTCGCTCAGAAGCACGTACGAATGCTTCTCGTCACTGAGAGCATGAGGCCGCTTACTGTCCACGGAGATAACCGGGTAGGGAAGCTCTTTCTTCAGGTATTCAGCGGCGATGTAGGATGCTGCCAGGTCCGTGTTGGAGAAGCAGTGGTTCGAGTTCTGGGAACACTGCCGATTGTCAATTTCCAAGAAGGCCTGGGACCTGAGGTGCAGGGGGGACAGCCATCACCTTACATGGTGTCCAACACAACTCCGATACACCGATCTAGGTCACGTGATGCGCTCCAGACGGCCTTACCCGATGACTTCCTTCTCTCCCAGTTCCCGCTTGCCCCTGCCTCTGGAAAAGGTCGCCCCTCCGCTGGTGCTGTCGCTCTCTGGGCTATAGTAGGGGTAGATCATGGGCTTCTGCTGCTCATCCAGCTTGACACGCACGTTAGTGTGCAGCAACGTGCCCAGCGAGCGCAGGAATCCACGCAGGTCTCCTAACAGCTCCTGCGGCTGCAGCAGGACCACCACCACAAGTGTGCCGTCAGCCACCTGCGGCGGTGCATCTGCACAGTCCAGACCATCCCAGCCACACTCTTCCGTGTTGCAGCCCTGGTTGCAGTGGCCATTGGCATAATGATCAGCGCAGTACTTGTCATACCTAGGAGAGGTGAAGGGGGGTTAACCGTGTCACTACCTGCCAGGGCCGGTGCACAAGCCACGTGGCAGCACCACCTACTTGCAGAGAGAAGGCGCTGGCTGGCACTCAAAGCTGTCGAAGAGGCACTCGGGGTTGTTACATTCGGGGTCACAGAGGCCATTGCGGAAGAGCTGCCAGCAGGGCACGGGAGCAGCACAGCGTTCCCACGTCTTCTTCCAGTTCAGCGAGCAGTCGCCGCTGTCCCACTGGCACTCGTGCCGATTGCACTGCTGGTCGCACACATGGTCGCTTGTCTGCTGCTGGCACTCGTGGTATGGACACGCAGTCTCAGGGACGGCGGGCAATGTGGGGTTGGGCTGTCGCATCTCGCAACGCCGGCCAGAGAAGAGGGCAGGGCAGAGGCAATAGGGGCGCCCCTCGGAGTACAGGTCCGTCTTGCAGGTGCCCCCGTTCAGGCAGGACATGGCCTGGCAGCTCAGTGCCGTCTCGCAGCGTTGACCCCCAAAGCCAGGCAGGCATCGGCACTGGGGACGCCCGCCCGCCGCTTCCTGGCAGCGGCCGCCGTTCTGGCAATGCAGGCTGTTGCAGCTTGAGCCCTCAGGGTCCCCGCAGTTGAACCCTGAGAAACCCTGAGTGGGGTGAGAGGAAACAGTGACTGCCACGCAGAGCAGGAGCGGCCGCCTGGGTACACAGGTCAGCGTGTGAGGACATCACACTGCACAGACACATACGCCGCCTTTTAAACTGTCCCTCCCCTGAGGTCATACCTGGGCCAAGCTGCCTCACCCCTTCTGATGTCAGCGTGAGGACAAGAATGAAAGGTGAGATTGTAAGGGGAGCAGTTACGATGGAGCGCACGGCTCAGATCACACGCACACACACACACACACACACACACACACATTGTGCAGACTGTTCATTCATTTCTATTCATTTTAGTTTTCTGATTTCAGTCACAGATTTCTACAAAACAGTTTTTGTCACATTGTGGGAACATCTGGTCCCCACAATGTAATATCCACACATATGCACACAGACACACACACACATAGAAGAAGGGCGTTTCACAGATTTGCTGCCTCTGCAGTAGAGAGCATACCGGCTGGCAGGTGCAGCTGTATCCGTGCACGGAGCTGGTGTTCATGGAGCAGATCCCCCCGTTGTGACATGGCCTGGATTTGCACAGATCCACCATGGACTCACAGTGCCGTCCTGAGGGACAAAGAGGCACTTCATCAGTCCGACCCGGCCCAGCAAAGTGGTTGAGTAAAGAGAGATTACCTGCTCTGATAATTAACAGGTCACCAGCCCACAAACGAGAGCCTTGCTGGTCGTGGCAGCCCCCCCCCCAGCCCCATGGTGTAAGCACTGTCCCCTGAGGGGTGGCTGGACCCCCTGATGTGGGTACCTGTGTAGCCCAGCTGGCAGCGGCACTGGTAGTCATTGGCCAGCTGGATACAGTCCAGGCTGCCAGGGGCATGGCAGGGCGCAGACAGGCACTCGTTGATGTCGCCCTCGCAGCGCTCACCGGCAAAGCCTGGGGGGCAGGAGCAGTGGAAACGGCCAACGCCATCCACACACTGACCGCCGTTCAGGCAACGGGGCCGCGAGGAGTCAGGCTCAGGTGCACAGTCATCCACGTCCACCTCACAGCGGGCACCTGTTTGCGGAGGGTGGGACATTCAGACATACACTGTCACAGAGGACAGGCACACGCAGTCACACGCAGTCTCTCACCGTGAGTGCCCGGCGGACAAGAGCAGGAGAAGCTGTTCTCCAGGTTGATGCATGTCCCTCCGTGCAGGCAGGGATGAGACTGACACTCGTCCACGTTATACTGACAGTTGACCCCCTGGAAACCCGGCTTGCACTGTGACAGAGAGGGGGTGTCATGCTGGCAGTGGACACAGAGCGCGCACACTGTGAGGGGGGGGGGGGGTCAAGGCAGATACCTGGCACTCGTAGGCCCCCTGATAGTCTACACAGGTGGCGCCATTGTGGCACGGGTTGGACAGGCACTCGTCCACCTCCTTCTCGCAGTAGCTGCCCATGTAGCCTGCCTGGCACTGGCAGCGGTGGGTGTTGCCCACGTCCAGGCAACGGCCAGCATGCTGGCACACCATGTCCATGGACACACCTGACGGAGGCACAGGGGTGCGGGATTTGAGTCACTGGCAGGTGCACGTGTATGGCATTGCAGCCAGCCGGCAGGGTGGTGCAGAGGTGGTACCTTTGCGGGTGGCGAAGGCCTGGCAGGACATGCTGGGGACATCGCAGTACAGCCCTGTCCAGCCCTCGGGGCAGTGGCACGCCCACGACGTCCCCCGCTGGATGCACGTCCCACCGTTGAGGCACAGCGAGGAGCTGCAGAGGTTTGCCAAGAACTGCAGAGAGGGGGGAACACGCAGGATAGTACTAAGCACCTGACAGTGCACCACGTCCAGCGAAGACCCCGATTGGCACTGGGTGGCACAGTGACATGGCAGATAGGCTTCACCTGGCAGTTGGGACCAGTGTACTCCAGTGGGCAGGAGCACTGGTAGGAGCCCAAGCCATCGGTGCAGGTGCCGCCATTCTTGCAGGGCTGGGAGTCACACTCGTTGATCTCATACTGGCAGAAGGCTCCGGTAAAACCAGGTCGGCAGCGGCAGGAGAACTCGTTAATGCCGTCGATGCAGGTGCCGTTGTTTAGGCAGGAGCTGCAAGCGAGAAACACGACAGGTGAGGTGGTATAAGGTGGCCAGGCGAACAAGGCACAGTGGGCCGAAAAGGCCAGGGGACGGCCCTGCGATTCCGCCATACCTTTCCGTGCACTCGGGGATGTTGTGCTCGCAGTGGATGCCGTCGAAACCGGGCGAGCACTCGCATGTGTAGCTATTGACATAGTCGCTGCAGCGGGCGCCGTTTTGGCACGGGTTGCTGGCACATTCGTCCACCTCAGTGTTGCAGCGCCGGCCATGGAAGCCCGGTCTGCAGCTGCACAAGTAGCCGCCCACGCCATCCAGGCAGGTGCCGCCGTTCAAGCAAGGATCTGTGAGAAGATGGAGCCAGAGTGAGGGGGGAGAGGACAGGAGCAGAGTGGGGGGCTGCGAACACAAGGCCCGGGACTCACTGGAGGAGCAGTCGTCAATGTTGATCTCACAGTTACGCCCGCTGTAGCCCATCTGGCACTCACAGGAGTAGCTGCCCTGGTGGTTGAGGCAGCGGCCTTGGTTCTGACAGGGGTTCGTGCTGCATGAGTCCACCTTGTCCGCGCACTGCGGACCTGTGTGCAAAGCATATGCATAGCGATGACGCACAGGTGCACAGGAATATCCCGCAGATTCACCGTTATTCGAACTGACACCCACAATCACTGCCCTTCCCTCCCTGGGCCCTGCCTCCGCATTTGCACCCGTTACCTGTGTAGGGTGGGGAGCAGAGGCATTTGTAGCTGTTGACTCTATCCACACAGGTACCACGGTTCATGCAGGGGTTGGACTTGCACTCGTCTATGTTGACCTCACAGTTCTCACCTGGGGAAAAATTGAAGGCTCAGACACAGCCTATAATACCCAAGAGGAGGGGAGGGAGAGCGGTGCCTGAAGGGGGTGCCCAGGAGCATACCTGCGAAGCCACGCTTGCACTTGCAGGTATAGCCATTGAGCCGGTCGGTACAGGTGGCTCCGTGTTGGCAGGGGTTGGACTGGCACTCATTCCGGTCCAGCTCGCAGTGCTGACCCTCCCAACCTGGATCACACTCGCACCGGTATCTGGGGGGCGGGGGGGCACCAAAGGGGCTCATCAGACACACAGCAGAGCCGCTGGGGCATAGGGCTGGCCAATATGATCTCAAATCAATATCACCATCAATTGAACATTTTACCTCAATTACAATTAACGAACAATTATTTTGTTTTTGTTTTGTTTTTGCCCTCATATTTCATTGATGAATTGTGCACCATAAATATGTTCAACTATTAAAACTGGGATATTTTTCTAATGAAAGACTGTAGATTTTGTCTTTACAATTTGAAAATAATTAAAGGAATGGTAAATGGACTGCATTTATATAGCGCTTTTCTACTCCTACGAGCACTCAAAGCGCTTTACAATACATGCCTCACATTCAGCCATCCACAATCACACACCGGTGGCAGAGGCTGCCATGCAAGGCGCCAACCTGCTCACCGGGAGCAATTTGGGGTTCAGTGTCTTGCTCAAGGACACTTTAATGGGGTCAGAAGGAATCAGATCTTGAACCTGCAACCTTCTGGTTACCAAACGATAGCACTACCTCCTGCGCCACCATCTTCCCCAAGGAAACAGATAAATCATTTATGGTTTTTCACTGAATACTTCGAACAACCAAAATCAATGCACAAATCACTCAAAATAAAAATGTCTTATGAAAAAGGTCACATTTTAGTCTTAATGTAAAGTAGAAAAAAAAAAAAAAGTTTCCAAAAAAAGTAGAAAATAGTTTCCATTTTTTGCAAACAAAATAAACCATTCATACTTTAGTGATCACGTCTGTCTTGGTTTGATCACTGTAAGCGGATTATCACTATGGCCATTTTTGTATTTTTCTTTATGTCTCAGGCAGATTTCCATCTGACATTTGTATATTTATTACACGAATATAAGGTAATAAAACGGACAGTATCACTATTTCGTGAATTTTATTAACTTTCTAACAGTACAGCTGTTTCAAACGCTTTTCAAATTACAGTACTGCACAAATTAATTTACTGAACTGAACTCAAATTCACTATAATACAGTACAGTACTGTACATAAAATGTCACATTGTAGTTTCGCTGCTGCATCTCCCTGGCTCACTTCTGGCAGTTTATTATAAACTTTCATGAGTCTATATTTGTCATTGAGAGAAAATGACTTTCTTTTTCCCGTCATGTTTTCTGTGCGTGCAGCATTAGCCTCAGGTAGCTAGCCAGAAGCAAACCAGTTACTGCAAGGCAAAGTAGGGAAGTTTAAAGAATTAACAGAATTTGAACAAAACAAAACAAAGTAACAGACATTGGCAAGATTACGTCGATTACAGGGTCTGAATGTCGGTTTTGATTCATTTTCGATTAACTGCCCAGCCCTACTGTTGCGTTCAGCCCTTCACAGTACAGTGGTGCCACACACCGTCACACGCTGCCACGAGAGACACATGCCCACACTGCAGGTTTACTGGACCAGAGAGGGGCGTCCTACCCGTCTTGTAGCTCCACACACTCGCCGTGCTCACAGGGCTGGGGGGAGCAGCGGTCGGCCCCGGAGTGGCAAACGGGCCCGTGGGTGCCCGTGGGGCACAGACAGTGGAAGCTGTTCAGCCGATCTTCACATGTGCCCCCGTTCAGGCAGGGGTTAGAGTCACACTCATTTATCTCCATGTCACACTTCTCTCCTAAGAGAATGAGACAGTGCCAGGAAGTCAGTCTGCCCCTACGGCCCCCAGACGAGGAGGCACACAGAGGCCTGCCAAGCATGAGTATATGTATGAATTTACAGTGTTAGTAAACATGGGTGCAGTGAGTAAGTGTGGCCAGGTGGGGGAGCCCGAGTACCTGTGTATCCTGGATTGCACACACACTTGTATTCGTTGATGCCGTCCTGGCACTCGCCGTACTCACACGGGTCTTTGGCACAGTCGTCGAAATTGATCTCACAGTTCACACCTGGTGATGCAGATGGGAGAGATGGGCCTGCTTAGATCTGCCACAGGGAACAGGCACAGCATGAGCTGCTCGCATTACCTCAACTGTCCACTTGGTGGTAGCACTATCCGGGGGAAAAAAATTACGATTCAGACTAGGTGGCGGCGTGTGACTCATGTGGACTGACTGCACTGGCCCGAACCTGACGGGTTCTGGCTCTCACTGGCCAGCAGGCCAGGCCAGGTCAGTAAGTGGGGTTACCAAGCATAAGGCCCCAGTCCACTGCTGTCAAGAAGGGTGAGGAAATTTGCCAGACCAGGAAACAGACTTCTAGCCTGTACAAACGTGTCGCCTGTACCCAGATACACACTCAGAGTTGTTCTGCTACAGAGCCAGGCTGGTGCCCTCAACTGCCTCGCTCACCAGTGGTCCCGGCCAGGCAGTTGCACTGGTACTTGCTGACCAGGTCGACGCAGCGGCCCCGGTTCTGGCACGGGTTGCTCAGGCACTCATTCACTTGCGTGCTGCAGATGATGCCGGTGTATCCCGGGATGCAGTCGCAGTAGAAGGTGGCGATGCCGTCACGACACTCGCCATGGTGGCAGGGCTTGGGGTTGCAGTCGTCTATGTTCTCCTCACACAGAGGGCCCGTAAAACCTGCCAGATGGGATGGGAGAGGGGTCAAGGGTCAGGCCTGGCATGACCGCACACAAGCTCGGACGAAGGCGGCAGCTCTTGGTGCTGGTACCTTCCGCGCATTCGCACTCATATCCGTTGGGCCGGTCAATGCACTTGGCGCCGTTCTGGCAGGGTGTGCTGGCGCACTCATCATTGTCTACCTGGCACATGTCTCCGCTGAAACCTAAGGAGAGAAGGCCAGGTTGGGCAAGCAAAATCCAAGCGAGGTGGACTTAAAGAGCAATACAATGCATTGCAGCACCTTCAGAAGATACACAGCTCAAATATACCGATCATATATTAGAAAAGACATCTTATCCACTGGCTAATACTACCACAAGATTTACTTTAATGCAACCGCTAAACGAAAATTAATTGCGTTGACTAATACTATAGACTTTAATAGAAAAAGCAAACAAAAAACAGGTGAAAGTCAAGGTGGTTAGTGGGGTCAACCAGAGTCATTGTTAAAACATTTCCTATTACTTACAGATAGGCATATTGTTCTGTGTAATCAAAAATGCCCTGAGTATTCATTTTTCTACTGCTATTGAAGAGTTGTGAAGGCAACAGGGAAGTTGCTTAATCGCCAAGCCTGCCAGAGCTCTTTGACTGTTTGTCTTCCAGATACAAAGATTTTCAGTGATATTTATTTTCACAGTAGAGCAGGATATCTGGCACCAGGCGGGCACACAGTGGGCGCACCGACATCTCCAATTAGGTGGCGGAAGGTCGGGGATTTCCCTGCCTGTGGTGTTCCGATACACGGTAAAATGCTGCTCTCCCCCCTGAGGGGGTCATTTTCGTCTCCGCTATTCAATTGCACCCCCCCCCACCCCAGCAACAATAGTCATTTCCGGATGTGTAGAGAATCTAAATGTGGAAATCAGTTGGGGAAAGGCCGACGCCAAATTGCTATTTACATTTAAATGTGTAGCGTTTTCGGCTTCTAAACATTATTCTCAAATTTGTTGTCGCTCATTCACACCAGCAGCCCCTACAGCCTGAAAACTGCCATTAAACCGAACTCGAACGCTTAGCCATTTGCAGTGAACTTGAGGTAGCTCATGTGATCGAGCAGCGCGGGCAGATCGTACGTCTGCTCCTAACACATGCAGCACTGAGAGACAACTGTGCCTCAGCCATCCTTCACCTTAGATTCCAGCCATCCAGACAAAATTCGACGAAAGGCTTGGTGGCGTCAGTAATTTATCTGTCCACATATGAAGAGTTTTGAATGTTACTGAGCAAGTCCTTTTTGTTTTTGCTTGATAAGCTCAGTGACATTGTATAGGAAAGTCGTTGGTTCGATTCCCATCCACGACAGAATATTCACATGCATTGGGCACTTACCCCCTGAAACACTCCGGGGACACCAGAAAAATGGCTTGACCATGTGCTCGGATAGGCTGTGTGTGTGTGTGTCTCTCAAAAGAGAGCGAGATGGGATACATGAAAAGAAGCATTTCAATATGCTTGCAAAAAATGGTAAATTAAGCAAGCTGCTGGAAGATCAGTGATACATCTGACACACTGGATACAAAGTGGGCTCTTCTGCACTTCTTTTCTGCGTCCCTGGCCTCTCACGTCAGTCTGCCCTCATACGGAGAGCCATCGGCATAAAGCCAGGCTCCATGCGGACATTCAGGATCCATTCGGGATCCAACCCGACCTACAGCACGCTTTCACCAACCTCTGCAGGTATTCTAATGCCCTCTGGGCGTCACAGCTACGGTATAACAATTGGTAAGAGATATTCAGAGCAGACCAAAGGAACAGAGCCCTGCCAACCGGAGCCGTCCGGAGATAAGAACACAGATTACTCTGACAGCACTGAGATAACGCGGCATGTACATACATCATTTACTAATAAAGAGTGCCTGTTTACTCAGGCTGCAAGCAGATAAAGTCAGTGGCACATTTTAAGGGATTCTAGGCTCCTAAGATCACCAGAGACACGTGGAAGCAGGCAAACCTGGAGGGCACTGGCAGAGGAAGCGGTTGACTTGGTCCAGGCAGATGCCGTTGTTCAGGCAAGGGAAGCTGGCACACTCATTGATGTCAGTCTCGCAGTGCACTCCCTCGAACCCTGGGCACAGAAGACAGGTCACAGAGAGGTGGTCAACCGGCGGATGGGGCGGGAAGCGGCAGAGAGAGAGCACACGGCGCCAGAGGGCTACCTGGCATGCAGATGCAAGTGTAGTCGCCGATTTGGTCCAGGCAGGTGGCATCGTTGCGGCAGGGGCTAGAGGCGCACTCGTTGATGTCCTGCTCGCAGCGCGGCCCCGTGTAACCTGGCGCGCAGTTACACATGAAGGAGCCCTCCGTGTTGACGCACTGCCCCCCATGCTCACAGGGGTTTGAGCCTGAGGGGAGGGGCAGAGCTGAAGGTGAATGCCAAGGAAGGAGCAAGTCGACGTGACAGCGGAGGGATACGGGACAAGAACAGAACAGCATCGGAAAGGCGACGAAGGTGCGGAGAAGGGTTAATCCATGTAGCACTTAGCCACTATGCTAACCACGCAACACTGGAACTGGCTACATTTATCAGCCCGAGTGTGTGGGCACAGGAGATCAATATCACCACTTAGTGTTTTTTTCCCCAACTGCTAAGAAACATTCTGCAATACTGAGGTCACTTTCTCAGAACTGTTCATGAACTTGGCATAACATCAGTTTGTGGGCTAAACTGAATAATTTCTCATTGCTTTCATACGAAACCCATTCAGTGATTAAATTCAGGGATTCCATTCTCACTCAGAATCCACCATCAAAGCTTTTTCAGGGGCCATTTTGAACATGCTTACATACTGTTATTATAACTGTTAAAAACACATTCAAAACTGAATGACTACAATTTGCTACATTACTATCAGCGTCACTCAACATCACACATTATATAAGCAGTGTATTTTGTTTATGTCGTATTTCCCGAAATATTGCTTTTTTGGGTTTATTTTTTTAACTTGCTAATGAATATTTCGTAATTACACCACAGTAAGAAATCACGGCTAGGTTAGTGTTCTGTAAGCCATTCTTTTGTGTGTGTGATATAGTGTTCTTCTAGAAAGATATTAAGTGGAACTGGTTTTGGTGGCTGTAATGCATTTTGGAGGCGAGGTTAACTGTTTGCCCAAGTTGCGTGTTGGTATTGTAGACTGTGTGAGATTTTGAGAATGTAACTTCAGTATTACAAAATGTATCTTGGCCAGTGAAAAATATTGCAATAGCCACAACCACGAAACAGTAACAAAATAAAGTGCAGTAATGAAGCCACTATGCTCATGCATTTCCTGCGAGGGCCAGCAGACCCGCCCCTGCTGTTTGCGACCCTCTTGTGGCGCGCTGCTACACAGAGTATGTTTGGGCATGTTTAGCGCAGGTTGGCTCTTACCCATGATGCACTCGTTGATGTCGTCCCTGCAGGTGCTGCCCACGTAACCAGGAGGGCAGTTGCAGTTAAATTTGCCGTTGATTGGGTTGGTGTCGCACTGCGCCCCCTCTCGGCACGGGTTACTGATGCAGGCGTCGTCCACGTGGCACAGCAATCCTGTGAAAAGGTCATACAGGGGTCACTAATGGTCAGAAGCCATGAGGTTGTTGCTGCGTTGAGATACCACACTGCAGCAGCAGGCAGCCCGAGTCATGCTACATGCGATGCTGTGGCCATGTTCAGCCCAGTCTGAGGGTAAACCTCGCATCCCCTCACCTGTCTTCCCGTAGGGGCAGATGCATATGAAGGAAGCGACACGGTCGATGCAGGTGGAGCCGTTGGTGCAGGCGGCTGTGGCACAGTCGTCGATGTTCTCAGCACAGTCGAGGCCACTCCAGCCGTTCACACATACGCAGCTGTAGCCCCCCTGCACGTTGCTGCATGTGCCACCATTCTGGCAGGCGTTGGGCTGCAGCCGGCACTCGTCCACGTCCTCGGTGCAGAACTGGCCTGGGGGGGGGGGGGCGGTGAGCAGGAGGGCATTGGCACCGGCGTCGGACCCAGGTGTGAGACCCGTAGTGCGAGGTCCATGGCACACTTACCTGTCCATTCGGGTGGACACTGGCAGTTGTAAGTGTTGACGCCGTCCATGCAGGTGCCCCCGTTCTGGCAGCGGTGCTCAGGACAGTCGTCGATGTTAATCTCGCAGTTGGTCCCATTGAAGCCTAAGTAGGGAGGGCCATAAGAGAGTGAGGACCTAAACACACTCACAGAGGGCCGTTTACTATAAACACAGACTTATTTCCTCTGCTCCTGCTTTGGAAACACGATGGAGCATCATAAGACATAACATTTTAAAATCAACAGAGCGATACAGGCAGCGTCACATTTCAGCGTCCTGCCTGGTGCAGTGGGAGGATCGACACGGGGTCCGTGCTCACCTGGCAGGCAGTGGCACCAGTAGGTGGTGTCAGACGTCTGCCGGCAGGTGCCCCCGTTGACACAAGGCGATGGTGAGCAGGGCACGTATGGTGTCTCGCAGTGGCGGCCAGTGTAACCCACGGGGCACACGCAGTGGTATGAGCCAGGTGTGTTCACGCACTCCCCGTGGTTGAAACATGGGCCCGGAGTAAGTGCACACTCATTGGTGTCGTTTAGACAGTGACGACCTTGATACCCCTTGGGGCATTTGCAGTTGTACTTGCCCCCGGTCATGGGGCTACAGGTGCCTCCATTGGCACAGGGGTTGGAGACACAGCTGTCTTCGCGGGTGCATCGGGGGCCTGGGAGACACGGACACAGCGACATTTTAAAGACAAGAGTCAGAAAAGGCATCTGGTCTGAAAGCTGCAAACATATGTGAGACTGTTGGAGCCCGGAGAGGCTATTGGGAGTGGCTGACCTGTCCATCCAGGAGCACAGCGACATTCATGCTTGTCCAGGGAGAGCAGGGCGCACATACCACTGTTGGCACAGGGGTTTTTGGGGTAGCAGGCAGAGTTCTGGGGAGTCTGGCAAGTTTGACCAGTAAAGCCCAGGGGGCAGGTGCAGGAGGGGCTGGCAGGCACCCCCAACAAGTTGGCAATGCAGTTGCCCCCATTGTGGCAGTAACCAGGGTGACAGGGGTCCTTGTGATGACAGTACTCCCCAACGAAGCCTGAAGAACATCTGCACAAAACAGCAGCATGGTTTCACCGTGTGAAGGACCAGCGAGTCAGCACAGAATCAGACACCGTGTCACATCACTTTATAACACCTCAGTAGTACAACAAGAACAGCTGGACAGGTTTGTTGCACAATGTCGGAAACAGTCACTGTATTACAATTACGCCTTTATGAGGAGGGAGTGAGAGATTAGTCATACTTGTTTTATTTGAGAATCCTGAAGCGAGTTGTGAAAAACGAGAGGAAAGTTCATCAGAAGAGTGGCGAGGATTCAAATATAGGCCCAACATATGAACCCACTCACTCAAACACACACACACACACACACACACA
>JAABNX020000038.1:4156986-4170470 GCA_015163995.2 Mormyrus lacerda
AAGAGTGGCGAGGATTCAAATATAGGCCCAACATATGAACCCACTCACTCAAACACACACACACACACACACACACACACACACACACACACACACACACACATATATGTACACAGAAGCAGAATAAACAATGTGTTCATGTGTATAGAAATGTACAGGATGTGGCAAGACCACACCGGGTCACAAAACTCCCTAGTTAGCTGAAGGCAAGAAACAATGTGATTTACATCACGTCACTGCTGAAGGAGGGAAGGAGGGAGGGAGAGAGGGAAGGAGGGAAGGGGAGGGAAGGAGAGAGAGAGCGAGCCTGTCATCGGTGACTGTCGGGCGTATTAGCACACGGCACTGCCTGTGTGGCCAGACGTCTGCCTTTCACCACTCTCACTCGGGTCAGACAATACTATATGACAAACACAAGCACTACGCCCAGATCCTGCCCACAGGCTGCGTCCCGCAGTCCCAGATCAGCGCATGTCTGCGCAGGGTGCTGTGCAGAGGTGCCAATGACGGCCGGCCCGCCCGCAGCCTGCATTTTGCAGCTCCCATGGGGGGGCTTGGGTTACCCACAGGGGGCATGCCGCTGAATGGCGAGCGAGAGCGCTCACACTTCCTGCCGTGCCTATGCTGCACGTGTGCTTGCCCCGCACTGAGCAGACATCAAAAGGTGGGCTGCGCAGTCGTGACCTTAAATGAGCATGACCATGGTGCCTCGTCGTGAGCAGAACGCAACATATCCTGCTCCATCACCACACCAGTCTGAAGACCCCCAATGTATTAGTTGGTGGGGGGGGGGGGGGCATTCCTGGCAAATTAATGCACATCTTGGTTCGGCAAATCTAAGAGTGAAACCTTGAAAAACCTACCAGAATGGCCGTTTACTAATGCCGCACAGAACTTTTAATGTCATCAGGTTGCTGTACTGTTCACACTACGTGACTTGTGTTGTAGTCGGGAGTCTTGAAATCATTGTGGTTTACAAACTACACGTTTTCTCGATCTCCATGAACTGCCGGCAAGAGAAAAATCAAGGCTAAAAATGTATTACGAACTTAGAACAAGGTGTTAAAAATGTGTCCGGCACAGTGCGGATGAGAATGAAAACATCTGGAGATCAATTAGATAAACATTCACATATGATGCTTAATTGAGAAAATGGAGGCGTTACGGGTGAATGAGATTGGCTTCTGACATTTAAAGGTATGATACATAATAAGAATTATATAACCATAATTCAAGTATCAAAGTACCTGCACCAGTCAAAAGTGACTCACTGTTTGTCTGAGAATTTCATAGTTTTATCTCGAATGGAAGAGAATAGACTTTGCATGACAGTGCGAGCAAAAGGCGGCAATCTCTGGAAAGTTTCAAGACCAGTCCAAACCCATTCAAGAAGGCTTTCACCTAGACCCCAGGCACTGGTATCCTATTAACAATGGCCTAAATGTTTGAACATAACTGTTGTAGCTGTTTTACAGCGACCCAGAGCTGGCACCTTTCAAAGGCAGCCTTGGGATCCAAATATAGCTTAGAAAAAACCAAAGCGATGTTTTTGCCCGAATGCTCCTGACATGGAATTCTGATAGCACACCTATTTTTATTATCTTCCACTTACATGCCAATTTGCAAACTCTTTCCCCACCAAAGGTAACCAGTGGTTACCTTTAATTCTCTGTGCATGTTACTTTTTCATTTGCACTATGACCAACATTTTCCACGACATAACACTAAGAATCATAACGGACGCGCCAATGGTATAACTAAGGAGGTACCATTTAACGGCAAGCACACATACATACAGACACAAACTGACGCCACTGATGTTCTTCTGACGTCGTGTTAGTGCACCCTAGTCAACTTCTGATTGTACACACAAGATCCAGACAGCTGACAACAAACTGGCCCAGACACAATGCGGTGTACATAAAATCTGTATAATGTACCAGATCCCAAATTTGCGAAAACTAAAATCTAGCAGACTATGACAAAGCTGTTATATTAGTATTTCAATAAAATTAATTTATACTATTGATATACGTCAAAGAAGCTGACAAAAAAACAACAATGACAATGGCCCTGTCCCCACCTCTCTGCCATTGTATCGCTACTCTTCCCACACCTCCCAAACACTCACTATCTCTAGCCACCCTACAGTTGGCTCAGGCAGCATTTAATTTTTCGTACCATCGTTTTGTTCACACGATCTGCACCGGCTTTCTCGTGTGCTGACAGACTAGAGCGCAATTAAATTCCCCCAAGTTTCACTGAATGAAAATACCAAAGTATAAGAAAACTTTTACTGTAATACCACTCATGCCTACACTACTTTTCTCACCTCTCCAAATAATTCTTATTAAAAGCCCACAATAAATTTTGCTACTGGACTGCCACTGATCAAATTTGCTAAGAAATGTAGAATATTCAAAACATAATATCACGCCACACAGTTTGAAAACCACTAACCAGTACAGCGTTCCTGTGAAGTCAAGACTTTCTGCCCTGTTAACATTGTGCATTTTACTACTCACAGTCTATGAGTCGTAAAACTGTTTTAACAGAGAAGAACTTCATTAATCACACAATGGGCAATCAGTCAAATATTACAAATGTGTGTTCTTTAAGATGTAAATACACTATACATTCATTTATGGTAAACAATGGAAGCAAGTCACATACGATTACTACAAGGTGATTATATTAAATTATTAAACGTCGGTGCAATTTGTTTAAAAATTTTAACAAATCCAAACCTTCAACCATAAAAGCTTGGAAAACACCCTACACACTAACAGAATCAAGTGTCTGAAACTAATATCACTACGCTGTGCTACTTCAATTTTGGGGCAATGTATCTCAGTTTCCAGGTGATCACCCAGACAATGCGTCTGCAAAATATAAAAAAGATCCATCGAATACTTTTTGAGTTATCACATCAACGATGTCTACAGTATACAAAGGCCCAGATCCATATGTATTCCCCGTTCAGGGAATAAAATAGGGTGCTAAACTTCACATATTTAATACTACTGAGGACCGCATCTTTGGTCGAAAAACAGTCAATGATTCCGTTCCCTCTGACCTGACTGTTAATAGAAAGCCATAGAAGGCTGCTCGGAAGGCCTTCACCCTAATTTGGTTAATCTGGGATTTTTCCATTTCGGCCCCTGCAGGGCATGGGCAATGTGCTTGTTATTAGGCTTACCAGCCTTTCCCTTACAAAAAGAACAAGCCTACCCAATTTAGAAAAGGAAAAACTTCACTCAAAGTGAGTTATTGCCCAACTAATTCCAAAAGCAATAGAGTGCGGGGCTCTCTAGAGCACAAATGCTCTTATTGCCTGTGCATTCTGGGTACTGCCATTTGAGCCTTTTCCTCAGCCAGCTGTGACCTGAAACTCCCACACAGACAATTATAATGAGTGTTCTGCTGGTGAGGGAGGACACAGGGACAGACTCATGTTGGCAGCCACCGGCAACAGGCACCTCCAGCAGGCACCAGGCCCCTTTACAGGTTGGCAGCTGCTTTAACTGGCATGGGAGGAGCGTGATCTCACAGCATCTGAGGCAGGCAGCCAGCCATATCTAAAACGGAACTGGAAACTCTTGCTAGAAAAGTAAACAAACACGCAAAAAGAAGGGGAAAGAAAAAAAAAAAGACTGTCCCAGAATTTCACGAGTCTAGAGCGAACGGCAAGTCAAACGGGGTCTGCCGCAATCTCGCAGAGCAGAAAAAGCAGGACTGCTGTAACATGCTTTTTCAGAAGGCGCCCGGGGGCAGGGTGTGGCCCCGCCGCATGAAAAACCCGCTGCACTGAACAGTACAATTCGTGCTGCTGTTCAAACGCAACCCCCTCTTCAGCACAATTCTAACGCGCACAGAGCCGGGCCTTTTCTCCCCCACATTCATCTACAGTCTCTTTCATTCTCCTTGTGGGTTTCTCCCCGTTTGCCGCCCTCCAAAGTGTCAGGTTTCTACATCTGGATCACATTAGTCCCCCCCCCCAATTCCCTATACCCGCTTCGTGCTCCTCCCCTCTTCGGGCACTCCGATCACTGACCTCTCCCTGTCCCGACAAGGAGGTTGAGCAGTGGGGGCTCTTTACTGCTTCTCATCAAACTGCTGCCACCAACTGCCCAGAGTGCCAACCCACACGCGCAGATTTGCTCCTCGAGTCCAGTCTCAGCACTCTGATCCAAACTGGTCCAGCACCTCACTGAAGCCATAGTCATATTTCAATAGTTGGTGGGGGCTTAACAGGATGGGATTTGTTTTATTTTTTTTCCTCTTTTTCCTTGAGCTGCTCTAACGTGAGAAACTGCAGCATAACTCAGGCTTCACCGTAAATAACCACAAACAGGCGCTGTGCACACCCACATGCAGACTCCCATGCGCTGCGTAAATCATCGCGAATCAGAGGCCTCCCCGCTGGCTTTTCAGCCTCCCTGCCATCTCCCAAACGCTGCCCCCACCCCCCGCTTTCTCCTCCCCCCACAGCGCGCTTTAAAACGTCATGCGGCTATTCTTAGCGAAGCTCCTAAGAGCTTTGTTTCCACCATTTTCGGAGGGAATAAGCCAGCAGAAAGTACTAATAGAAAAAAAGGAGAGGGTGGATGGAGGGGAGACGGAAGAAAAAAGGGAAGGGGGGGGGGCAAGACGGCAAGAGATAGCTGAGGTAGGGGTGGAGCTCTCAGTGTCACTGTGAGGTGGACGGCTCACTTTTAAACAATTTCATGTAAAAAGCTACCCATGGCGGCCATACCAGGTCATCCTCTCCCCAGCTCTGACCCTCTCTCATACATCCAAGACTATAATATTACATTCTGAGCCACGCTGTACCTTTAATCAAGCTGTCATTTATACTCAGGAATGAGTTTGATCAAAGGACATTGCATTTCTTATGATGGAAAAAACTACTTCATCTCACACCTGACATCATATTGGCTAGACCATTAGCACCATAAGCCTGTGGAGCTCAGCAGCACTTCAGCGCTGGGCGCTGTGGGTTTAGAGGCTGGTCACTACATTCCTCGCTTTCCTGTGAGGCTTCCGCTGAGAGCGGCGTGCGTGTGTTTGAGCGTGTGCGTGCTCGCCCGCCCGCCAGTGCTCCTGCAAGGCGCGGGGCCATTGTGTTTGTGCTGGGAAGCCGCATGGGGCGTGTGACTGCGTGCGCCTGTAAATGGAAGGATCCTGCCATTATGGTTACCCTGCACCTCCACCCTCTTCCAAGGTGCTCCCCCTGTGACCTGCGTTGCCGCAACAGTACTGTATGGGGCACAGCTCTCACGCCCAGCGTACCAGGAAGAAGAAAAGGCAGTCACAGCTCCGTTTCTTCAGCACGCCTGGTTTTTGTGACTTTCTAATTGGATGGTGGGTTTTTTGGGCGCCAGCTGCGCAATTCCTCTCCCCCAGCAGAGGGCGTCGCCCCGGCGACGCTCCCACACTCGCCCTGCTCTTAGGGGTTCTGGCTGGGAGCCACACCGCGGCACCTCCTGCCTCGGGAGCGTAACTGAACGGGCGGAAGGGCGACGGCCGGCAGGACTGTCGAAGCAGAAAGCTGACCTGTGTTGTTTTAATGCGCAGCAGGAGAGAGTGAGAAGGAGCATCAGGATGAGATCATAAGGGGGCAAGCTCAAAGAGAAATGGGGGAGGGGGGGGGGAATCAAGCAGAGAAAGAGGAGCTGTAGGAGGCCAAATGAACAGGGCCGAGAGCACTCTCCCACACTGCCTTCAGGATGACAGACGTGCGACGAGGGAGACGCCTTCCTCTTCACCCCCCCGGCTGCAATCCACGTCTCTCATCACTGCTTAGCGTGTTAAGAAACTTGGGTCTCATGTTACAGCCGCTTTGCTGTTAAAAGACGTCTTCCATTCCTTACTCCCTTTGTCTGCCCCTGAATCTGCCCCGGGACAAATTCTACCTTTTAGATCAAACAAATAGCACGCCATTACCCTCCCTCCCTCCTCGAGCAGAGAGAAAGAGAGACGGGGGAGAGGGACAGGATTGTTTGCGGTGGACTGTAGCATTGCACTCAAAGGGATCTTCTCCACTCAAAAAGTCAGGCTTGGCAAGTGCAGGCAGCAGATCTCTGCTTGACCGGTTCAGGAGGTCTTGTAGAGAGGGCATGATCCTCAGAGACAGACACGCCATTTCCCAATTTAACCTATGCACTGGGGACACTGAAAAGTCTATTAAGTGTGTCAATAGAGCCTGCGTGAAGACGCACTTGAGACACTCACAAAGATGGACACACTGCAGACAGCTGCTTAATAAGACTCGACGACGCGGATGCTTTCACGCACCCCTCCCTGGGACGTGCGGTTTCACCGGTCTGACAACTTAACACACACCCCACTTTGACAGTATTCCAGATAAGCTTTGCTTAGAATTACTCTCAGATGGGAAAGAATCATCCAGATTCACCTAGGCAATGGTGGCACTACACTAACATTGGGCTCTTATCTGTAACACACAATGCTATGGTGTCTTTTCCAAAGTTTCCAAAAAAAACAAAACAACAACAACGTTTCTTTAATCTGTAACTCTTCGGGCTCTATTCAGCCTCGCACTGAATAAAAGGAGTTACTCAATAGCATTAGCGCCACACAGCTTGTCAACACAATAATACGCCGTCATTATTAACTCAGCGACTCTGAGGAATGTTAACGAAACGAGAGCAGAAGTCTGCGAGATAATGGCTCGGTCTTGGGAGATTCCGCTGTTTATTTTTCACCGCACGCCTTTAGTATGCAGAGAGCCTCATCAAAGCATCTGACAATGCCTACTTTGAGGAGCCACTACTCAAGAAGCTATGTGCCGAGACAGACGCGCCTGGCTGACTCCCACAAATTCAGCACTTACTATAAACCACCAAAGTGCTGCTCAAAAAAAAACAAGGCGGCAAACGCTTAAGGAAAACCACTGATGAGAAGATATTTTAAAAACCGACATCTATTTTAAAAATGCATCGGTTTTGCTACCCCTTAGAGGACAAATGCAGAATTGGTCAGATACTAAGGTACTAAAACTGCTCCCAGACCTCTGCTGCCTCACCTCCTCCCTTCACTCCTAAGAACTTCCAGCTCTTTTGTCCCTCCTTCTCCTAATTGCACCACCTGCCTTCTCATTCCCCCCATGGTTCCCCGGAGGGACAGAAAGCAGTCAGTCACCGGCTCTCCATCCTGTAATAGTCCGGATCTCACCAGCCAAGATTTGGAACATTTTTTTCATTAATTACTCTTCAGAAGTCACACTGGTTTCCAGAAGCCTACATTTCAAAACACAGTGCAAGAGAATTTCCCTCACACTGTTATGGGCAATGCACCCTGGAATTAAAAAGAGCCAGCAACACCATACTGTATCAGTTAAAAAAAAACTGCTCGTCATTCATATTCACTGGGTATGAATAACAACTATTGTATTAAGTTAAAATCTGACATAATTGTCCTTTCAAAATTGTGCTAGATGATATGATAGAAAATTCATCCATTTTAAAACAAAACTGTTTAAAAAAAACATAATTTGAAACAATGCTAGGCTCCTCAGTACAGCAGATCAATGTGCCTTTTCCTTGACCCCGTTCCACTTTACCTTAAGATGTTGTTTGCTTGGTTTGCAAGGGTCAGGTGGGTTTAAATTTATAGCTTTTCGGTTATAAAATCTGAAACCTGAACAGCATCCATTTGTCTGCCGACTTTCTTTCCCTGTGATCTGTGTTTCTGCTAGCACGAAAAGTAAACGGAGCGCATACACAGATCAAAAACTGCTGACCACAAAGCAAATCTTTAAAACACATCACAGTACAAATGCAGAGAGCCACTTGCTGAACATGTCAAAAAAGATGTCTGGCATGTTAGACTCACACCAAGTTGTTTCTGTCCAAATATTACATACTGCTCATCACAATCAGTTCTTTTTTTTGACACCTTAATCTTATCACCATAACGTTTTATCTGGATTACTACATTTTTTTTGGACCAGTTATCTAGCACAAAGCATGCAATGCAAAAGGCTACCAAATTACACACTGCCTGCGACAGATTTTATTATGAACAGTTCCGTCTCTGAGGAGGGGTGAGGTCCAAGGCAATCCAACTTATTTGGGGCCCCAGCTAAGGGCAACAAACCATGTAATGGGAATCACTGCGCCTGCTATTGCTTGGTCAATACAGATGCAGCTATAATTAAGAGTAATAACTCACTGGCCAGTGACAAGTCTGCAGTGTGACCTTTCTGGACTTTCTTGCCTAGCTAGTGCCCAATAGTAGTATGGCTATGCAGTTAAGTTAGCCCAGGCTAAGATCACACGATCAAGAAATATATATTTCCAGTATATATTTAGTAGGCGCGTAACGGTACACAAAACTCATGGTTTGGCAGAAACCTCGGTTTTAGGTTCAAAGTTCAGCGCAAGTAAAACCGAATTAACTTTTAATTGATTAAGTATTAAAAGTGCAAACAGAATTTGGGACTGCTGCAATTCAAAGGCAATGTGTCTGTCAAGATGTGAATGACAAAACTTATGAGATGCTTGTTCACACATTGGAAATATAACTACGCAAAACAAACGCACAAAAATCTAATATCATAACAATCATAATGTTCTAAATAGCATGTTCTCTACTATCGAGTATGGTTCCATGTCTGTAGAAACATCCCTATAATCATAAAAAATTTTTTTTAGCCCGGTCACAATATCCCAAAAAAAAAAAACATCTTTAAATGCCACAGGTAGACTAATTTGCTTGTTACTCTGTTCGTACACACACCTGAATGATATAGTTTCAAATGATTTGACATGTTGGATGCATTTTCAGTAACATATCCAAATTCAGTATAATGACAGACGGTCTTGGTCTTACCTATTCTCTCTCCAGTGCTTACTGGGAAACTATAATGTTCCCAAATCACAGATTACGACTGACTGTAACCAGCATTAGTGGAATATCTACTTGTGAATCGAAAATGATGCATTGAACTGTATGTGACTGCTACATGTACCATTGCAGCTTTAATATTTAGCCAAAATATTAGATGAAATGAGATGCATACTCTAAATGAAAAAAGAATAGTTATTTAACAACTTATTATTTAGCATATCATTATCTAGGCAAATCTCAAGAGTGCAGGTGGGGCCCCTGAGAGTGCAAGGTCTTAGGCAGCCGCAACTGTTGTACCACCTTAAAAGATTATGAAAAGTACATGACACCGTTCATTCAAATACAAAAACCGAAATGTATTACTTCACAAAAACTTTCACTGATGTCTAAGCATTTTTTTAAACATAATCACACATATACTATATATCTTTAATATGTTTATAGCTCAGGGAGACAGGAAGCAGAAAGCTGCCACTATTACACAGTGACCACAATGCAACACAGACAAACACAGCTTGAATCTAGGAAATGACAAGACAGACATTCACATCCTGTCACACTGCTGCTCTTCTAAGAGAGGGACCAGCAAAATCCTCACACACAAACATGTGCTTACCTGCAGTATCCTGTGCCGTTGCTAAAGACGATGCAGGTCGCGTTGTTCACACAGGGCCTGGTGGAATCTACACACTGTAGAGCTGTGAAACAAAAGGGTAGCACCTTTTATAAAAAAGGCAGGGGACTGATTACCAATATCCCCATTCAGCAAGTTTACATAAACCCCTTGAGTCAAAATATCAGGAATTCCACACAATATTTGAAGTAGAGATGCACTAATCTAACATTTTGGACGGACTGGGTCTTTCCTGTTTTAGATGTTTTTTGCGGCATTCAAGCTAAATGCTAATGCTGCCACTCAGTCTTTTTGCCACTCAGCGGATGTGAGCACAGTGGCTTGTGCCGTTTCGCACACTCGCTACAGCTTGTGATACATGAGGGGCTGCTATCGCAGTGAAGTGCAAGTGATGCTGTTGCCAGTGGGAGAAACATTGCGGGCCATTTTAAGCATTTGCCACCTGCGTAACCTGGCTTGGAAGACACTCAAAACTCAAACACACTTAAGACAAGATTTACAAGCGGGGTGAAACAGTATGTTGTGTGTGTTTGTAGTAACCTAACATACCTTTTTTCATCTGTATTTGCTAGTTCAAAATATAATTATATATTATATTAAAATATTACAGTAAAAAGCTCTGGTATGAGAATCTGTATCGTATTGGGAGCTGTGTATCGGAGTCGGATCAGAACTGAAAAAAATGTGGATCAGCCCATCCCTAATCTGAAGCAGTTTAGATTCCACTTATAGCAGATACAAGAAAATGGGATATTTTGCTCTTTTATATAGTGCATTTGAACATTGCTTCTACATATTTAGACTGGGTATCTCAGCCAGGCCCACAAAAATTCTCAGAGTTACTTATCTGTTTCATATTAGCAGTCAAGCTGTGCTGACAGTTTATGTAAGCTAAGGTCTAACTATCGCAATAGCTAATTTGCCAAGTTACATTCAATGCTGTTGCAAAACATTTTGGCTGAACGGTTAAAATAACACTGCAACATGGGTCTTTTGACCAAATTTTTGACATCTGGCATAAATATTTACGATTCTCTATACCAAATTTGCCAGATTACCTAATTACAATCCATCCTCTGTAATGCAAGACAAGCTAAAGTTGAGAAAAATCCAGTAACTAATTAGGACTGTTGTTTGGATTATCTTTGCTAGTAGAGATTATCTGCTCATTATGAAAGAGCTGTTATTAAAGCTTAAAGCAGCAAAAAATACATTTAAAAAAATCAAGACTGAGTCGCTGATTTCACAGCACCAAACAACAGTTAAAGTTCATACGACAGACAAGGATAAAAGTACCTAATCCATTATCTACGGCAATCTTTGTATTGCGGCTATTTGTCTGAGAACCACTGCGGAAAAGGTACATAGTGAGAAACACTTCAAAAACATAGGCTCCTCTGAGCAAACATCTTCATAAACATGCACCTAAACTGTGTATGAACTGTAAATCCTGATACCAATTTTATGCACTTGTGATATCACTCAATATATCAACTAGAAGGATAAAAGGACCTTACAGAGATCTACACATCAGAAAGGCCGTGACCTCCTGCCTACCCCATACCATCTGAAACCAAAAGGCAGTAAAAGTGAAACCATAGAACAGACATGACGGGCCCTCTCACGAACACTCCCCGATGCAGAACAGCCCGCTTGTGGTGGTGGGTATGCAGTCACACCATTTTAAGCAATAATCTTTATAGTTACATGGAGTATTTTTGCAGTACAGGTTGTGGTTCAGGATTTTGCTATGCAAAAACATGTAGATGTGGAAGAGTTATGCGCAGATAACGCAAAGATAATCATATGCAGAAATGATTCATGCGTTAAGAACCGAATTAAAAATGCGTTACTCGATCTCATCTTGAAAGTCATTTCGGACAGGCAGACAACGGCTGTCCTTCGAGGGAGCATGACAGTGAGTCAGGTGGCTCTGCTGCAGCTATGATACATGCATGATACACGGTGCAGCACAGGAAGTGCCACTTATGTTCAACTTACTTCCTCAAGCGCTGTTGCAATACAGCGGCTTGGATTTGCCACTCTGTGACCTACAGACACACACACTAACCCCACAAGCTAATGCCACTATGTTAATGGTCATATAATACGTCAGCGAGTAACATGCAAGTACTCAAAGGCGCAGCATGGATGGGTTCATTACATCATCATGCCAACATGAAATGATCTATTAAACAAGCAAGAACATTGTGTCTCACCGTGACATAACTTTGTACGACGCTTCTACACCCACAGCAAAAATTCTGATTACTAGCTTAAATTTTAGAAATAATAAAAAAAAAAAATAAAAAAAAAATTTTGAAAGTATTAATTTACTTAGTTATGTGTGAAGATTCACGCCAAAACAAATGTTGGTCTTTATTTTCCTGAGCTTTGCATTTTTTTTTTTTATGTCAAAATTTGACAGTGTGCATAACCGTGAAACCATTAACACCTAACAGTACATCAGCTGGTGCCGATTTATGGTTTTCATGAACAGAGATGAATGAGGGGAGGGAGGGGAAGAAAAGCCCTCTTTTCAGTGGTCCGACAAGGCCCACACACTCACACACACACGCAGTCATTCTTCCACAAAGAATTTTCCACACAACATGCCCAGCAGACTGACATTAAGCAATTTCCATTCAAAACCCCTCAAAAGCTACTACTTGTTACAGCCTAATTGAGACAATGAAGGTCACTGCTCTTCCCTAGAGAGCAAAACGATCTCCAGAACAGACCGACTTGTTACTTACACTGATATCTGTCAAACAAACCCAACTAGAAGTACCAAACACTCAATTACATTATTAGCCAAAAAAATAGACTGTGAAGATAGGTTAAAAACAGATCTTTGAGTCTCACGCTCATGTTCACATTATAATCAAACCTCACTTACAAAAGTTACAAAAGTTTTGAGAAGTTTATCGTCCGTCACAAAGAAACAAGCTGGTTGTAATGCAATAGGATCAGTAATGCTTTCTGATCAGCGTCTGGTAAGGTACTTAAGTGAGAGAAGGGGAAAAACAGACGGAAGGTTAAAAAAAAACAAAAAAAAAAAAAAGGGACAGCAATTGTTCAGTGCACTAAATCAAATCCAGCACTCCCCCTCCTCCTTCACACTGCCCGTTCATTCCAGGTGCTTCCTTCTCTTTTCCTAGTTGCATTAAGTCAATGTGATAGCCAAATGAGAGAAGGAATGGTGAGCGAGAGAACAGGGAGAGGGCGGGCGAAGAGGGGAAGAAAGCTGGACAAATCATATTTCTCCTCTGACGGCTGCCGATGGGAGCGTGAAGCTGCGAGGCGTTAACATGACACAGGGTCGGAAAATGCTCAGGGCATGATCTGGAACCTCAGCTGGCGGAGGCCCACTCACCACCAAGGGAACTAACCATGACAGCGCCATCCAGATGTGAGGGATGGTGTGTGCCAGCGCAGCGATGGTGAACGCCTGAGGGTGTGTCCCATATGTGGCGTGCACTACTGACCGGGTGCCAAACAGGGCTGATATGTAGCCTTTTCAAAGAAAGATTAAATAAGAGGGCTAGACTGAAAGGGTGCAAAAAAAAGGACGGGAAATTAGAAGGCATCCGGGGGAAAAAAAGAAAAATCAAAAATCAAAGCCAGAGGGAGCCTCACAGAACTGGAGACAGTCCATAATGAACTGGACAGGAAGTTGTTCATACGCACTCAGGAAGCAACTCAGTTTCCTAGAATTGCTTCATTCCCAGCTGTTCAGTGCTGTGTATTGCTCAGCTCAATGGCTGCTTTACGGACACAAGCAGGCTCTTCGGTTTAATTGACGTACATGAGCAGCAATGCAAACTTTTGCATGAAATTTTATGAAATTCAGAAACCAAGCAACCCTATCTAACCAGTTGCCTGGAGAAATACGGAACCCCAGGCCAACTTTTTTTTTTTTTTTTTGGGGGGGGGGGGGGATAATAGGATTATTAAAATTTTAATAAAACAGGAA
>JAABNX020000038.1:4186887-4206513 GCA_015163995.2 Mormyrus lacerda
TTTGTACTACAGTAGTTCTCCTGTGAGATCAGAGCAGACGGGCTACAACCCCCCCCATCCCCCCTGTAATTTATGCTCATGACCTCTTGGGTGCCAAAGCCGTAGCTTTGGCTAGAGACTGTAAATGGAACTTGGCACCGAAACAATGACATGTTTAGATTCATAATAAGACTTGGCTTGATTATCCAGCAAACAAGTCTTCCAGTCGCTGATTTTATTTTTGTAATGGCAGGTTTCATTTACTCATGTACATATTTGCTTCAAGCTGCTAATAATGTTGTTTTCTTGCCTTAACATATCATATTTGTAAACTTTTTACAATGTACCGTTAAGCTTGTGAGTCTGTACATATGGGAGTCTGGTCCAGTAACACTTATGATCATCAGCTCAGACGCAGACATGACAAACCTCCCTCGTTCTTGGGGTAAACACGACTCCTGTAAGTAATGACACAAAACTCCCAATGAAATCTTCCGCGAGCCCATGTCACAGCACAGAGACAGGTGTATGGGTGCTGACACTACCCCCCCCCCACCCTCACCCCCCCACACACCCTCAGCTCTGCCACGCAGCACAAAAGCTGAGGCAGGTGAGGCACCCATTAGCATTTAAAGTTTAAACACAGAGACTGACACAAAGAGCACATCCACGCACACAAATCCTCTAACCTAAACCAGATCCTCTCTCCCACTCATACACATCAGCCATTATCAAACATGTTGTGCTGCTGTCAATTAAACCCAGCATTGAGAATAACATTAATAGTAAGTTACAGATCTGTGTCGATCTACCAACAGAAAGGCATCCAGCCTGACAGTCTAAAGAATGGGAGAGATCCTGGTGGAGTAACGCAGCCTTTTATGTTCTGTTCCTCCATCTGGACGTTCTTCTTCAGACCTCCTTGGGTCCCGTTTCTCTGCCTTCCCACCTCCCCCCTCAAGTCCCCCCCCCAACTCAGAGCCACCAGAAGCGCACGTAGACAATGAGCATGATGAGAAAGACGCCGCCGGCGGCCAGCTTGGCGTAGGTGGAGCGAGTGTTCAAATATTTGGCGTCGCTGCGGTACTTCTTAGATAGGCTGGACAAGTTCATAGCCTTGGAGTCTAGAGCTGGGGGGGGCAAAACAATGACAGCCATTATCAGCCTGCTACGCTAGCAGCGGATTAGCAGCGGATTAATGTTAGCCTAGTTGCGCAGAGCTGATTACAACCAAGGGCAGAATGAGGCCCGTGCTGGAGAGCGAGGAGTGTTTACCGGACAAGGCCTCGCCTCTCTGCAGCACCTCCTCGATGTTGGCCACCATGATCCTCTGCACATCCTGCAGCTCCGTGTTGATGCTGCCGAGGTTCCTACGTGCTCTGCTGTCTATGTACGACTTTTTCGTTTTCTGGATGTAGGTGTCTGGTAAAACAGAGAAGAGACGAGTCCCTTAGCAGCAAGTACGGTTTGGCCCCAGAATATTTTCTGTATCAGCATCATGACAATGATCCAAAACAAATAATAGGCCGCATAAGCTTATTACGCCAAGATCTGAGCAGGGAGCTTCTGAGATCTCAGGTCCTACTTCTCTCCTCAGGCCTTACATCACTGCAGACCAAGTCAAGATAGCAGTAAGAAAGCTACACACGGGTAAGGTGGCGAGCCTGGATGGAGGGAGCCCAGCAGCGCTCGAGGCACCTGCCAACCGAAAGGAGGTGCAATCGCCCTCACCAAACTCTATGAAGGAGTACGGGCGCGAGACACTTTGGACCTTCTTCCCATGTTGCTCGTGGAACTCGGCTTGAAGGTCCTCCAGGTACGCGAAGGCCAGCTTCTTTGGGAAACCGGCCTCACACAGGACCAGGTAACACACTCCTTTCTCAATCACGTAGCTATGGGGACACAACAGAGGGAAACCCTTTAGTGACTGGAGTGTCCGTTCCATTTTAAGTAAGAGATGGTGTTACCATACAACCTAAACCACTAGTCTAAAGTTAGCGGCATAGTCAAATTCTAGGCTGTTCTTTAACTTTGAATGCAGTAGTTAACCATTTCATCCTATGTATTTAATGTCCCTTATCGAAAGAATGCCTTGAATTTTCTTTCCAGTTATAAGAGGTGATGACTAATAAAGGTACTCAAATGCTGAACATACTCAATATTCTTTGCATTTGCAGCTTCTGATAAATGTTAAGTGAAAATTGAAAATGTAGAAAATTGTTAACCTGGGTAAGGGTGCACAAAGGGGTGTGATTGGCATGTCGAGGTTTGGTACTCACTGGAAGGCCATGGCGCCAGCCTCCAATGTGCAGCGTGTAGGGCTCTGCTCGTTGAGTTTGCGAAACAGCAGCTTGGCCTGGCTCTGGTACTGCTGTAGATCCCGGCCCAGCTGAGCCCCGCGTCACCGGCAACAGTTTTTCAAACAAAATCATTTTAGCTTATTAGAAAATATTTTTTCCCCAAGAACAAGGCAGTGTAGAAAACTTCACGGAATCAATTTTCATCTTTCTGTATTTCTCACAAACCTTTTCACTTCCCTTCACGAGAGCGGGGGAAAGAGAATCACATTGTGAGAAAGCAGTTTTAAAAAACACAGGTTTTAAAAGGTTTAGTTGTTTGGTCGCACTTTGGTTGCAACATTCATTGTAAAAATATTTACAATGTCTATACATTTATATTCGCGATAGTTTTGCATAATATCTTATATCAGAATAATGACGTAACATTTTTAGAAGTGGCTTATACATCAGGGACCAGTGCAGAGAAGGTGACCACCTGATCTGACAGCAGTGCAGTATAGTACTGCTTATTCATGTCACGCCAGAGAGTTACCGATTCTTCATTTACAAGTTACAAAACAACTTTAGACTCACGCCAGCTAGTTCAAGACAAATTGCAAGGTTCCCATCAACCGGAAAACCACTGCTCAGTCAAGAAACATATATATCAAGAAACATATATAACTGAATATGTAATATGTGAAACTGACACCTATTACTAACATTCCATGTTGTCATCTTAGTAACCAGAACTCGTTAATTGTTGATATTCAACGAGCCACTGAAGCTGAACATTCATTCGCAATAACAGTGAATCTAACCTGTTCATCCTCCTGCATGGAGGCGGCGAGAGGCAGCCCGTCGGCTAACCGAGCGATCATTGTCAGCAAAACCATTTTAAGCCAATTGTTCTGACTATTCCAAAAACAAACGTGTTAATTACAGAAAACTCGACCCGCCTGATGTCGCTGCAGCAGCAAGTACTCTGGATTACCAGCGCATGAAAACACTGACGCTGAGTTGGCCGGAAGTGATGCTGGTGTGTCACTCAATTACGCCGGGCCTAAAAGTGCAACGTGATGCGTATAAAACGTTCCGGAAAAAATAAGTGACACAGACTACAGTAAAACTTGTTTCTGCTATTGTTCTATGTCCTATGTGTACTGTACAGATGCCGGTGCCTTAGGCGGCTGCATTACATTTAGCAGATACATTTCAACAAAGCAACATACAGTTGGCACAGTTCAAGGCAGGAGTTATTCAGTGTACATGCTGACTTATAGGTGTAACTGTGATTTAGGGTGGGTATAGTAGTGCTAAGGTTGATAATCTCACTTATCAAAGACTTGACAATGAACCATTGGAATTCTGGTCCTAAATGCAAAAAATAAAAATAATCTGCACTGAGTTGTGCTCCGATATACACTGTCCTTCAAGCTGGTTAATTTTAACATGCCTCTTGACTGCCTAGTGAATCACTACCAAAAAATTTTTGGTTTAAGGAAAATATCTAGTAACGTTTTTCCCTTTTAACAAGCAGACACTTAGAGACATGTTCCAAGCTCATCCACACAGTGATCTTTACCTCCATTCGGTTCCATTTATTTTTATAGCACCTTTTACTACAGAGATGCCCCCAAGGTGCTTACATTAGTGCATTGTAATACATTACTGCATTATTTATACAAAATAAAAACGGTGAAAAGGGAAGACAAAGAAAGAAAAAAAGAATGAAAGAAAGTCGAATGAGACACGTCCCTGCTCATTCGTCTCATCCCTCAGGTTACTTCAGTACATCTGGTCACCTGACTAAGAGACACGCCCCCATGACGTTCAGAAGAGTGTACTCATTGCACCTACTCTGAAAAAGATCTTTCAAATTTGGAGCTGTGAGACGGAGACATCTGCTGACATTTTCACTGAAAGACTCAATCTCAAGATCTGTTTAGTCAGTGATTGTAATCTCCCCTTAAGATACCAGAAACTCAGAGCACAATGGATTTTGTTCCCTTCACTATCTGACCAGAGAGCTGTCGAATACCTGTACTGCTTTCAGTATTCAGCCAGGTCTACAGGAAGTGTAGAAATCACATCACGTGTTCTGCCTGCTAGCCCATGAGTGCTATGAGGAAGAGAAACCCAGGCTGAATAACAAGCATATTGAGTCAGTGTTCTTGCTAATTTTTCCATTTTTCTCAATTTTTTTCCCTCTAGCTTTTGATAACCTAGAATCAGAAACAAATCTCATCACATGACATCCAAGCTTTCTGTACAAATCACATTTTTGACCACTTAACCAATATATTTGTACATAGAAAGCCCATGTTAGTTTCTTTAGAGCCCGGTGGCAGGGAACAGCCCAGTAGCCCCTCCCCCAGTGCTAACCCCAATACGCAGCACTCATTGGCAGGCAAGGTTCCGTCACATGACTGGGGTGGCTTCAGCATGTAGCGTGGCAGAGCACATCATAATCTGTAACATGCACTGCTGTTACCCTTGTATCATAGGGCCTCGGAATGTCTGCACACATTCCAGATTTTCATTGATATTCCTACAAGGATAGATAACTGCTTCAATTTAGATGTGTATAAGCCGCAAAGGTACAGGGAATGTGCAATTAGCTGCAGCCTGAAAAAAGATTCATGGTAGCAACACAAACAGGTAAAAGAGCTGGACTGGGTTTGGTACTTTGTTACATAAGTGTTATTGAATAACACTTCTAGCAATTACAGTGTTTAATGCAGTGTTCCGGTATCTAACATGTGATATCCTCTAATTACTACAGAATCATCATACTGATAAAACTGTAATATTCTCAAAAAGCAGTTAAAATTTGAAGAAAAGTTTTATGGTGTCACAGTTAAGGATTTTCCTGCGATGTGCGTTACACAAAATCAAATGCATATAATTTATAAAATAAAAATTCATTTAGCAGATGACACTTTTTCTTAACATCACTCTGCAACATCATAAACTGTAAAAAGTAACTGGCCTTTTGCTGACGTATTTCCAGTGCTAAGGTCATGGGAACCAGGTACATACCTGCATGCTATATTATCAAGTGTGATATGTTGCTCAATAACCTGTATGTTATTTAACACGTGAAAACACAGCCACTTTGCCACAGATTAGCGTCTCCTATTTTCAGTTACGTATCATTTTTTGCCTATATTGCTCTCATTGTTAATATCATTATATTGAAGTAATGAATCACCTAACACGTGGTAACTCCATATTGGATATTGGTGGTTATGGACAATGTCCACGTCAGAGAGGAGCACAAATCACACCGAAATCAAATCAGCTTATCCAGCTCTTTCATTTTTCAAACAGTTCTAAAAATTAGACAAACGGAGATTCCTCACCCACAATCAGTGCTGCTAAACTCAGACACGGGCAGTATTACTCACGGTATTGAGTGACTGTATGTTTTGCTGTATCCGTCAGCTGTTCAGCAAACTCTTAGATGTTACAGTACATATGTGATAATGTATAAAAAATAAAATTCAAGGATTAAGGTGAAATGATTAGGATAATACTCAAAAGATGAAGAGTAACATCAAGACAGGCTCACAGAACATGACAATGAGGTGACATCTAGTGTCCGTGTGTGTAGTAGCTGAAATGTTTCAGAAACGGCCTGGTAACTCAGAACTCGTACATCTCAGCTCTGAGCTCGACTTGCTGTGAATGAAAATGAACATAGAGACACCTCTGAACTGATACAGATTATATAAAGTATGTTCACTTGTAAAAAAAAAAAACTTGTTAATGCATTTCATCATGTGATAATGTTGTCGGAAGCGGGAGATGCTGCAACGCCGCTCGTAATGTTTGGTCAGTGAGTGCAGCTGCGAGGGGGCACACAGTGCTTTCCAATTTTGGAATATTCTCCCCTTGCTGCATCCCACCTCCGCTGTTAGCTGCAATGCTCCCTTGAGACCTGCTGGATTCCCTCTGCGACGGAGAGGACGAGCTGGGAAGGGCAGGGCAGCAAGGGGAGGCGGGGGGGGCCGAGAGGCAGTCCGGAGAGCGTGCTCATCAACTGCTTGTTCATGGCCACGTCAAAACCTGCAGACGGTGCACAGCACGGCTCAGCACTGCGCGGGCTCAGCACTGCAAGCAGATTCACACCCAGCCCCTCAGAAGCCATCCCCTAGACAGGTGTACAAGCCACACGGTCACACTCACCCTGCTTCACGGCAGGCCACAGAAACTCCTGCATCTGCAACTGAACGAGAGGACAGCAGTCAGAGCGTCGGGGCACAACGAGCAGCAAAACTGAACGCGGAGCACGTGGGCGCCTACCTGCAGAGTCTTGGCCTGGCTGAGGTCCCCTTTGCCGTAGGCCGTCAGCAAGCCATTCACCAGGGACCCAAGGTAATTAAAGGTGCTGAGGAGAACAGGCCCACGTTAGCGGCAGTGCTGGGATGGCAGGCTAACTGAGGCCGAGGGGTCAGTCAAGTAACCCTTTATATACAGTACGCTGCTGATTACTGTAATATCTAACTTACTGACCTGAACAAATCCACAGCACAGGACCGGGCTAGTGTCATGTCTAAGTGAGGTCACAGCTCATAAAGTAAGCAGGCCAGCCTGAACAGTTAATATGAGGAGACAGAGCAAAGTGTGGGGGGGGGGGGGTACAGACTGACCTCCCCACAGCGCCGTCAGCACCCACGGATAACGCCGCCAGCAGCTGCTGTGAGTTGAAACAGAGAAAATCCCCCTTCAGGGCAAATGTGACACAAACACAAGGAACGCCGCAAACAGTGATGTCACCTCCAGACACGCACTCGATCGGCTGAGCCGTGAGCATTAACAGCGGGCTGATGCAGTAGCGGCAGAGAATGGTGACGAGGCACACTGTGACAGACACGGATTAGGTCCCTGGGCCAAATGGCAGTACAGGACTGGACCGACACTCGGGGAGCCAATCAGCTCATGGCATGCAGAGGAACAGCAATGAGCAGGCAGACGGTCACGGCTGTTATGAAGCAGAAAAGGGAAAGCGGTGGATAAAGCATTATGGGGTATTATGCAGCCATACAGCACGGGGCACAGAGCAGGCAGAGCTATACAGAACACATTCTGACCTCATCCACGCCATAAAGCAGCGACCAGTGTGGTTTTGCGTAAGACACACACTGGCCAAAATCCATCAGGTCACTGCCGCTGAACTTCAGCCCTCTGAAGGTGGGAATAAGGGCATCGATCCCTTCCAGTACATCCCTGGCTCGCACTGGAGGATGAGAAAAGCGTGGGTACTCCAAGGCGGAGTTCACATCAGATCAGGTAAGTGACGGGCTGGCTACTGAAATGCCTGCATCTGACTGCAGGCAATAAGTGACCTCTCACCAGCAGCCTTATCTGGCCGACAGGGAGCCATATCGGCAGCCGCGTTAGCAGTCTGCTAAAACAAGCCAAGGACTCACAGCTGAGCCCCGTCATGGCAGGAATGTGATAGTAGTAAAATGGCAGAGTCGGAGCTTCAGCGGCAATCTCCTGGAGGAAGCGGCGAATGCCATCTGAAACAGGAAGAGGAAATTAGACAGCAGCTGCGATTCATCCAGGACATGCCGATTCAGGCGGGAAAACACCGAGACGTGGCTCACAGAAAAGGCACTGACCTGCAGTAGCAGATTTGAAGAATGAGGGAGCGATGACAGCTATCCCATCAGCCCCTGCTTCGGCTGCATGGCGAGCCTGCAGCAAAGGCACCGATTGGCATTCAGCGGTCCACCGACACTGCAACACCACTGCGCGGCGCAGCGATGGATGGGGTTTGCTACTATAACGAACAGCGGATACAGGAACTGGCCTGTCACTGCATTTGAGAAGTTGAGGTAAGTTCTTACCAGTTCTTGAGAGTCCTTGAGACTGTAACATCCCACGTGTACGATCACTTGATTCAGTCTGAAAAGGACAGCACCATGAGCCACTCACGCTCGCACACTCACGCACACACGCTCTCTCGTACACTCACTTGCCCTTGCCCCTCCTACACCACTCTTCTGTCAGTCTCTTTCTCTCTTCAGTGCACAGAGACACCCCCTCCCCTGTCGTCCCATTCACTAAAAGGGAAAGAGTAGGAAACAAACAGTTGAGTAAATCTGGTCCAGAGAGTAAAAGTCCAGACCATGATTTTGTTTCAACCAATCAGTTGAGTATAGAGTCACAGTCACCCAACAAAACACAGGCCAAGCTTGTGTTCTTTGGGTTTACTAATCACACACAGCTAAGATGTCACAGCGAGGACCGAACCCGGGTTTGTGCTACAGGATGTATCCTGTAAGTTCAGTGTGTCATACAAAGATTAACATATGAAAACAAACATGTAGGGTCACTGTTGACTTACGACCGCCATTGGTTCTGACTGACCGGTCGTAAGCCGGCCCTTTATTTTATATGTAAAATTTACCATATGTACAGTATACTGTATAATAAAATTATATCAACTATATATCATATTGATTGGTGGTTTTTAAATCACCATTTACTTAGATCACTACAACGGGCAGTGATCTAAGGGGCAGAAATGGTCATATTCACGTTGGGCAACACTATCTGCGTCCTTGGGGCGGTCGTGAAGTCACATGTCATATAGGCCGTAAGTTGAACGAATTCCTGTACAGGCAAAAACAAGTCAATGCATGTTTTTTTATTAACACACGTCTGTCTAAACTCACCAAACACATTCAGGACATCTTGTTCCTTTACCAGGTAGTCAACGTAGGGACCGATCACAGGCAGGTTGAGTTCACTGCCAAAAGGAGACTGAAGTTAACATACGGCAGAAGGCAAAACACACTACAGCAAGAGCAGAAGGAGCACGCACCCTTGGGCAGTAAGCGGGGTGAAAGTGGCAGCTACCAGCCCTGTAAGTTTCCTGTTTATGAGGGAAGCCATCTGTGGAGTGCTGTGAATCCCTGCACAGGAAAAATAAAGAAAAAGGCATGTTAATAAAGTCATTACTGCAACTTAATTATTTCCAAATGCGATTGCTGAATAACGACAGTGTGACATGACGCTTAAGCAGACAGCTCTAACTAGCAGGTTTAGTTACATACATGGATTTTAATATTTTACTGGAAATAGCCTAATGCATACACTACACAGAAAAAAAGCCAGTTCTGCAATAACCTAAATCTGTCTATAATCTTCAGTAGTCTAATCAGTACATCCTCTACTCACCTTTGTACCTTGCAGCACAGACTAACCCAAAACAGCAGTTGAACTTCCTAAAAACTTTTCCCCAGGTAACAAGTCATTTTTTTAAAAGTACTGCCGTTTCTATATAAGATTAATGACCTAACTGATGCCGTTTACAGCAAAAATCTGTCACCAAAAGAATACCGAAAGAATTCAGGCACCGCTTTTCCCGTAAACCTTGACATATGACATTATCACCTCATTTTTTAGTTACGTTTACATTATTAATTAGTACCTTTAGTCTAGAACTGGAGGATTTAGAACAAAACGAAGAAAACAGGATACACTACTTAACATTTTTGTCACGTCTCCTTCTCAACCTTAACAATAAGATTCGTCTATATTCATATTGTTTCTTGGTTATTTTTCAACGGAAGTAGGCCTATATTTATCATGATTTACCCGAAGCGAATATTCCATTCGAACTGCAATAGAATAACTGCAATAACTTCAATTCCTGCACTATTTTCTCCGTACGGTAAAACGATCAAGTCCAAGTCACAGCAGTCATTATACAACTTGTGGTTTTACCTCTATGCATGTTACAAGTAAACACACCTTGGAAACGAACTCGCTCAGATGTTCGGTCTTCCGCAAGCTATAACTCGGATACTAGAACACACGAATCTTTCCATTCTGCTGAGTTTAGAGGTAATAAGCACAAGGTAATCATGTGAAATTTTGTCATGTGACCAGCTTCATGGGAAGTGTAGTTTTAAGAGAGATGGGCGTCTAACGCCGACTAGTGTTTACGTTCGGTGATTGCAGGGGATAAACGTCCATCAATTTTCCAGTCTCCCTTATTATAAGTGTCTGGGAGATGTTTGAAACTGGGCACGAAGCAGGAGAGCACCTTTAAACGAGAGGACCTACACATTTTACTTTTTGTGATGGTCTGTCAGCCAAATGCAGCGAAAAAACAGGAAATACTTTTTATGGAGAATGAAAAAATATGGCGGAAGTTCAGTTTGTCATTCATTTTCTTGTTGCACATTCTGGGCTCTAAATTATAATAATGCTGCAAACTTCCATCCATCCACTTTCCATACCGACGTATACGATTCTGGGGTGAGGGAGTCCGGAGCAAGGCAGGGAATAACCAAAGTGCTAGCCCAAAGCCCACACACGGACAATTTAGTGACGCCACTTCACATTACCATTTTTGTACGGTGGGAAATAGAACTGTACCAGGTCTGTACCCTTTTTCTGACAGTGTAGTCCCAGGGGCGTGAAGTAACAGTGCTAATGACTGTGTCACTGTGCCACGCGGTGCAAGCTCTGCACTTGTAAATATGGATAATCTTCTGTAATACATTCGGGGTAGCAAGGTCGTCAAGTCCACTACAGACGGCAAAACAGCCCGATCTGTTCCTGATCATAGGCGGCTCTAGGCTTTTCGCCCAGGGGGTGCAAGGTGAGAGAGCCCAACCAGTCATACATTTGTACAATAATAATAATACAATAGCAAATACAATAAATTATTATAACTCATTAATTTGACTAAAACAAGCCACTTTTTTAAAAAAGTAACTTTACAATAATAATAATTATTATTATTATTATTTTATTGAACCTAATATGCCCCAAAAGCTTTTTCAAGTGTAATTGTGCCCTCAGTAAAACTGCCTATGTTCTTGGCATTTTATCATCCTCCATGAAGGTCCCTCTTATATAATTTTATCTATCTATCTAACTATCTTTGAAATAGTGAAAAAAACATGCCTTTTGTTTTCTCTCATAATGAAATTCTGTCTATAGACATAGAAGGCCTCGCAACATCCAGCATTGTCATAAACTAATAAAAGCTACCGTGTTGCACATTACTGTATTGTCAACGTACTGCGTGCGTTTTTTCAACCTATTTGGTATAAATGTGCGCATCCCGGATAGCTATCTCATCTCTATTTTTGCGTCCTTTATTCTTATATTGCAATCCTGTTTGTCTCGTCACCCCAGCAAGATGATCACTTCGTTTCCCAAATTCATGCGACAATAAAACTTGAAACTTTTTGAATAAAGGACATGGAAGCGCAGGCACTTGCAGGAGATGGGCGGCTGATGGCTCACCTGTCCATCGACGAAAAGTCTGTGCAGGACACTGTGGCAGAGTTTAGTTTTTATGTCAGTTATGTGATGCCGTTATATGGAGGCGCAAAGAGTTAAACCAAAGTAGTCAGTCAGCCACATTGCACATGGCACACGGGGGCGGGACGGAGCGGGGCCAGCGGCAGTACCCGGATGCGGATGTTGATGACGTATGGTGTCGCCGTTCTGCGGTAGTGGCAGCTGGGAAGAGACACGACCAGGTTTGGGGGTCCGGTACCAGGACTGGGCCGAGGGAGCTCCGATCGCCAAACGTCTTGTGCGAAGGGAGCACCGTAAGAAGACAAGATACTCTCATCAGGGTCAACGCTATTGTGGTTTTATTTTTCTTTTGTTATCTTAACATTCGGCTAAAATATGTAAAAGATAGCCCGAAAAAAGAGGAAATAATAGACAATAATAAGGTGACTTAAACTAGTGATCTCTCAGGCTGTACGATGGGTACGAGACCTGATGATAGATAAAATAAAGGGACACATCTCTCGGTGGATAACGGCGGCTAGAGGGCTGGGCAGGCTGAACGAAGGGGGAGCGTTATCTGAGGGTAGCTAGCTAACAGCTCCGAGTAGGACAGCTGGAAACCGGACGTTTACAGGCAAGATATCTGGCCAAAGTACAGAAAAAGATGGGATTCTGTATAGGCGGGAGTATAGGTGTACTGTCCGCTTAGGTGGAGCGGCGCGTTTCTGGCGTTTGTTCAGTGCCGGGCGCCTGCGGAAAGGCAGAGAGATAACGGGATTAGGGGCGATCAGATCGCTTACTATGGAGCCATTGGTTCGGTAACGGCGGACTGTCATTAGCTGGTCGTGTGCCGACGTGTCACACATTAACGGATCAGGCTTCGGAGTCACGCTGGGTGTGATCCGGACTCGGAGTTTCGGTCTGCCTGTGCCAGGTGAACCTTGATAACTTCACAAAAGACTGACACGAGAGGCCACCTCGTATGTAACTTGCGTTTGTATCTGAGGATGTAAATTATTCAGTGTTTCGTTTAGTGTGTTTGATTTTCTTAACGGTATTTTGATGCCTTAAAGGCTGACCGACACGGGCATTTGGAATAAAAGCTGCTGTAACTTTCGGTAATAGTGGACGTGCTCGTTGTGCAAAATCCGGATTTCCACCTGATAGACGAGCACGCTTCCGATCAATGAGCAGTGCTGGTATCGCAAGTGAAATCTGAGTAATGTTTCAGTGTGTCAGAGATGCCAGCTGGGTGCACACCTGCTGATGTCCCCTGCCGTCTCCACCTCCCGAAGAAACCGTTTCAGGCTTTAATCGGAAGGCGTGATCAGTGTATAGCTCCTTGCTGGAGTTCCCGTGAGTTCGGGTCTCAAGCTGTCAGGTTTGTGTAATTGCCCCAGTGAAAGCAGTCTCTGTGTGATGCCTGTTAGGGGCACTTGCTGACTAAGTGGCAGGTTCTCAGTCATGTGGACTATGCAACCCCTTCGCCCAGCGGTGGGGGCACCTCTCCTGCTCCTGCTGCTGGGGACCATCTTTCGGCTGGTGCTGACCATGCAACGAGAGGAGCGACACAGACTCAGGTAAGCCAGGGACAAGACTGGCAAGGTGGAGCCTGCAGTTGGAGAGCTGTGGCGTCAATGTGTTCTGTTCATCTTCAGGAATCAGGTGGTGGAGATGTTTGACCACGCTTATCAGAACTACATGGTATGTCACAATCGCTCAGTGTTTGCATAATTCTTATGTGTATTTTGAAAATGCAAAACAAACCTTTTCTTAACAAATATTGATGGTGACTGATTGTTTCTCTTGTCTGAGCAGCAAACTGTAGAGTGACGAAGGGTCAGGCCTGTCAGGGGGACTTGTAGATTTAAGGAAGTCGAGGTATATTTGTCGGTGTACAACAGTGAACTTTATAGAATTGCGGCCGACCCAGATCTGCTGAGGAAAATGTTGAGAATTCCATTTTGTAATGTTTGCTGGGAAACCAGTTTGAGCGGGATTCTGCGTACCTGCGTGTATGAAAGCTGAGGTGGCGTGTGCGCGATCACCGTGTTGCGTGTGTGATCTCCACTGCAGGACCATGCTTACCCAGCGGATGAGCTGATGCCCCTCACCTGCCGGGGCCGTGTACGGGGACTGGAGCCAAGCCGCGGGGATGTGGATGACGCGCTGGGAAAGTGAGTGTGGGCAGGGGGGCTGGGGGGGGGGTGCCGTTTCAGCTGAATTGATGACACTGGAGCTTAAGTGTATTTCGGTTTGTTTATGAACGGTGAGGTCATGCTGAGTGATGCAGATCATATAGCCTGTGGCAAACGCCCCCACAAGCCCATCTCACAGTTCCCCACCGTGAGGCGCCGTGTCCCTGACGGTCTGTCTTCCTCACCGCAGGTTCTCCCTCACTCTCATCGACACTCTCGACACTCTGGCGGTGAGTGACCTTCCGGTCTCATGTCTGGGTCATTGGTGGCATCTCGACCCGTCCTCCCTTGTGATGTACCCCCCTCCCCCCCCAGCTCCTAAACAAGACGGCTGAGTTTGAGGAGGCGGTCCGGAAGGTTCTGAGTGATGTGCGGCTGGACAACGATGTCGTGGTGTCCGTGTTCGAGACCAACATCCGTGTGCTGGGGTGAGAGAGAGCTGCACTGGGGGGGGGGGGGGGGGGGGGGATAAGCTAGGCGCATGTTTAACGTCGTCTTCTCCGTCTGCTGTGGCAGAGGGCTGTTGGGGGGGCACTCCATGGCCGTGCTGCTTAAGGAGAGGGGGCAGCACATGCTTTGGTATCAGGATGAGCTGCTCGACATGGCCAAGGACTTGGGAGTGCGGTTGCTTCCTGCTTTCAACACCAGCAGCGGACTGCCGTACCCCAGGGTGAGCTGAGACACACACGCGCACACACGCACCTGTGACGCCCGACCAAGCAAACTAGGACCCTGCGCTTTAGCCTCCCGCCGTGAAACTGCGGCCACTGACTTCATTTATTTATTGGTGTCATGGAGCTCAGCCAGTTTGGCAGAAAAGGTACAGCGGTTAGCATTCCGTGCTCTTATTTTCCCAGTGTCTGTTTCGGCGCTCTTTAAGTACTAAACACGGCTAATTAGTATCCACGTTTAATTGTTAGCGTGGCCCTCCAACGTAAATCAACGAATGTCGCGTGGAAGCAAAGAGGCAGGTCAAAGGCTCAGAGGCAAAATGGGAATTATCGATTTCTGTCTGGTAGAAGAGCTTTTGTATAACTGCTGAAAAGCGCTGAAGGATTTAATAGGTGTTTGTGTGTGTGTGTGTGTGTGTGTGTGTGTGTGTGGGTTTGTAATCTGTCTCATCATAGATTAGGGCCATGAACCAGCAGAAATGTAGGATTTTAATGCTTAGAAGACTATTCTGTGAACTTGTTTTGCTTTATTTTATTTGCATTGTATGCGTTTTAATACCCAGCACTTGTCCTAACAGTACTATGGAACCCCTAAAGAAAATTATTATGTTAAAATGATCTTTATGTTGATGTAAAAATCTTGCCGTCTGTCACAGTGTGTCAGCTCAGCTGTTTCAAAACCTTTCCTGATGTCACCCCAGTATTTGCCATGACTATGGAATATACCCATGTATTTATTTATCTCTTACATACCCTGTTTTATCTAATCAGTACCTCAAGTTATCTACCTAATTAATTAAATAAGTGAGCTGGCTGTGAAATTTAACAACTACATGAAATGAGCCCCTGAGGAGAGGTTTGGGAACTGAAGCGGTGATCATCTAGGCATCCAAGGAGATATTAGTGACTTTATAGAGAACAGAATTTTTTTTATTGTGATACCGTTCATTTGCATATGCTAATATTACATAATGTTTTTTTTCCCTGAGTAAATGTACACTTACCTAGATAAACAGCTTTAAACAATTTCTTCGTTGATGTAAGATTTCTTCACATTGCTGTGCATGGTATGGTTTTTAAAATGTGTAAAATACGTGTCCGTGCAGCACTGCAGATCTGCATAAAGTGCTTCAGATGTGTATCTGAAATATGTGCCTGTTTAAAAATGCAAGAATGAAGCATGAATTTACAAACTAGCATTTCGTTCCACCGTTCAAGCTGAGAAACGTCCAGCCTGGAGCTGATGCTTCTCTTCCGTACTCAAAGCAACGACCGTTATTGTTATCCATCGTTTATTTGTTTTGATTTGTTTGTACCTGATGCGACCAATTTAAATGTGCTTTATTCCCATGGTAATCTAAACAAATAGCATAATTTTTTCCCGGACTGCTATCGTTGATTTTTTTTTTTCCTTGCGGAGAGGAACAAAAAAAAAAACAAAGACCATCTTCAGACCAAGACTCCTGACACGACTCTCTATGCACACACATGTAAGTAATGGCTTTTACATATATTTCTCTCTTCAGTCACTTTGATCTGTTTTCTGGTTTATTATTTGCGGTCACGGTTAAAGCAGATTGTGGCGGCCAGCTTAATTATAAAGATCGTGCACTAAAAATAACCTTTGTCCCAGTTATTGGTACAACACGTACATAATACCGTAACCATTTCTGAGGCATAGAAATCAGAATTCTGGGTCTTAAAGCCCTTCGGGGTAGATTGGCACGTACAGCAATTTAGAGACGCCAGTCTGCCTAACTGCATGTCTTTGGGCTATGGCAGGAAACGCAAACGGCAGGAAGAACATTCAACACCTCGCAAAGGTGTGGGGGAGGGGATTCGAACCCCCATTGCTGGAGGCAAGAGGCGATAGCTCTATACACTGAGCTGTCATGACATTAAATATGCACATTAAAATATCACATCAAAGGAAGGAGATAAAAATAATATTTTTCTGGGTGCATGTAGACTCCTGTGTGTTCTTTCATGTTTGCTCCGGTTGACGTGTCAGTTCTGCGATAACATTTTTCGTATCAATAGGCCGTCCTCCTTGTCTGACCCTTGTTTCTTATCACTGAGAGCTTTGTTTACAGTAATAAAGTTTGGTGAGATCCCCCCCCACCTTTTTTTTAAGTTTTTTTAAAGAGTTAGCTGAAAGGTCGCTAGCAGATGGCTAGCGCATGCGCTGTGTCCGTGCTGCTCAGACTCCCGCCGAGCCTGTATTCCGTCACTCTCCCGCCGTTGTTCTGCTCTGATCTCAGAAGATGCACCATCCTAACCGGTTATTTTTCTCTCCATTCCATCCCAGGGGCATCTTCCTGGAACAAACGGATCCTGCTGCCAGGATCCGGGAATGATGTCAAACTAAAGTTTGACCGGTGTGAGCAGGCCTGGATGTTTCCAACCACAAGCACATAATCTAGCTTCTACCATAATCTCTTGTTACAGGCTATTACAGTACCTACCTCTGCCTGTCCATGTGAAGGGGGTGTGTTTTTAGTATTGTTCACTGGTGAAACGTGCCTCTTTTAAGGGCAGGATATTTGCCTTGTTATGTATCGATTTGTGTGCAGGTGTCGGACCTGTTGCTGTCCAGAGCAATGGGATACAAGATGTCTGTGTTGCTGTAAAATGGCCATTGATAACATCGTTGTAAAAATGTTTCATTTCAAATAAAATTTGAGTCCTTGTCTCTGTTTGGCTTGTCTCTGGAGTCAAGCAGCCTCACGCTGAAACTAGCAAATGTCCGAGCGAGTGGGGTTGTTTTTGGAAATCTGTGGCGTGGTGACAGAGGCGGCAGCGCCATTCTCTTCTCTGTGCTGTTCCTGCTTTACTTGTCTTTTGCTGTTAAAGGTGTTTTTTTTTGGCTGATTATTGTGCCACATGGCTATGCCTGATCTAAACCATGATGGTCTTCTCATATTTTGTCTAGGGGGGAAAAAAATGACCATTTTGATAAGTGAACACTGTCTGTCTTCTGTAGGTGAATTTACGGCATGGTGTGAGGGGTCCTGAAACTCGAACAGGCACCGAAACGGACACCTGTACTGCCTGTGCTGGCACTATCATCCTGGAATTCGCGGCCCTCAGCCGTTTCACTGGGGACCCCATATTTGAGGTGCGAGTTAATTACCAAACTCCCCTATAATGTTGTAGTTATGGTAGCATGCACTATTTTGTACGCGCTGAGGCTCCTGCCCCTACGGCCATTTTGATCAGTCTGCGTTTAGGCAGGTTCTGGCTTCTGAGACGTCCATCCACTGTGGTCTTCTTTCAGACTCACGCGAGACGAGCTCTGGACTTCCTGTGGGAGAAGAGGCAGAGGAACAGCAACTTAGTGGGAACCACCATCAACATCCACTCTGGAGAGTGGGTGCGCCGAGGTGAGGGGGCAGACGGGGATTTAAGTGCAAATGGCCGGGAGTGATGTGTCGCTTGTGTACTTAAGAAGCGGCTGTTAAGAAAACAGAGCGGCGGGTGTTTGCGCTGGGCGTTGGCGTGAGCTGGGGCGTAGCTGACCACGGCTGCTCCTCTGCAGACAGCGGTGTGGGGGCCGGTGTCGACTCCTACTATGAGTACCTGCTGAAGGCCTATATCCTCCTGGGGGACGACCTTTTCCTGCAGCGCTTCAACATCGTGAGCCTCCGCCCGCCTCCGCCCACCACGTGGCCCCCCTCTGCTCCTTACAACGTTGTCGTGTATTAAGGACTCAGCCCTCCACACTGATTTTGCTGACTCAATTTCATGATCTTACATGTACAGTCATCGCTTGACATACTTCCCATCAAACATGTCCCATCTTACTTATGTCCCCATAACAGGCTTAATAAAAAATATGGAGGGATGTTGGGAGCAGACGTGGTGAACGTTAGCGGACATATTTCACCATGAGTGTGACGTGGCAATGTCCAAAACAAACCGATTGTGGTACCCCCACATAGGTTTATTTAAATGTGTGTGAAATTGTATCATGTTGTGTAGTATATTTGAATTCTAATTGAGACGCGTCCCAATTGACGTATGTCCTCCTTTTCCTTTTCCTCCTTTGACGTATGTCCCATTCAGTTGATGGATACCTTTCCACACAAATCTCTATTATTATCTTGTTTTATCATTGAAATGCCCATAAAGCCATAAAGCCCAGTAAAGGCTGATATACTTCTGCATAAAATCAATGCCGTAAGTACGCGGTAGCTATGTATGCTGCACCGCAGCCAGACATGCACCCCCCAGAAACGCAACTAAACCTCGTTGTGATGCAGACTGCAAGAACTGTGATTGGTCGGCTTGGTAGCATTCATCTTTTATGAGAGTGAAGAAAGCGTACATCCTAGGTGTACTTGAGGTGAAACTGAAGCGTTGTTTATATCTAGCATTAAATAACCCACCCTAAGCATCGTAGTAACAGGACTACAAAACACTCAGGAAGACAGCGGCAATTTCACTTACCTTCTCTAAGTTTGTTCCTTTTTTACAAGACTTACAAGAAGTAGTATAGCCAGTAAGTGTAGGAGGGAAAATGCATAAAAAGTCACTTTATAGCGGCTTGACATTTTTCCAAATTTCTCTCTGGGAAGGAGCAGCGTAAATGTAACAGGCATGTGATAAATGGATACTTTTGTTAAATGTTTGTTTTTTGTGTTTCAATTGTGTGATTCAACAATTGAATATGTCGCAGGGTGGGAAGACAATGAATGCAACATCCAAAACTATGCATCACCTTGTGCTTTGGTGGTGTAATTGCTGAGTGACACAGCGCACAAGCATAAATGCTCGCAGTGGTGTAGCTCACGGCGTAACCTTGACGCAGAGGTATAAATCAGCCTTTGCTCTGTGTGGATTTGGCACTGTAGTGTTAGTGTAGTGTTGGTGTAGTTTTAGTGTAGTGTTGGTGTAATACGTGACACAGCACCACCCTGCCATCCTGACCCCCTGTCTCTTGGCTGTACCAGCACTATGCATCCATCATGAAGTACATCAGCCAGCCACCCCTGCTGCTGGACGTGCACATCCACAAACCGCTGCTCCCCGCTCGCACCTGGATGGACTCGCTGCTGGCCTTCTTCCCGGGGCTCCAGGTGGGGTCTCAGTCCATGGCCGCGCCCGGGGAGGCTGCACGTTGCTGCGTGTTGCGCATTGCGCGATCCGCGATCCGCGATCCGCGAACTCCAGCGGAGAGTGAACGGCTTTTCCTCTCGCCTCCCAGGTGTTGAAGGGTGATAT
>JAABNX020000038.1:4206613-4219429 GCA_015163995.2 Mormyrus lacerda
CGCGATCCGCGATCCGCGAACTCCAGCGGAGAGTGAACGGCTTTTCCTCTCGCCTCCCAGGTGTTGAAGGGTGATATTCGTCCAGCGATAGAGACCCATGAGATGCTGTATCAAGTCACCAAGAAGCACAACTTCCTGCCTGAGGTTACCTCTGCGTTCTCTCTCCGCCTGCGTTCTCTCCCCATCCCACCTGTCTGCCCTTCCCTCACTGCCTGTCCTGCTCCCTTTACCCCCTCAGGCTTTCACCACAGACTTCCGGGTGCACTGGGCCCAGCACCCGCTGCGGCCCGAATTTGCGGAGAGCACCTACTTCCTGTTTAAGGTGAGCATGGCCGTACGCATGTCTGCTGCCATACGCATGAGGAAGAGGGGACTGTATAAGTGTATAAGTGTAGGGATCTATTCTCTGACCATCCCCCCCCCCAGGCCACCCGGGACCCGTACTACCTGGAGGTGGGCCGCACCGTGCTGGAGAACCTGAACCGCTTTGCCCGTGTCCCCTGCGGCTTTGCGGCCATGAAGGACGTCCGCACAGGGAGCCATGAGGATCGGTGAGGCCCAAAGGCTGTAGTTATGGGGGCGATTGCTCCTCTGTACCCCTGCCTGTCCTTAGTCCTTTCCTCGCTCTCTCCCTGGCAGCATGGATTCCTTCTTCCTGGCGGAGATGTTTAAGTACCTCTTCCTCCTCTTCGCCGACCCAGAGGACCTGCCCTTCGATGTGGAGGACTACGTCTTTACCACAGAGGCTCACCTGCTGCCCCTGTCGCTGTCCACCGCCCAGCGCTCACACTCTCTCACTGTCGCCAACACCACGGTATTCTCTGCCCCTGTGACACGTGTGATGGCGCCCCCTGTAGGCCGTGTTTTTAACTTGCTGCAATGTGTCGTGTATTTCCAGTCCTGGGAAGAGCTTGACGATTCCAACTTTGACTGGTCTTGCCCCAACACCCGCCTGCTGTTCCCTGACCCGGCCTTCCCCCGCAGCCTGCGGGAGCCAATCAGGAGTGCCGTGGACAAGAGCTGTCCCCGCCCCGCCTCACGCAGGTATGTGAGACGAAGGGAGTTTTTAGTACTGAATACACAGCAGGGCAGGTGGCCAGGCTGAGACTGACGCTGGTCTCTCTTCCCCCCACATCATAGCGAGCCAGGTCTGGGTCGCCCCCCACTGCGTGCTCGGGACTTTATGGCCAACAACCCCGAGCATCTGGAGCTGCTACGTCGTATGGGAGTGAGTCTGATCCACCTGAAGGACGGGAGGGTGCAGCTTGTGCAACACGCCACTCAGGTGATTGACCCACGCTACGCACCCTGACCCGTGTCAGACGCTGACCTAGTGTGCAAGCTCCTCAGTAGTTCTGCGAAGGCAGAGGTGCGTGCTGTCTGCCTGAGATGCGTGCTTCTCCTACAGGCAGTCAGTGCCGTGGCTGCTGAGGACGGCCTACGCTTCATGCAGGAAATGATGGAGCTGTCTAGCCAGCAGCAGAAAGAGCAGCTGCCACCCCGCGCCGTGCAGATCGTCTCCCACCCCTTTTTCGGCAGAGTGGTGCTGACCGCCGGCCCAGCACAATTTGGGATGGACCTGTCCAAGAGCAGCACGGGGGTGAGCGCCATCACAGCCTTTCAGAATACCAGCCCCACCCTGCCGGTTTGAATACGGAGTAGTACATCTTCTTGTCGCTCTTTCTTCCCCCCGTAGGTTCGTGGCTTTGTGGCTGTGGCTGAGCCGTACAGTGGTTGCACGGAGCTTACTAACGCCGGCCTGGTGGAGGGCCGTATAGCACTGCTGCAGCGTGGGCACTGCATGTTTGCAGAGAAAGCCCGCCACATCCAGAAGGCGGGGGCTCTTGGGGGAATCGTTATCGGTGAGGGCACTCTGCGTCTAAAATGATTTATATTGCTGTTATTTGCTCTGTGACCTCTGACGCGCTCCCTCCGTCCCGCTGATGACGGCAGACGACAACGAAGGCAGCAGCAGCGACACGGCGCCCCTCTTCCAGATGGCTGGGGATGGGCGCAGCACCGATGACATCACCCTGCCCCTCCTCTTCCTCTTCCACAAAGAGGGAAACATCCTGCAGGAGGCGCTGCGGGAGTACAAGGAACTGGAGGTGCTGCTGAGCGACAAGGCCAGGGACCGAGGTAAGAGGGCGGGAGGATGTGGATGGGGGGGGTTACCCGCTTGCTGAGGGGGTTACCGGCATGGAGGAGGGCATGCACAGAGCCCTCACGCTGACTCACTTCCTGCCGGTGAAAGGGTATATTCCGTTAGAGACGGGCATCCCTTCTTATGTAACCTAACCTTCATAGGGCAGCGAATAGCGAATTCTGTGTAGCATGTGGGAGGAGGTGCAGAGCCGGGGAGAGAGCTTAAGAGATCCTGAAACAGGGTTTGGTGGGGGGGGGGGGGGTACCAATTCCTAGGGTTGGGTTCAAAGCTTCCCCCTATTTTCAGTCCTTTTTATTCCTGTCTCGTCCTGCCCCTCCCTCCAACTCCCAGGAGTGTAACCTCATCTCTCCTCTGTTCTTTCATTTCACCCCTCTGACCACCAGACGCCATATTTAAGGGCCGCCCCCTTCCCAGCTCCCTCCTGGAGAGCAGTGAGTATCTTCTTTTCTGTTCTCATTTTCCCCTCCTTTTCCTCTCTTTCCTGTCACCTGCATTTGTCTGAGCATCGGGAAATTTCTAAATAAAAAGCAGGCCCCCGCCATGTGACATCCTTCTGAGTCAGTCCGGCGCATGCCGGGGGAGGGGGGCTCACCCTGCTGCCAGTCGATTTCGTTCCGGCTTTGTCACATGACCTTGCCTCCTGCCGAGTGTCACGCCGCATGTGAGCAGACGGTACAAAGCAGAATGAAGAGGCTGATTGTAGAGTAATGGCCTGAAATAACTGCCGACTCTGAGAGTCACGTGGAGCGGAGTCGACTGCAGGGGTCACAGGGCAGTCGGGGGGCACAGTCGGGAGGCACAGTCGGGGGCCCTTATGTTAGCGTGGCAGATTCGGCAAGGGGCCTGGCTGCCCGCCTCATTCCGAGCACTTCTCTCCCGCTCACAGCAGAAGGGGAGGAGGACTGCTCCCCTGAGGAGGAGCTGCAAGCTCCCGCCAGTTCCTCCTCATCTCCGGAAGAGCAACAGCCCTCGAGGAGTACGGAGGAGCAGGCGGAGCCGGAGGCGGACGAGACAAAGCGGGAGGCCGGGGCGGAGGACACGGCGGAGGCGGACGGAGACTCCGCCCAGTCGATGGAGGCCCTCCTAGCGGACTGGAAGGAGGACCTGGAGGCATTCCAACAGATGGAGAAGGACGAGCTCTGACAGCCGCCCACATGACCACCATCGCTGCCCCTGACAGCCCTCCCCTCCGCACTGGACTCAGGTGTACCAGAGGCCACCGATGACCCGTTGTCATGCCCCCCCTGGAGGGAGGCAGACTGGGGAGAACCACATAAGACTGGCCGCCCTGGCAGACCCTGACTCCGGGCCAATTTGAATCCCCCTCCGGCTCCAGGTCACTTACACCCCCTCCCCGCTCGCTGCTGATCCGGCTGCGCCCAGCCTGCCCTGGACCCCTCACATGGACGAGCCCAGGACTGTGAGGTCTATGGCACGCCTCCATCACTGATTGATTTGTTTTCCTCATGACTTTTGTTCGTCTTCCTTCATCTGAAAGCGTTTTTTGGAAGGTTGCAAAGCCGCGGGTAAACGTTTTTGATTTGATTGACTGTAATGAGTTGTTTTTTTTTAATCTGAAAAATTTGATTTGGAACTGATGCTTCACTATTCGATTTGAGTGACTACAATACAATGCAGCTCTGGTGCAAAGAATCACAAATGCAGCCTTCTCAAGACTTCTGTATAATTACTTAATCATGTATAAACTTGTATGTATGTAAATGTGTATGTATTTTTGAAAGAACTGGAAAGAAGTCGCTGGTGGGCTCTTATGTCCACTTGGTCAATTTACATATGGATGAGCCTGAACTCAAGTCCAATTTGACTTATCAGTCCAGCTCTGTCCCACGAAACGGCATGGTGAAAGGATGATGGGTGCATAATGAGCTGTCCACCAGATGGCGCCATTGCATTAATAACCTCAATTAAATTTATTGGCTGACCAGAAAATGAACCATTCCTGTTTATTAAAGTTATTAATAAAATTTCCAATTTTATGTGCCTCGGTCTTTTAGAAAATATATTATTGAACGACTTTGGGTAAATGCGTGTGGGAAGTTTAATTTATAGTGTAAAATTGTTTTGAGTTCAACAGAACGCTGGCACAATTTTGGCAGAAATACAGATTTTTTTCGTACGATTTGGTTATGAGCAAGTCTCTTGGTAATCTTGAAATAAACCATTGTGTGCTGCGTGTCTGAATTTAACGATCACCTAAAACTACCTAACATGCTGTATTTTGGTGTTGTGTTTTTTTCTCGATATATTCATAATAATAATTAACAGTTTTTACAGTTCCGGCGTGTTGATGATCAGTTATTTTCACAAAGAGTTCAAGGATTTAGTTCCCAGACAAATGATGCGATTCGGCAATTCATATACAGCATAAATGTAAAGGGAGCACACGCGAGAAGTCCGTTCGGAGAGCTACAGCTGCGCTTCGCTCTCGGCTCCTTTGCTCTGGTCTGGGTGTTGTCCGCACGCACGCGTCAGGCCGAGCGAGGCTCATCGATTAATCGGGTCTGCTGGCTGTAATTCGGCTCTGAACCGCAGTCCTCAGCGCGAGGTCCCGCCCGTCTGTCCGTGCGAGGCTCGGCGAACTGCAGGCGAACCAGGCGGAACCGGCGCAGCCAGCAAAGCCAAGTGAGTCCGCGCTCGAAACGCTCTTTACACGGCTACGGATTCGCCTGTTAGGCGCCGGCCACATAGCGGCGTGTCCGAAAGGTTTACCTGTGTACTTCACCATTTCTTTTGTTGTTTGTTGTCTTTTTTCCCCTTTTTTTATTTGCCTGGGTCGGGATGTGATTTCTGGCGGTTTTCCGCTCTGTCTCTGTCCGCCGCTGGCCACACGAAGCGCTTCCCCACCCGAGGACGATGGAGAAAGGCAGAAGGAAAGGGGGGCGGGGGGTTGACTTGAGTCTAAGTTACTTGTTTTCGCGCTTGGAGGAAGCGATTTGGCCGGGCAGTGTGGCATATCTGTGCGGCGATCGGTTATATCTGTGTTACCGGGAAGCCCCCCCCCCCTCCTCCTCCTTCTCCTCCTCCGTGCCGTGTCCGTTCACTGGGGGCAGTGCGTGCCGAAGACACCTGGGCGCGCGGACACAGGTCCAGTGATCGCATGTATTTACAGTGGGGCACGCAGCTCTGTACTCGCTTTCCGGCCGAGGCAGTGCCGACACCGTGCACCTTATCCCGGCCAATGCTGCCAGTTACCCGCTAGTGGGTGTCAAGGGGGGGGTTTTGTACAGCGTTGTTCGGTATAGGTGGCTTTCCCGAGCGCGTGCCATTCGGTGCATTTATTTCCTGGGAATAATGTAAACATCGCCCCCCAGTCTTCCCCGGTTACACACAGCTGTGCTGGGCGCCCTGGTAGCGCTGGCCGTGACGGCCCTTGGCAGCTCTGACACAGGCCCATTGTGAAAGTCCCCCCATCTGTGTCCCGGAGCTCGCTGGCGTGAGTCGGCCGCCGCAGGCAGTAATGCATGTGAACTTTTAAATAAAAGCAGCGTTTTATGGCTGACTGTCGTCTTTGGTTATTAATGCCGAGCCCGACTCGCCGTATGATGGACACTTGTTGATGCGCTGAGGGGGTCCGGCGTGCTTCGGTTGACGGACGACCGGCCGGTCGGCGCTATCCAGAAGCTCCATGCGCTTCCTTATACTAATATACATCCGTGTCGTTACTAGCTGCTTTGTTTCAAATTAGTCATCGCTAATCTGATATTTGGCTTTAATATGACTCGTTATCTAAGACGCAGTCAGAGTGAATTAGAGTGCTGTGATTTCTATTTCCCTAACATCCCTGCGTGATTGTTAATCAGCACGTATCGGCTCTGCCTGTATCTGTCCTCCTCCACCAGCCTCTCCGCTGCCCTTCTAGCGATGCATCTCGTGTAGGACTCGTAGAGAGTCGCTCTCTACGAGACTGGACGGTTCTATTAATAGTTGCCCTCGAACTTCTATCGTGGTCCATCCCACTCGAACCGAAAACATCCAGTGGGTATCCCACTTTCTGCACTCAACTATTCGCGCTTGGTCATTTCGAGCATCCCAGAAATCACGACCCAATTTGGAGTTGGTGATGCAATGTCAGAGTGACATCATCCTGAGTGGAGGGTTTCCATGGTTACAGCTCAAATGAGCGAGTGGGGGGCTTGTGGTGAGCCCCCTTAAATGAGTGTATGTGTATCTGTGTATGTTTGCATTCTCTTCGTTGTGCAGGTATCTGCTGTGTTTGTTTTTGTCTGTGTATGTACTAGAAATTAGGGGGTGATGGGGGGGGCATCAGATTAGGGGTATAGAGCAGCGTGGGGAAGGGATGAGGTCAGCAGAACCTGATCTGCACAGGGACTGACTCTGCAACATAGAGGGCAAGCTCACCCAGGCTGAGGTGTGTGTGTGTGTGTGTGTACATCACCCAGTGTGAGGTGTGTGTGTCTGTTTTCAGTGAACTTCAAAGATGGAGGAAGTTTCATTTTGATAATGCTGAGTCAACATGCGTTAGACGTACAAACAAACTGAGTGAAAACAGCATATTTCAGCTGCCAGGCAGCACTGGTGCCACGGTACTGTAGTCAGGTGGGTTTATAGGGTTTTCAAAGTAAATAAATCAAAAACGGCCTGCTGTGTATTCACAAAAAGTTGTGTGCATGTTTTCCAGTTGTGAAAATCTACGAGTGTTTGTGCCGTGTTTATGTATACCTTCACCTCCAAAGTCCAGGGGGCTAGCTGCCCTGCACACACCTAAATGCCCTGTAGGTGGCACAATGGCTGAGAAGCTGCACGTGTGCAGTCCGCAGTCTTTAGACTGACATTGCAGAAGAACTGTAGGTGCATTTTCAGCACGGAGCCGGAATTTCTCCAGTAAGCATTAAAACCGTTGTGATGTCTGTTCGCCTGCTTCTGCCTTAATTGACCTCGCCGCCTTAACTGCACCGTCCTCACAAATGCATACTCGGGTTCCGAACGACATCACAGCTAATTGAGTGCCCGTGCGGGACAGGCCGTTGTCTCCATGGAGGAACCGCGTGAGGACTGCGTCAGCCTGAGCAGGCCCAGGGAGCGGGCGATCAGTTTCTCTCTCTGTCCATCTCTTCTCTCCCCCTCCCGTTCAGGATGGAGGAGTTTCCCTTCTCTCAGACAGTAGGGCTGTTATTCCCCTCCCCCCGGCCCTCTCTCTCCACGACAGAACAAGAGAGTGGTTTCGATCATTAGTCGTGCTCCTCCCCGCTCCAGTCCAGTGTGTGTGTGAGTGTGTGTGTGTGAGTGTGTGTGTGTGTGAGTGTGAGTGTGTGTGAGTGTGTGTGAGTGTGTGTGAGTGAGTGTGAGTGTGTGAGAGTGTGTGTGTGTGTGAGTGTGTGAGAGTGTGTGTGTGTGTGTGAGTGTGTGTGTGAGTGTGTGTGTGAGTGTGTGAGTGTGAGTGTGTGTGTGAGTGTGTGTGTGTGAGTGTGTGTGTGAGTGTGTGTGTGTGAGTGTGTGTGAGTGTGTGTGAGTGTGTGTGTGTGTGAGTGTGTGTGAGTGTGTACACGCACATGCTCATTCGCCCATGTGTCTTTGGCAGGGCTTGTTTGACTTGTCAGCCTGATGAAGTGTTTGAACTGGCTGAAGGAGGAGCTCTAGCTCTGTTTATGAGCTGGGTAAATATTATGTTGTTGGTTTGAGGGCTTGTGCTGCAGTGCTCTGCTTGGGTTGGGGGGGGGGGCGTCGAGCAGCCCAGGGTTCTCCATCAGTCCCGGTCTCTCTGGTTCCTCTCTTCCTCAGCCTTTCCTCTCACTCTACGCTCAGCCCCTCAGCTGCTCTCCTGTCCCCCGATCTTTGTCCACGGTGGCTGGTTCTGTAATTTTTTTTTGGGGGGGGGGGATGCCTGGAAGGGAATTGCTGGCGAGCGCGGTGTACCTGCAGCTTGGTTTGCGTCGGCGTGCTCGTCCCGATGTCCCGCGGGCTCCGCTTCCTCCTCGCCGCGGCCGCGAGGGCTTACAGCCCCTGTGCCGTCTGGTGGTCCCCTTCCCGCGCGGACGCACTTCGGCAGCCACCCCTCGGACCTTCCTCGTGGCCCACGGCATCGACACTCTGCGGAAACCGGCAGCATCACGGTGTGGTGGAACCGAACCCCAGCTTTGGCGCGTCATACCGACGGCAGCTCTCTTTTGAATCGGATCATACCCCATCAGTCGGCCTTCACCACGTCGTCTTTTTGGGTTTATGATTAACCCAGGCTGTTATCGCACAGGACGTCCTTCACTTGGGACCCATCAGGGGAATCGTGGGTTAATAGTTTGACAGAGTGGGATGAGGAGTTTGGTGTGACCGGGAACTGAGTGTGTAACTGAAGCGAGTCTTTGACAGTTTTCATTAAAGTCTTCATCTTTTATGTTGTTAGTCGGTGGATGGTTGAACCCTGGCTCAGAATTACACATCTGGGTTTTTGTCTTTTTTGAGGAATCCTGGTCTGTTGGGGGATGTCGGGGTCTGCTCTATTCACTCCCCCTATCTCCCAGTTCCTCCTCCTCAGTAAGCTTTTCAGTCAGACCTGGTGCTTCTGGAGTGAACTGCTTTCTTGGAAAGTTCCCTCACAGGCCCGTGTGCTCATTTCCGTTTAGCTGGCTTATTAATTAATCAGTTTTGATTGAGCCGTTGGCTGTATGACTTTGCTCCATTACATCACGTTTCACCAAGTATCATAATTACTTTTCAATTTTGTGTTAATTTTCCAGTGACATTAAACAAAACTGCAATAAGGAATAATTTTAAGGATGAAAAATGCCTCTTTCTGAATTGCCATTATCTTTCCTCTTAACCAAGCAAGGTTGTTAATTTTAAACAGCAATTGCCTTTTCACTCTTGAACAATCAACTGAAGGAATCATCAGTTACAATCCACTTAATAACTGTTTATTTTTGGTAAAATGGGCGAAGAATATGATCTCAGTCAGGCCTAATTAAAATATCATTAGTCTAGCAAAAAAGTCATATCCTGCATGGGGTTAAAAGCGCGGAGGCGATGAGTTTGTTGACTTTGCTTGTTGTCTTCTGCTCATTGCTGCAGGTTTCTGGCCAGCGGCGTTATTAAAGGCCGGTTCATACTTCTCCGCACAAGCACATGTGTCGTATTTATATTTTTATTAATAATGTAATCAATAATAAAAATAATTCATATAATTATTTTTTATTAATAATAATTAATAATATTCCCTTCATATGTACCACAACAGTGATGTCTATGGTCGTTTGTTTTACAAATTCAGAGACTCAGATCACAGGGCTGCCAGCTTTGAGAACTGATTTTCAAATCCAGACATGTCTGCACTCGCTTGCAGACACGTTTACATGTATGTAACTGTTTTATTACAGTGTTAATAGTCTGTAGGGTTTAAAAACTACTTCAGCGCTTGTCAAAAGCATCCATGCCGGTATTTAAAGTGGACGCTAGCGGATCGATCATGCGCGGCATGTCCGGAGCTGCGCACGTACCGCTGCGCGGACACAAATTTGGAGTGCTGCAGGCGTTCGTCTGCGGAGGCACACGATGACGCTGGGCGCGTCATGAACGTTCGAGCTGGACACTTCTGCTAGTTCACGTGTGGAGAAGTATGAACTGAGGAGCTGAAGCAGCGCCGCATCGGCGTGGGGAACGCGGAGCGCAGTGAAGCGTGTGCTCTGGTGTCGCTGCCCCTGTTCCTCCAAACACCTGGTTCTTTGTCCAGTGGCCGGAGCAGACGGTGGACTGGGGGGGCGGTGTAGCTACACAGCACTCCTGCTGACTTCAAAGGAAGCCGGGAGCAGTAGCTGTGCTCCCAGGGGCTGGGGGGGGGTCAGGTACAGCCCCGGGTTCTCCGGCCAGACGGGAACTCCGGCACCGGCAGCTGAAGGTCTGTGTGGCCGCTGTGCTGGGCTCCATTACTCACTACTGAATCAATACTGGGATTAAGATAAACCCCCCTGTAATTTCTCATTAAGTGAGGTTTTATTAGCCTGGCGGTGGTGCTGTCCTGCGTCCAGCGGCCTTGTTTACCTTCATTATTGGGCTTGCTGGGTGAGGGCAGGGGTCACTTCTATTTAATTAAGACACCTGCTGAACCAGCATCCTACCCTGCTACAAAAAGAGCGACGACTTCAGTGAAGAGCGTGCTACTTTAGAGAATTCTGATTGGATGTTGCTTCCAGGATTAATGGGTAATGTAGTTTTAGTCTGCATTTGTAGTTTATGTTTTTTAGGCGTTGAAAAACCATAGGCTGCAATTGAGAAACGTGCTGAGGCTCTAGGAGCGATGTTGCTGCTCTGCCCATGACCCAAGGGATGCTCTCTCTCCCTCCCCACCCCACAGGTACGAGTGCGATGCTTGGGGGACGGGCGAGGGACTGAGGCCATGGGCTGCACCTCGGCCAAGCAGGTGTCGGCCGTGCCCAGCGACGAGGAGGGCCGGGGCAAGGCCTACAGCAACGGGGACCTCTTCAGCGGTCAGTGCAGCCGACTGCACGCCACCATACTCTTGCCAGTGCAGTATCTTTCGCCGTATCTCGCGTCAGCCCCGTTGTGAGTCAAAGGTGAAAATGTAGGTAAATGCGCGCTTTTTAAAGGTAGCAGTCATCATGTCCTTACCGGCGCTGATGTCTGCTCGCCGCCTGCCCTCTGACGAGTCGTTTAGAAAAGGCTATGCTTCATTCCCCGTGGAAACGGCCATGCAGAACCACCTGTGCGCTGCGACAGGGGGGTGCTCTAAGGCCAGGCTGGAAAAGGACGGCTCGCATGCAGTTACAGCGCTGGTGGCGGGGTCACAGTCACCATAACGGTATTGGTTATACCGAGGTGCTGAGCATTATGGGAAAGATTAGGGATTAAGGAGAGTCCAGGGGGATAAACATCACGGGTGGTGGGTTACAAAAGCCCCCCCCAGCATGGCTTTAAGCAGCGGATGGTGCTTTTGAGCAGAGACAGAGAGTATTTTTGACAGAGGTGGGCAAAGCTGCTTTCGTTCCCTCTCTCTCTCCCCCTCTCTCTCTCTCTCTTTCTCTCACCCTCTCTCTCTCCCCCTCCCTGCTCCTACTGGTTCCCTGCTTTTGGTTGCCTTGATTCCCTCTTGTACCTCTCCCCCCTTCTCTTTTTCCTTGGTATACTAGGTATATTTGACAGTGACTGGGGTGTGAAGATCGAGGTGGGTGGGGGCGGATTGGAGCCCTAAAGCCGCAGGTAGATGGGGGCTTGGCTTCTGCCTCGGCACTGCAGGAGGCTGTCGACCTGTCTGCCCTGGGTTATTTCATGGTTTCCCCTGTGCCCCCCCCCCCTCCTTACCCCTTTCCACTAGACCAGAGAGGTTAAGGTTGCTGTCACTGCTGAGACCCTAAGGGTTTTTGTCTCCCTGCTGTTTTCTGACTTAAACCCCGCCCCACAGGTGGTTAGCGGTTGGTTCCACGTGTACCATGTTCACGTCTCGCATTCGAGACCCCATCTCGCCCGATCACCGTGTCCTCGGCGCTGGGTCACATGTCACACACACAAAGGCAGGAAAGGCAGAGCCCCCTTCCCCCCCCCCCCACACCAGCCATGGCCTGCATGTGGGACACGCTCTTGGCGCGTGAATCCCAGCAGGGCAGCACCGTGCAGTTGCGCCCCCCCCCTTTCAGATTCTCCCTGCGAGTGTTTTATCCCGAGGTGAAAATAGCCACGCCTACCTAAATCATGGAGTGATTTTAATATTATTGTAGTCCATCCGTCTTTCTCTCTGTGCGCTCTGGGGAGATGGTGAGCCTGGATTCTATTCTAGGATAGTCAGGGCAGGTGACATGCAAGCAGGATGCCACACGCACACACGCATAATAACGTACATCCATATCTTCATGGGGACTCTCCATTCATTTCTACGGGCAAAACTCTAATCCCAGCAATGACGACCTTAACCCCCACCCAGCCCTAAGCTTAACCATAAGTAACCAAACAAAATTGTCTATGCTATTTTAATTTTCTGATTACATTCGCAGATTTTCGTAAAATGGAGGTTTATATGTTGGGGACCTGAACGTCCCTGCAAGCTAAAAAGTAACAGGTTTTACAACATTGTGGGGACATTTTGCCCCTCCCCCACACACACATACACACTATATGCCAACCAATATCAGTTTGGCTCACAACAGGAAACATGGAAGACTCTGTGAACAGAGAGAATCAAACCCATAACCTTGGAGGTAAGAAGCCCGGCATTCATTAGCAGAAACAGAAAGAGTCCCTGCAGGTCTCTGTCACGGGTCACACAGCCCCCCCTCCACCGTCCAGACGGCTGGAGGCTGTGTTTATGCTCCCCGCTCGCAATTTAAGTCTCAGCTGCTCCCGTATTTATGTGTCTGCAGCACTGAGAGGCCGGTTACTCATCAGGCAGGCGAGAAGCGTGTGAAAATGAAAGCACGCTCGCAGCTCACACAATCCCCAATACCGACCCCCCCCCCCTCGAATTTGCCTGCCTTACGTACGGTGCTGTTTAGCGTTGTGAGCAAACGGGTCTCTGAGCCTCTACGCGCTTTGAGGAACTGAAGATAGGTGAGGTTTCACGCTACCACTGAGGGAGGGAGGAGCTATGCCAGCACCCTGTATGGGGGGGGTTGACCCCAAGCTGTGGGTAGAGATGGGATGTGGGGGGGGGGGGGGGGGGGGGGGGGGGG
>JAABNX020000038.1:4219529-4245297 GCA_015163995.2 Mormyrus lacerda
ATTTGGGATGGGCCCCCCCCCCCCCCCCCCCGGGATCCAGTGTGAGCAGCTGTGGGACTCGCAGCGGCTTGGGTTTTAGCCTGACTGAGTATCTGGCACAGCCATATCTGTCCAGCCAGTGGTAAAGGAGTCATGGCACTTTAAAGGTGTGTATTAATACCAGAAAAGCACTAATAGTATGACACTGGGCTCAGGGAACGCCTGCTGCAGATCAGCCAGCGGGCCATACAGGTCTGAGCCCCTGCCATCCACCAATCGTGGCGCGACAGAGGGTCACCATAGAAACGGCAGCCATTAAATGGTAACAAATAGCCGTGCCTGGTTGGAGCACAAGCAGGGAGGCTGTGGCGTGGGGGGAAGGGAGGCTGTGATGTGTCAAAGGTTACAGTGAAAGGCCGCCGCCTGATTGGCTGGAAGACACCCATGCGGGCCAGTGAGGCCCGCAGACAGAAAGCTGCGATTCGTCGTTTTATTTCTGAGGACTGTTCACCGGTGAGGGCGGCACTCTGCAGGTTACAGCGTTTCAGAGTGTTTCCCCGCGTCTGGCACCCAAACCCCCACCCCCAGCACTCGCTGCGTTTGATCCTCCATCTCGAGCTTTCTTATCATGGCTGCCAGATCCTAAACCCCCACCATCTCTCCCCCCCTCCCCCTTCTGCAGATGAGTACAGGATGAAGGGAGTGGAGGAGGTGAAGTACCTGCGTGGCAGAGAGGAGGACAGAGTCAACAGTCGCAACCAAGAGAACCTGGTGAGACTTGGCAGATGACCCCACGTTCCCCCCGAGCGCTGGTCCGGCCTCGCATGCCCTCTGCCGAGGTGAAGGTGGTTCCCGCCTCTCAGCCCTGCTTTTCTCCATGAAGCACGTGGGAAAGTGGCCGCATTGATGAGGCCTGCTGTTGGCGTTGGAGCTGCATGAGAATGGAGACTTTGCCCCCCCCCCCCTGCTGGAGGTGACTGGATTCCTGAGCACCATCTCCTTGGGGGCATTCGGGCTGCCGCCCCGAGCTGCTTTAAGGCTGTTGGGGGGCCCAGCTGCCTCTTTACAGATGGGGCAGCTCAGTCTATACGTGTTGTTATGCGTGTTCCAGGGTTACCGTGACTACTGGTGTTCTGGTGACAGAACCTTCAGCTGTAAGCGTCAGCGCCACGTCATTGGTCCTCGGCCCTGTTCCCCAGTCACCCCTGCAAACTCCGGCCCCCGCTGCCTTCCGCGTGGCCGTTTACGCAGTGAGATGGGCCCCGCGTAACGACCTATGTCTCCGCACACTCATTCTTCCACCGCCACGCACGCGCTGCTCCTGAGAGCGCGTTAGGACATGCCGGCGCGATGCTGGAATGTTCTGCTGTGCTGCTTCGCCGTGCTGGTGTTTGTTCTGCCCTTATAGTAGTGTGTTCATATCTGATACCCCCCTGCTGCGTGTAGGGGATGGGGGGGGGGGCAGATGAAGTCATCATGTTGGGCTGATGGTTTGCTGAAACAATTCGGCTGCGTGGCGTGATAACAAACCTACTGCTGTGTTTTGGGTCAAACGCCGACTGATTCCGGCACCCCCAAGAAACACACACACACACTCTGACAGTGATGTAGAGTGCATGCACACGCATTCGTAGTGATAAAGGAGTGCATACACACACAAATACTGGTAGTGATGTAAAGGGAGCACACACACACACACACTAATAGTGATGTAGAGGGAGTGCACAGACTCACTGATAGTGTAGAGGGAGTGCATGCACACATACATACTGATAGTAATGTAAACGAATGTACGTATGCACACGCGCACACACTGATATTTATGCAGAGGGAGTGCGCACACACACACCTGCTTCCTGGTGCATGTGTGGTGGCAGGTGGAGAAGCAGTGAGAGGTGGTCAGGCAAAGGGGATTCTCGGTCAACCCCCCACCCTCAAATATGCTCTCATCCCTGGGTGAGCTTGTCACAGGCTCTAATTAACTGTGCGGGTAACGAGGCCCAGAGTGGCAGAGATGGTGTCACACTGCTGTGTTTCAGGAGAAGAGCGCCGTGGCCGGCAGGAGCAAACAGAACAAGGAGGTGCCGGGCGGGAACGCCAGCAGGACCAAGTGAGTCACGCTTGCCCCGTCCCTGCGCGTCTGTCCCTGCGCGTCTGTCCCTGCGCGTCTGTCCCTGCGTGCGTGTCTCTCTTTCATGCTCTTAGGAGCTTTGATGCTGCGGCTGGAATCTCCCATGGAATGAAGAGTTTGCTTAACGAATGTATATTTGAGCACTGACTGTGAAAATGGTGCGATTTGCAGTGATATGTGAGACTGTTTCGTTTATTTTAAATGTGGGGGTGTCTGTGGCCTGCCTGTATTTCGCCCCTCCCCTTAGGTTTGTTTTCCTTAGAAATTAAATGATTCTCTTAGTTAAGTAATCGACTCTCTGTCGACGTCTTGCTGTATTGCAATGGCGGGCAGTTCTCAGGATGTGTGTGTGTGTGTGTGTGTGTGTGTGTGCGCTCTTGGCCAGTTATAATGGAAAATTCTCCTGGTGTGTTCACTGCCTCTTTCCCTCCCGCCCGTCTCTGCTCACTTACTTCCTCCCCCTCTCTCCCACTCCCCCCTCCCCCCCCCAGTATCCACACGTCGGAGAGCCAGCAGGAGTTTTTCAGGATGCTTGATGAAAAGATTGAGAAGGTGAGGAGGTGGGAGGGGTGGTGGAGTGGGAGGTGCTCTGTGCGACGAGGGCTGGGAATTTAAAGAGACAGTACTGTGTTAGGATTCGTCCCTGAGGACACGCTCCTAAAAAGTGAAATGGGGGGGACGTGTCTCCATCTGGACATGGAAGGTCGGCTGCTTCCGGTTTCCTACAGCTCCGACATTTAACGTCTCGGCGTATCTGTGTTCAGCCACAGATTCCTCCCTCTCACTGTGTTGCTGTCATCTGTCCATAGGGACGGGACTACTGCTCTGAAGAAGAGGATGTGACATAGCATGACGGTCCCCCGCCCCCGCCCGCCCGACCCCCGAGAGAGTGCCTGTTGGAGAGCCTGAGTGTGCAAAGTCGTGCGGCGTGATGCTTGTTGCGAGCCTGACGCCCTCAAAGACTGTCGGATGCCGATCCAGCCAAACCCCAGCCGGTGGCCCCGCCTCCGTGCTGTGGCCCCGCCTCCATGCTGCCACCCCGCCTCACTCTGCTTGGCCCCGCCTCCTTGCTGTGGCCCCACCTCACTCCACTTGGGACCACCTCTGCACTGTGGCCCCACCTCATTCCGCTTGGGACCCACCTCCTGGAGGAAGGAGGAGAGGTCATTCGAGGACCCTTGGACATTCTGCCGCTCCCTATTCTGGAGTTCGGAGAGCTGAACACCCCCATGCTGCTCCATCCCCTGCCGAAGCGAAGCGCCCCCGGGCACCCCAGCCTGCTGACGCTGTCTCTCCATCACAGGGAGAGCGGACAGGACGAGGTCGCGGCCTCCCCTCCTCCCTCGCTTCCTCTTCATTTGTTTATTTTTTTTTTTTATTGCTCCTCCAAAGAAGAAGTGTGAATGGGATGGAGTGGCCTGTGTTGGCGCCCCCTACCAGTGCCAGGCAGCAGTGGACGGCTCAGCTCTAATGTGATTCAGGTGTCCTCAGAGGACATCAGCCGGAAGCAGATACTTTAATTAGAGAGAGATAAGGGGGAGAACGGAGTTTGTCATTTTAGTCTCCTGCCTTCCACTGAACTCTATTTCGATTTTCCAAGTGTCGCATTTTTTTTTTTTTTTTTTTTTTAAAAAGTATTTCTTTAGCTTCTGTCATAACTCACCAGCAGTGCCATTAAAGCCCCCCCCCATAGGATGGACTTAAGTCCTTTCCCTTATGGTTTAGTCCCACCCACACACTAAACACACATAAAAGCTACTTCATTCTACAGTACACAGCTTCCGTTTCCACCCATGCCGGAGCCCCCACCTTGCTGGAATCCCACCCGGGCTGTCACACATTTATCCTGGAACACACATGCATGCACTGCCCACACAGGCCCACCACACCCAGAACAAGGAGAGAGCGGCTCCATCCAACGCTTCTGTCATCATCATCACCATTACTGGATCCTTTCATGTTTTTATTTTCCATTTTTTTTTTATATTAAAATTAAAAACAAAAAACAGAAGTTCTGTATGTGCTCTGTTACTGATTTCTCTCCTGTGGTGGGTGTGTGTGTGTCACAGAAGAGTGCTGTCATGCTGACATCACTTCTGGATCTCTCTCCTCTGACAGAAACGATCAGATATGCTCCTTACTCTGACAGCTGTGTAACGGCACTGTTACAGCACACAAAGTCTGCTTTTGTGCTGCGCCCTGTTGGCAGGATACTGGAACTACATCGAAAGCAGACTAAGCAGATGGGAACGCCAGTGGAAAAAAAGAAAAGAAAATGATAAATATTTCTTCCTGTCTGATGCGATGTCCCTGAAGCAAGTTTTTACTCTAAAACACTGTTTGCCAATCCAGTCCTTGGGGACTATAGCCGGTGCACGTTTTTTGCTCCCTCCCGCAAAAACATGACCGTGTGCAGGTCCTCAAGGACCGGATTGGGAAACGCCTCTCTTAAAAAAAACGGAGGTGTTTTGAGATGCCGTGTTTGTGGTGTTCGGCGTGTGAAGGTCGGTCTGGGCTGCTGTGTGTTGCTGTGTCACACTGGCTTCCTGTCTGCACGTTCCCCATTTCCCGCTCAAGGGGTGTTTCACCTGCTGGCACCACCTGAAGCCCCGCATCTTCTCGGGGGCTCGACCAGCCTCGTCCTGTTCGCTGCCGAGATTCCTGCGCTGTGACGCTGCCGAGCCAAGGGTGACTGGGGTGGATGTTGGCTCTGAATATGAGGCAGGGGTTTGGGCACGACAGCTCTTTCCAGTATGAGGTAATTCCCAATAAATTCCTTCCTGTGTGAGTGTGATCTGTGCACGGGTGTACGTGTGCAGATACATTTTTGTACAGTGTGTTCCTGTAACCTGTTGGTATGTATCCCCGGTTACCCTGTTCTCCCGCTGTCACCGTGACCCTCGTCCCCGTGCTTGTTGGTATGTAGCCCCGGTTACCCTGTTCTCCCGCTGTCACCGTGACCCTCGTCCCCGTGCTTGTTGGTATGTAGCCCCGGTTACCCTGTTGTCCCGCTGTCACCGTGACCCTCGTCCCCACGACTGTTACGATCCACCTGGATAGGAGAGATGGCAGCTTATGCTCCATCCCTGATGCCTGCCTCTGTCCCAGCCCCCACGATATCCTCCCTGGCTGCTGGGCCATGCTGTCATGACATCATTCATCCATTATCCTTAACACAATCCAGCCGGCTGCAGCTCTTTTCCTCTCATTCCTCTCAACTACCTTTCTGTCGTGTTCTCTCTCTCTCTCTCTCTCTCTCGCTGACTTGCTCCCCCTCCCATCTGCTGTGTTACCATTGGATCTCCCGTGAGGGGAAAATGATGAGGTCATCACTGTGTTATTTCTCTGGAGCAGACCAACGGCGCTTTACACCTGATCATAAAACTCCCAACAGCCCATGTCTGCTTTTCGCATCTGGCGCAGGGCTGTCTGACAGCCCAGTTCCCAGTACCGGTCCAGGGTGCCACTTCAAGAGAACACGCTCTGGAATGTTCCGTCACAGACCCACAAATACATTTTTTGGGGGGGGGGGGGGGACTCCCTCAGTAGATTTCATCCATATCGGGGAGGATCAGGCCCTAGACAGATGCCCAGACCCAACCTGGTTGACTGGAATCAGGAGCCACTATTTGTCAAAAGCTTTATGACTGTATCTGTCAGGTGCCTGACTGAAGAGACTGAAAAACCTAACCATAATCCTAACCACGCAGCCCATCCAATCAGGGTCCGCTGGATTCTGTTTTGTGGGTGACCTGTGGGTGCGTGGCTGGGATTGGATTGGCTTCTGTGTTGCCATGGCAGTTGATCCCCAGCCCCCTGTCACCACTGCTGTGTCGACTCACCAGCTCACAGAATTTTCATAAGCTGGCTGACGCGACTTCCACCACGCCGACCCATCCTGGCGCTCCCTCGCGCTCACATGCTCGCCCGTAGTGTAACACTGACAGACAGGATGGACCAGGTGCGAACGGGCAACTTGGCGTGTTGCTTTCAGATAAACTGTAATTCTAGCTGTGCTGACAGCCACCTCTCTGTTTACAGGTGCACTAGTCAGTCGCTCGTGTGCTCTCTTTAATTCTAAGTCTCACTTTGGATAATGAATATGTTAGGTGTCCCCTTTCTACTCCGTCCTCCTCCACCCTCCAGCGTAGCATCCCTTGCTGGACTCCGCTCTGCCCTAACTAGTCCTGCTCATAGAGTCTCGTTCACCTGCTTATCAGACAGGTCTCTCATCCTCGTCCTTCAGCTCTGCTCCGTCACCTACGGCCATCCCTGCCGGTTCCTTGTTCGCCCAGCCGCCTGATAGTAGGTCTCCCATCTTCTCAGATTTCCACATCTCCATAGGTGACCTTGTCTGTCTTAATCACTGCCGTGGCCTCCTGTTCCGGGGGGGAGGGGGCGGCGGCAGTGTATGACTCTGCAGGTTAGGACTCTGCCCATAATCGGAAGATTGCCAGGTCAAATCCTGTGGTCAGCAGAATGTTTTTGCCGTTGAGCCCTTGAGCAAGATCCTTAACCCCCCTCCATTGACTGGGTGATCCTGTTTTCTCACTAGTACATCACTTTGGATCAAGGTGCCTGCTAAGTAAATGAAGTAAATTGCCGCCACAGAGCTATCACAATACACACGATAGCTACTCTCCTTAGAATGTTCTGGTCTTGTCTGTAGATCGTCCGTTACGAAAAGGCCTTTGCGTTCACTTGAACGGTGTGGCGATGTTAATCACTCTAGTTTTCTTTAAAAACACAATACATCTGTCTTTAATTGAAGCGCTGCTCCCTGGGTAAACACATTATGTACGTGGAGAAACTTTGCTCATGCCGTGTGTTGAAACCATAGCCGCCGCTCGTTTTCACTGTCCTCTCGCACCAGGAGCTGGGCCGCGTCGTCCCACCATGTTTATCACATCAGCGTTTACACATGTTTACTGTTGGCAAAAGCTTTTCTCCAAAGAGTCTTTCCGGCCCATGCAAATAAGCACATTAGGCAGTTGGCGAAGACCAGCAGTGCTAGGATATAAAATTCAAGTGTGATGAGGTCTGTGTAGCCTGGCTACACATGTGTCATAAAGCAAGTGTAACTTTGTAATGCAGGAATGCAACTAGTGCCTTAAAACACAAGACGATAATTTAATACATTCAATACAAGACCTTCCGTGGATAAGAGCGAACCATCCTCTATCTAAAATCACGGTTACTGAAACCATGGATACGCAGGGACTTCTGTACACCACTGTACATACAGGACTCGAGTTGTACAAGTGGATATCAAGTCAGTGTGATATATCCTGCAACAGAAGATAAGGATATGCATTTCGATACAAGTTGAAAGTTTGCAGACAGCAGCCTCTGAATCACGATCAGGGTGCAGCCAAGGGTTTGGGACTGAATTTCAGAGCAGAGTTGAGCTCAACATCCAGCAGTAAGAGCGGGTGTGATTGCTCAGGCCTGGGCCTCAGGGAAAGCCTAGTCCATCATACAGTAGCCAGGCCTGAAAACAGATATGGTTCACATTCTTGTTCTTTTAGAACTGGATCTGTCAGGTGACCTAATCTAGAGAAGCATCTGTTTGGACTGTAAGGTTCGTTCTGGGAGAGATGCTGTAACTTTAACAACCTCGCATGTCGTACCATGATCTTGACCAGAGTTGGAAAGTTCATGGTCTGGATTTTTACTTTCTGTACATGAAATTTCCACCTCTCCTCTTGACCTTGACATTCAGTCCAACAAGTAGCTGGAGAAGAGAGACCTGCGAGTGTTTCTGCTGGTATCAGAAGTTCTCATACCTACAATATAACACAAGCTACACTTTTGGAAAGCAGGCCAGCAGCTTGCAAGGTGGGGCGACGTCAGAGAAGGTCATACAACTGTACTTCAAGGTACAGCCAGCGGGAGGTGGTGGAGGACATCTGCTACCCAGAGATGATGTTATCTCTGGACATCATAAACAGAGCAGGCCTCCACCTCACCAGGCTAAGGGCCAAATAAACTAGCAGGTGAAACAGACACCAGTGGTTTGAATATGCAACCTTTCATTAGCCAGAAATAAGCAACTCCAATAATCATTGTCTTTACTTAAGCTCCTGGTGACCCTGGACCAGATAAGCAGTTGGAAGATGGATGGATGGAGTTAAACCTCCTATTTGGAATAATAGTTGAATGTCACCAAGGAGGTGACTCTGGGTCACACAGTAGCCTCATGGTTCCAGGTTGTACTGTAGGTTCAATTTAATTTGCATGTTCCTCCAGATATTCCGGTTTCTTTCTTCAGGCCAAAGATGTAACTGGATGAATTTGTGCCTCTGAATTGGCGGAATGGTGTGATGGCTTGTGCAATGTGTGCCCCGTGAGGGACTGGCATCCTGTCCAGGCAGGTTAGGGAAGATTATCCTGGAAAAGAAACAGGAAAAGTATCATCTATATATTCAAGTGAGTATACATGTAACAGCAATTAGAAAAAAACACAAACACACACATGGATGCAAGGGAGCCGCTAAAGATTTCGGGCCCCCAAGGGAGCCGCTAAAGATTTCGGCCCCCCAACCCAGACCAATTATGCTCCAAATTTTTCAGGCCCCTGTTACTCAGGGTTCCCTGGAATCATCCCCCCCCCCCCCCTCTATGGGGGCCCCCACACAGGTGCATAAGTCATACATTTATACATACGTATGTACATATATGCACACAGTACAACAGTAGACTTGGGCAGTGAGAGTGCATGCTTGCTCAGAAATGAAAGAAAAAAAAAACAGTAGAATAGTAGTAGCAGTAACACATAGAACACAGAACAGGTACAGATATCATGCTGGATGGCTAGATGGGCGTTTCGTTCACAAACCTCTCCTTCACCCCAGCCTTTCCATGTATTCATTCAAATTCACCACCAGCTCACTTTATTAATTGACTTGGTGAGGTATTGATTAGGAAAACTATGCTATGTAAGTGGCTGTGCCAACAAATCAGTGACTCTACTGGAGAATTACTGCAGAGTTTCTGAGGGGGTTTCGGATGACTAGGCCAACGCACTTTGACAAACATAAAATGAAATGCTAAAATTGTGTAATATGCTGAATCTAAATATAACTGCTGTGTCTTAAAGCAGAATCGAAAGGTTGTTTGGGCACGAGAAAAAGCTGAAGATACCATAAATACCGATCACGTCGAACAGACAAGAAATCTCCATGTTTCATTTACACAACACAAAGAAAATTTGTTCTTAGCCGTCTGCCAGTACAGGAATTATGTGTGAAGTTAAATTTGAATTATCGTGCCGTTTTCAAGATTCTACGTTTAGCGGTTGTATGACTAACATTTTAAGTAGTCATTCACTACAATTTTATAAAACACCCATGTATTCTGAGGACATTGTGCAAGCAAGGCTGATTTCCCCTAATTGTATAGTTTAGTCATTCATTGCTGATTAATATGAAGTAATTAAATGTTTCCAGAAGCCCCCAGAAGACCAATTTAAAATTGGCAGCCATTAGTTGTGGAACCCACAAATTAGAGGACCCTGTAATTAAATCCCTAATTTAACCACAGCTTTAAACGTCGATAGATGTGTATAATTTGCTACAGAATGTTCTAAGTCACAATAAAAGATCTGTTATCGTTGACCTTCAAGATTTCGTACTCGTTGAAAAATTCAGATTACTATATTTATAGTTAAACACCAAACATACAATATACCAAACATCCAATGAATCTATAGGTTAAAGTTCAGGTTGACCAACATCTGCAATTCCTCTGGATTTTTCTTTCTTTGGCCACCATACAGATTGAAGGGTCTCCATCTGTGGGCACAACTAAGTTTTATCAAGCTCCTGTGAAAAAGTGATCAATTTAAGGTATTAAAACACGGATACGTGTGTCACTAAATAGTATTGAACTGAAATCCAAGCCAACAACAAAGCGAATAGTATGTCGGTTTCTGAACACATGTGATGGTGAGGGCTGATGCATGTTTAAGGTGCACGTTCAATAATAACAAAGCACGCAAAATAATATTTATGCCCAAATTTAGTCATTAACGCAATTTGAAATCAATTTATACGGATGTATCATAATATACACTTTTACACATTTTACGCGTCAATTTACTTCCGCCGTAGATTAATATGCATTATTTACGACACTAGAGGGCGCGATAAGACTGGGGCCTGTTTGTCAGCGGCATTACATAGATAGCTTTTAGTAGACTAATAACTTAACACTTTTGAAAAACAGTCTGTTCCCACACAGAGGAAAAACATGGCAACATTAGGGAAGTAAGTTCTTACGTAACTGCGCAGAAGAAACGAGTGAGCTGGCGAGCAGGGTGTTGGTAGCTGTGAGATTATGTAAGGCACGGGTTCATGGGATTTATTGTTGTTGACAAGATGAAGTCTATGGAGAGGGGAGAAGTGAAATAACGCAAAGCGAAAGAAATGCAGAGGATAACGGCAAATGAAAATGTTAGAGGTGGAGACAAGCCTGCAGGTGCTGTTAAGAAAGACCGCAAACACATGCTGCACGTTTATTATAATCACTGTAGTAATAAGCTGGTAGTAGTAGTAGTAATAATAATAATAATAATAATAATAAATTAAGCCATCCACCCACCTGTCCATTTTAATAACATCTTATTTGCGGCGTGATTTTCGTGTTAGATGCTATAATGTAGGTCTATAAAATTTATGTTCAGATGTAATAATGGAAACGATATATTTTCTTGCTCACCAAGGGGAAAAAGAAATCAAGTTTAAATGAGGAAACCTCGTGTCACCTATTACGTGTCGAGCTATTTTTCAACCTTTTTTCTGTCTACCTTCGCGGCCAAACGTCCTAAGCGCGTGCAGTATCTGGAGGCGCGAGCGGTGCCTAAGGGGGCAGCACGATTCGCGGCGCGGGTCCGGCCCCCTCCCTGCCAGATTCCCGGCCCCCTCCCTGCCCGCCGCGATCCCTCCCACCCTCGCCCTCATATTCAGCCTCGGCAGGGCGCACTTCGGAGTAACGGTGTTGTGCTGCAAAGAAATCATGCCGGCGCTGGAAGTCCTGGCCGTGAGCCTGTTGCTGGCTGCCCTCACGTCCCGCTGCTCCCCAGAACTGGCGAGTCAGGAACCGGTTCGGCCCGAATCGTCCCTTATGCAGCCGAAAGTCATGATCGCCATCCTGGCTCGTAACGCCGCTCACAGCCTCCCACGCTACCTGGGCTGCATTGACAGGCTGGATTATCCCAAGGACCGTATCGCCATCTGGTGAGCGAACACACCGGGGACTTTTCCCAAAGTTTGCACTTATTTACGTTTATTTCACGCCGCCTTAAAACTTAAGCAAACAGTTGTCGTCGGCGGCGAGGGAAAGAACGCAGCTGGGAATCCAAAAAAACTTTTTGTCTAAGAGGATGAGATTTAAAACACACACAGACATGACAACTTCTCTGTAATGAAGTTGATTTATATAGACTTGTTCGTAGTAAAATAAATCATCCAGGGTTGGTAAGCATGCAGAAAACAGTTCGGTTGAATAGTAATGCGTTAACGTGGTTACCAATGCGTTATCGGACGGAACACTGAGTAAGGCTGACAGCTTGGTATAAGACTGACCTCATTTATATAAATGTCCCGCTATATCAGAGAGCAGAAATGATGCAGAAACGCTGTCTGCGAAATACAATGGAGTCGTTACTTTATTTAAGATTATTAGTTATCAAGCAGTGATTCTTCCTTACGTGTCACTTAGCTGTCTTTGAAACTTTTACTATGTGAGAAAGCACCTATTTTTTTCTTAGTCGACCTTTGTTACCCTACAAGAGCCGGTGGGCCACCTGGCATTCCAGGCATTTTCCTGGGGGGCTGATGGATCCGGGTGTGATCGGGAGCGAATTTATTGTGCCTGATAGTATTTCCATATACTTATCGTCAAACACAGGGCAGCATCAGGGATGCTGAGGTCTTTTTTCCTGAAGAGGAGGGGATGTAGTTAGAAATCATGCCCCCCCTTGAAAAAATGTCACATTGGCCCCCATATGGTGTGTGGGGGGCATGGTTTCTCATTTTGCCAACTGGGTCCCCAAACTTATATTTAAAAAGTACTGGGCTCCCCAAATTTGCCGGGGTATCTATGCCCCTGTGATGCCCCTGGGTAACAGCTGCTTAGGAAATCCTTCAAAGGCACCTCCCACTCTCAGTAGCTCTCTGTGAAGTTTTACACTTTGCAGACAGAATGAAACAACAAACTGTGGAAGCCTGCGATCCAGGATCCTGGGCTGCAGGTTGCTGAAGAACCCATCTGCCAGAAGTTAATCGACTCCCTGAATCACTTTCCTGAGTCGCATTCGATGCATCACATTGTCGTTGGTGCTGTTTCCACGTGTCTGGCGCGTTTGCGCAGGTGTGTGCGTGTTTGGCAATGTGAAAATATTTATGCGGCAGGGGGGGGGGGGGCATGCGCATATCAGGCCGGCGGCTGAAGCACTTTGTCACCTTACAGATGTCCCAAGGAGGGTGATAAGCAGCAGAAAAGCAAAGGAGTGAGCAGAAAGGTGAGAGAGGCTCTCGGTGTGCTGTGAAAGAATGCAGGGAATTAGGAAAAGGCGGGGTGTGGGGGGGGGGTCATGGCAGAGAAGTACCCAGGGGCAGATTTACAATCTGCATTCCTCCAGTGTCCACCGCGGCATCTGTGCAGCCCCAGGTAACCGGAGTCTCTCTGCTTCATCCGCGGAAAGGAAATTAGAGCGGAATCGACGGACGTCTGTCAGTAGCGTCATCCCAGCTGTCTTTGCATGCAGATGGAGCAGAAGCGCTAATCTAATGGATAGCTACAATCGTACAGAAAACGGCACCTGAGCAGTTTTTAGGAGTCACCGTTTTAGTCGAGAGGGATCTCCTCTCACTTGTTGCTTCTGGTCTGCTATACCTCACGCTGCGTCTAAGGTCTGGAGAGGCAGAGCAGCCCATTTGCATGAGGAGGCCACAGCAAATCGGATAATGGGGAGAGGCCTGTCACAGTCAGGGCCCGGTGCGACTGTGACCCCAGCCTGACCTCCCTTACCTCCACTGCGGCCTCCCAGACCCCCACAGATGTGTAGCGGTTTAGCTGGTGAGCTGCCCGGTTTATGCTGATTAGCAGCGATACCTGGGGTGACTGACTGGACACCAGGGTAAAGCACATGCTCCGTCTGAAAAGGAGCGCTGCTCGTACCTGTTTATGGCAGCACGCAGTGGAATTTAAGTGTCGTCCAAGAGCTGCACCTCCGAGTGTTTTCCTGCCAGTTCAGGCAAACATTTCCATTCCACCACTAAGCAATGAGCACCCGGGATGTCAGAGGGAAGTTAGGCTCCTCCTCTTCCCATGGAGAAGCTGGATTGGGTTATGCAGTGTGTGTGACTTTGATATCGGAGGAGGACGTTTCTTTCTAAGGACCTGTGATCACGGTGTTGGCTCCACACGCTGCTGGGTTCTGCTTGTGGTTCTTTATGCACGGTGTCACATTATTGGGTCCAGGTCTGATTTCGGATCCTTATCAGAGCTTTGTGGCTTTGCCAGTTGGTTCCATTCCCCCCTCCCCTCACAGGCCGCCACCCCCCCACCGGCTGCTGGCTTTGATTATGATGCCAGTCACTTTTACTGCCGCCTACAGATGGCTGTTCAGTTCCCCACCAGGTTCATAAAGCGGCTGATCGCTGTCAGGCTTGTGGTGAACGTTTACGGTCCACGTTGGCGCGTAGAAGCTTGCGCTCGCTGGCGGGGGCACCCCTGGCGGGGGCACCACGCACTCACAATGGTTTATTCATTCAGCCCCAGAGAAAGAGAAGCAGGGAAGGAGCGCGAGAGAGAGTCCCAGGGTCAGGTAAGAAGGTTTACCAGAATGTTCTGTGGACAATGACATATTCAGCACACGGCAGCATCTCCTTGGAGCGGAAATGTAATTTTAGCACAGGGCGTCTGTCCTGGTGTAGGTTTACCACCAAAACAAACGGAGCTGCCGAGGTGAGGATCTCCCCTAGCCGCCTGCTTCCAGTTCTTGTCCATGCCTGCAGTGCATTACCCTGCCAGTGTGGGGCGCTGTGCCCGTGGTGAGGATCTCCCCTACCCGCCTGCTTCCAGTTCTTGTCGATGCCTGCAGTGCATTACCCTACCAGTGTGGGGCGCTGTGCCCGTGGTGAGGATCTCCCCTACCCGCCTGCTTCCAGTTGTCGATGCCTGCAGTGCATTACCCTGCCAGTGTGGGGCGCTGTGCCTGTGGTGAGGATCTCCCCTACTCTCCTGCTTCCAGTTGATGTCGATGCCTGCAGTGCATTACCCTGCCAGTGTAGGGTGCTGTGCCCGCGGTGAGGATCTCCCCTACCCGCCTGCACCCAGTTGTTGTCGATACCTGCAGTGCATTACCCTTCCAGCCTGGATTGCTGTGCCTGCAGTGAGGATCTCCAGTATTCGCCTGTTGCTAGCTGCTGCCGACACCCGCAGTGCATCACATTGTCAGTATGGGGTGCTGCACCCACAATGAGGAATCGTGCTTCGTGGAAGCCCTCTCCTTCCCCTTTCCTTCCCTCGTGGCTGGGGTCTCCGTTGCTTCTCCATGTTCGCCACGTCAGCCCCCGGCATGGGGTCCGGGGGGGGGGATGGGGGTTTGGGGCGTTGGATAGCCAAACGCAAAGCAAACACACTGACATCCCCCATGGACCCACAGACACACTCACAGACACTCCGTTGTGTCGCCGCGTGAACAGTGAGCCCAGTGTCTGCTCGGTGAACAGCACCAAAGGAGAGGTCCTGTAACGGCTCCGCCTCCACGCCCAGGGGAGCCCTCCAGTATGACCACCACCTCGAAAGCCCCCCTTTTCTGACATGTGACTTCCTGCCCCAGTAGCTGAATTCCTGAAAGAGTGATGGTCGTGCTGACCCTCACCATATGGACCTTCATCCTTTTTAGCATTTGAAATTCTTAAGCCCGCAGGGTCTCTTTCAGACAGGTGAGGGGCGGCGAGGAGCTGGAGAGGGAGGCAGGATATCAGGAGGTGAGCGCCGGGGAGTTCCGATACCATGTGGTATCCAGATGTTGGCCGTAGACAGAAGAGTTACCGAGAAGATTCTCCTCGCTCTGGCCTAGAATAAGGAGTCAGAACGTTGCTGAGGACATCAGAGAGGACTGGGAAGTGGAGTGGGAGAGCTGGGAGAGCCGGAGTGCAGACCTCCCATCTGCTGCTGTTCCGTTGCACCTCCATACCCCAAGCACATTCTCCCTCTGCCTTACACACTGCAGTAATGCAGTGAGCCATTCAAACACACTGCCACACAGACAGGGTTGCTGACTCTCACACATCTGCCATCATACTCACGCTTTCTTCCTCACGCTCATGCAAATCTATATTATTTCATTATAAGCCTAAAATTAGCTAGATCAAAAGTGCTGGGGCAGTTTGCAAAGTCGACAGACTATTTACAAGGTAATAAAACAGTTACATGTATGCGCAGACCTGTCTGAAATGGAAAAATCTCACTCCAGCCAGCTGACCAAAGTTGGTGACACTGCATAGATACAGATGCGATCACGGTCACACTGTCACATGTCCAGCATGCAGGCACGGGCACCCTTGCGCAGACTGAAAGCACAGGGGTGATGAGGATGGGTGTGGGTCAATTTTTGTACAGATCTTTCTTGAACTCCGGTCTGTTTCCATGGCCTGGACTGTCCTATTATATCTGCCCATGAATACAAGAACGCGCACACATAACTGCAGGCACACGTACACATGACTGCAGGCACACGTACACATAACTGCAGGCACGTCAGTTGTAAATGCATGTAACTGCAGGGAGACCTATAGGCAAAAGTATAAGCAGGCATGCGCATGTCTACAGGAACTCAGACAAGCAATTTTCACTGCAAACACAGGCATGTGACTGCCGGCATAATTCATTAGATTTGCCAGTTTAGCTGGCGGCTGCTAACATTTGTAGGGTTTGTGCAGCTGACTAATTAGGTATTGAAGTGATTTATTCCACTGACCTGGAGCCGGGATCTGCCGCGCTGCTTCACACACACACACAAGCGCCAGGCCTAAAGACGCCGGCATTTATCGTAACTGCCCACATGACACGAAACAGCACGGAAGGACGACCCGTAAACGCACCCGATTCACCGACATACAGTGTCGTAATGGAAAAAATAACGTGCATGGACAGAGTGTGTCTCCTCATTGTGAATAGCATTGTTGAGCCGTAACACAACGCTGCTGTTTCAGAGGATTATATTCCCCCCGTGGGTAGATCATATCGTGCTGTTTGTGATGGACCGAGGGGCGTAACTTTTTGAACATCGGTGGGTTGAGATCTCCACCCATTTAGGGGAAGGCATGATTAATGGGGGGGGGTTTATTAACCGGTTTTGATTTTTTGGGGGAGCTTACAACCTAACCCCCCGTCTCATATTTACACCCATGGATGGACCTTTGCAGGCACATCTCACCGGTATGATACTCACGCTGCCCCCCCCTCCCCCCCCACTGCACTCCTGTCTCGCTAAGCGGTGTGGACGCCATTTAAGCCCCGTGTCCTCTCTCATTACCTCTGGGGCAGGTGTTTGTGCGACGGCAGAGGCTCGCTGTCAGCCGTTTTGTACGCGTCTGCAGAGCCGATGTTCTGCATCGCGATGTGTCAGCAAACCGCTACTGAATTTACACATACAGTCATTTCGAATGACATCATGGTGAATGATGGTAACTGTTATTAAAATGCTAACGACTCCAGTTATTTTTCTTTAAAACCCCACTGACTTTCACATTAAAAACAGTTCAGAGTTTAGTGTGTGTGCAGCAATAGCGTGCCAGCAGTGTTCTTTGTAAACAAGTGTCTGTACCGGGGTTGCTCTTATGTGTGTATGTGTGTGTAATAGAGAGAGTGAGAGACATACAGACAGACAGACTGCTTCAGTGTCATCTTCCTGTCGGTCTGTCTGTGATGCTCCATGGAGGGCTGAGTCTGTGGCCCAGAGGAATATTCCAGAATCTGGTGGAAAACTCCACCTTAAGTGGGCAAGTGTATGTGAGTTAGAACACGGCGTCCCCTCTCCTGCGAGGTAAACAAGATGAGGTACAGCGTGGTCTTCTTCTCCTGCCACCTTACCCGTCTGCCCCTAAATATAACGTGGGCGTGGGGGACGTTGAGGACAACGCAGACCTGGAAAGGGGTCTGGGTCCTGAGACTGGAGTCACAGGTATTTGTCTTCACAAGCCTGGGTGTGTGCATTTATGTTGACAGAACAGCCATGTATAAAGTTGTAAAGCTATAGGTTACAGCAAGGCCATGTGACACTGTAAGTGCGCCCTGTGTGTGTGTCTGTCTCTCTCTGCACCCTGTGCCTGTCTCTCTCTCTGCATCCTGTGTGTCTGTCTGTCTGTACCCTGTGTGTGTGTCTGTCTGTCTCTGCACCCTGTGTCTGTCTCTCTCTTTGCATCCTGTGTCTGTCTCTCTCTGCACCCTGTGCCTGTCTCTCTCTGCATCCTGTGTGTGTGTCTCTCTCTCTGCACCCTGTGTCTGTCTCTCTCTCTGCATCCTGTGTCTGTCTCCCTCTCTACATCCTGTGTGTGTGTCTCTCTCTCTCTGCACCCTGTGCCTGTCTCTCTCTCTGCATCCTGTGTGTGTGTCTCTCTCTCTGCACACTGTGCCTGTCTCTCTCTCTGCACCCTGTGCCTGTCTCTCTCTCTGCATCCTGTGTGTGTCTCTCTCTCTGCACCCTGTGCCTGTCTCTCTCTCTGCATCCTGTGTGTCTGTCTCTCTCTGTACCCTATGTCTGTCTCTCTCTCTGCACCCTGTGCCTGTCTCTCTCTGCATCCTGTGTGTGTGTCTCTCTCTGCACCCTGTGCCTGTCTCTCTCTCTGCATCCTGTGTGTGTGTCTCTCTCTGCACCCTGTGCCTGTCTCTCTCTCTACATCTTGTGTGTCTGTCTCTCTCTGCATCCTGTGTGTCTGTCTCTCTCTGTACCCTGTGCCTGTCTCTCTCTCTGCATCCTGTGTGTCTGTCTCTCTCTCTGCACCCTGTGCCTGTCTCTCTCTCTGCACCCTGTGTGTCACTCTCTCTCTGCACCTCTTGTGTATGTGTCTCTCTCCATGTACCTCGCTCTCCAGATTCACACTTCTTCACTGCTCCCTGTGCTTGCTGTATTTTTTCTTTATGCCTGTTGCTTGGGTTGGCTGAGCTTGAGTCACTGAGTCACGGAATCTCTGTGGCCATGTTCGCTCTGGTCAGTGGGCTGCTGTGTCACGCCGCGGGCCGTCCTCTAACGCCGGTGACGGCCTGTGCCACACTTTGCTGAGCCCTAAACGCCGGTTTCGCTTTCAGGGCCGCCACCGACCATAGCGTGGACAACACCACGGCCATGCTGCAGGACTGGCTGCGCCAGGTGCAGGGCCAGTATCACTATGTGGAGTGGAGGCCGATGGCGGAGCCCCGGTGAGTATTTTCCCCATCGCTAACCCAAGGCCCAAGCTTAACACCACGCTTAACACCAAGCTTAACACCAAGCCTAACATCAACTCTCAGTTCTTTACAAACCAGTCAGAGTCACATAGACACCAGACAACACGCCAACATCCTGTAGGTGATGCACATCCTGGGGGCTCAGTTTATTGATCATACATTTCCATCTGACTATAGATCAGTATTTGATTGTAAGGTGCATACTGTATATCTGAATCCTAACCCTAACCACGGCCCCCCCAATCACCCTAAGACCAAACCTAACCCCAAACCAAATCTGAAGCCTGACGCAAACACTAACTGTAACCTTCACTCTAGAGTTAACGCCAAACCCAGCTCTAACCCCCAAAACTCCCGTCACCTGATCAGGATGTATATCCTCCCCTCAGCTCTTATACAGATGAGTGGGGGCCAAAGCACTGGTCCATCTCCCGCTTCAATCACGTGATGAAGCTGAGACAAGCGGCATTGAGAGCAGCAAGAGAACACTGGGCAGACTACATTCTGGTAAGACGGCGTGCCTGAGGCGGCGAGGCTGAGGGTCAGCGGAGGTCAGGCAGTGAGACTGCAGCTGTAGGCATGTGAGTGAGGCTGTAGGCGGGACGAAGCCGTGAGGCCGCTAATGCAGTTGAGGCAGTGAGACTGCAGCTGTAGGCATGTGACTGAGGCTGCAGGCAGGTGGAGGCAGTGAGGCTGCAGGCAGGTGGAGGCAGTGAGGCTGCAGGTAGGTCTAGGCAGTGAGGCTGCAGGCAGGTGGAGGCAGTGAGGCTGCAGGCAGGTGGAGGCAGTGAGGCTGCAGATGGAGGTGAGGGAGTCACATAGGCGATGGTCATAAATTTTGAGGTCTGGCTGTACTGGGGGCAGAAAAAGAAACTGAAACATGTATAAATAAGCAGTAAAAACAGCAGGAGGGGAAAATTTAGACATTAGACCATGTAATCACCTGACAGTGGCACTACTCCCCCCCCCCGTATAAAAAACAGTACGATTAAGTAGGAAAACAAAATGCTTACAACTGACAACTGAGTAACATGTTCATATTTATTTAGGATGTAATTTTCAGTTAGTCGAGGTCCCGCTTTTACACAGCTTATTTCACTGCAGTCTTTAGAGCTGCAGTGTTGCTCCTTAGCCGCCACGCCACCTGCTGTCCAGTTACAGATGAAGTGACGGTACCGCTGAATCCCCCCCCCAGTTTGCAGACAGTGACAACCTACTTACGAACCCCCATGTGCTGACGCTGCTGATAGCCGAGAACCGAACACTCGTGGCCCCCATGCTGGAGTCACGCTCCCTCTACTCCAACTTCTGGTGTGGCGTCACCCCCCAGGTACCGTCACCTGCAGACAGTCAACGGCCTTTCTGCGTAAAGACGGCGAGTGTCTTGCTGGTTGGGTTTGATCTCGATGACCCCCACCGCCTTCCCTCCCAGGGGTACTACAGGCGCACCCCCGAGTACCAGCCCATCCGCGAGTGGAAGCGGCAGGGCTGCTTCACCGTGCCTATGGTGCACTCCACCTTCCTGCTGGACCTGCGGCGGGCTGCCAGCCGCGCACTGGCCTTCCACCCCCCGCACCTGGACTACAGCTGGACCTTCGACGACATCATGGTCTTTGCCTTCTCTGCGCGGCAAGCAGGTCAGACTGGGGGGGGGCGGAGCTCCGTGTGCTGGGGGCTGACACACCGTCAGCCTCACGGGGTGAGCTGTGGAGGGGGTGTAGCCAAGCAGGCCCCCGCCCCTCTCTCCAGCCAATGAGGAGGCTTGAAGGTTTTAATGCCATTTCGGTCTCAGGCGGCTTCGCGTCTGATGGAGTGATAAAGGGAAGTCGACACAGGAAGTGGGCAGGACCGGAAAATAAAAACAAGAGGCGGCTCTGTGGCCTCTGATTTCAGTAATGAGCTCTGAAAGTGGGGGGTGGGGGGCAGAGAAATCAACACGCTGAACACACATCTCCTAACATTTACGTGCATTGTGTATCTAATGCACGCATAATTGAAGGAACTGACATGCACACCGTATATGTACTCATTTGTTCGGTATATGCGCACACAAGCACATGCTTCATCCATGCGTGTGTCTCTCCGCAGGCGTGCAGATGTACGTGTGCAACAGAGAGCACTATGGCTTCCTGCCTGTGCCCCTCAAGCCCCAGCTGGGCCTGGAGGACGAGGCCGAGAGCTTCGCGCATTCTGTGGCCGAGGCACTCCGTGAGTAGGGGGGCCCCCTGCAGGCCGGAAGGTACCAGCCCTTTGTCAGGATGCCAGTGTGAGTGACCCCTCCCTCTCCCCCCAGTTGACCATGACATAGGACCGTCGGAGAACCTGTATGTCCCGCCCGCAGCCCAGGATAGGATGGGCTTTGACGAGGTAATGCAGTGCCGGTCTCTGCTTCATAATTATTGTACTGATGTCAGACCCATAACTCTCTCCCTGCTCTTCCCCCCCCCTCCCTCTCCTTCATCTGTGCCCCCGTTCAGATCTTTTTGATCAACCTGAAGCGGCGTTTGGACAGGCGGAGGCGGATGCTGAGTACGCTGGAGACCCTGGGCATTGTGGTGACGCTGACGGATGCAGTGGATGGCAGGTAAGCCCTCGGGGGGGGGACCCGGCTGGATGGCATTCCTGTAGCCCCATAGCCCTCACTGCTGAGTCTTCCTCTGCCCCCCACCCCCCAACTCCCTCCTCAGGGCTCTGAACACGTCCCAGATCCAGGCGTTGGGTATCGAGATGATTCCCGGCTACAGCGATCCATATTCGGGCCGTGTTCTGACCCGCGGGGAGATCGGCTGCTTCCTGAGCCACCACCACACCTGGACGCAGGTACACCAGAGGCCCCTGGCTCACCAGCCCACCACAGTCACACCTCAGTCTGTAGCTGTTATACAGGAACACACTCAGTACAGACACACGCCTGGAGAAATACCGTATAATAAAGAGACCGGGTGTGAATGTGTCACACGCCATTGCGCCCCCAGGTGGTGGAGCGTGGATTGCGGCAGGTGCTGGTGCTGGAGGATGACGTCCGGTTCGAACCCAGGTTCAAGAGCCGGCTGAGGACCATCATGGAGAACATCGATCAGGCCAGACTGGACTGGGATCTCGTGTGAGGGCATCTGCAGTCTCGTTGCTGCTGGCGAGCTTTGCCCATCAGTCTTGGCAGACATACCAGTATGTATGTGATGTGCGAATGAATGTCTCGTTCTGCTCTGTCTCTGTCGCCCCCAGGTACGTGGGTAGGAAGCGGATGCAGGTGAAGCAGCCGGAGCGGCCGGTGGCCGGCGTGGACAACCTGGTGGTGGCAGACTACTCCTACTGGACGCTGGGCTACGCGCTGTCCCTCCAGGGAGCCCGGAAGCTTCTGCGGGCTCAGCCTTTCGGCAAGATGCTGCCCGTGGACGAGTTTCTGCCCGTCATGTTCAACAAGCACCCGAAGTGAGTGAGTGGGGCGGTGGGGGCCACGTGGCACGCGGGGCCCCCCATCCACACATCCTGCTGGCGCCCTCCCCTGAATGTACACAGGGCCCACATTGTTCGGGGGGATCAAAGCGAAGGGGCCCCTCCCCTCGCACAATGGCTCCCTGTTCATCTAGCCCCTCCTGGGGGGATCCTGCACAGTGTGCCCCCCCCCCACCATGCCGCTCTTCCCCTATCACGCGACCCCCTGCATCCTGGCCGCCACCCACCCACCCACCCCCCCTCACAGGAATGTGGTGCTGAAACAGCTCTTTCGGTCTCCTGGAGGACAGGGACAGAAATACCTTGATGCAGGGGAAGATGGTTCAAGCAGTGATTGTGTGTGTGTGTGTGTGTGTGTCCATATCGTGATAAATATCCCTTTTTTTCCCCTTTGGGGACCGATTTTTTGATCCCCATAAGCAAAAACTCTATTTTATAAAAATCGGCGACTGCTTTGAAAATACTAATACTAAATACTAAACTCTTGTATTTTGTTTGGTTACTTATGGTTATGGTTAGGGCAGGGTGGGGGTTAAGGTTGTCATAGCTAAAATTAGCATTTTTCCAATAGAAATGAATGAGCGGTCCCCTTAAGGACAGGCGTACCCGACATGTGCGTGTGTGTGTGTGTGTGTGTGTGAACACTCATGGTGGACATGCAGTCAACATGCAGTGATTTTAGTGTCGGGCCCCTGAGCAAAGGCCCCTAACCCCAGAGGGCCCCAGGGATGCTGGCTGACGCTGCTTCCTCAATTGTTTATCATTTCAGATCAAAGGGATCCACTAAATATGTAATATGTATGTGCGGATGTCCAATACAGAAGCAGTTGGATTACATTAATAGAACATTGCAGGACCACATCAGCTGGGATGTACCTGATACTCATGTATTATGATACAGTTTGGATAAACAAGTTTCCATCCATCCATCCACCCACCGCGCTAACCGCTGCCTGTGCCCCTCAGGGCGGAGTACATGGCGCACTTCGCAGAACGGGACCTGCGCGCCTTCTCCGTGGAACCGCTGCTGCTGTACCCAACGCACTACACGGGCGAGCCGGGCTACGTCAGCGACACGGAGACCTCCACCATCTGGGACGATGAGGCAGTCAGCACCGACTGGGACCGGGAGCACACCCGCAAGACGGCGCAGCAGGACCACATCCAGCCGGCGGCGCAGAACAGCGTGACGGGGGAGACACCCCCCCCTGCTGCCCATGCCTCCCGCGATGATCTGTGACCCCCCCCCCCCCCCCCCGAGGCGGAGGGGCTGCGTATGGCTCACACACGACCGTCTACAGCAGAGCAGCAGGTTCAAGTGCATTTCAGGGGGGGAGGGGGTCTCAGCAGTGAGGGACGGCGCCGCTGCAGCCCCCCCGCTCCCCCCACTTTCTCTCTGTGTGTGCCAGCGATCTTCCCGTTTCCTCAACGTCTGGGGAACACTGAGTACCACAAAGACTGGGAGACGTAGGTGTGACGGAGGATGGAGATTTCTATAAAAAAAAACGTGTTTTATTTAAAGAAATGTTATTATTGTAATTTAACAGTGACAAAGGTGGCTTGTGGGTTATCAGAGGAATAAAGGGGACTTACAGTGGTCTGAGAGAGTGTGTCTGTCCCGAAGTGTGTGTGCGTGCGTGACTGCAGCGTTTCTCAGTGCTTAGCTCTATCATTCTATCCCCACTGGGTCCCACAGCCTGCTAATCCTCAGCTAGCAGAATCCTGCTCCCAGGTGCCACAGGCTGGTCCTGTTCGCACATGACTGGGCAACTCTGCCGTTCGGCTTGAATGAATGAGGTTACACTGGGATAACTCTTAAACAGACACGCGTTAGGGTGAATTCGCAGCTGGATTTACCCTGTGCTGAACCGGGCTTTCCTCTGGCCTGAAACGGAAGCTGGTGTTAGATGATGTCGCCACTGAATCGGATTTAGGTTCTCTGTTTTCCCCTTGAAGGTGTGTGATGCTGTTTGTGTGCTTCTCTTTGTTTCTGTCTGTCTGTCTGTTTTGACGCTGGTCCTGGAATATGCATTAGTCAGTGGCCACAGAGGCTCTGGGCAGACGGTACAGGAAGCTTCCAGAAGATTATACAGGTCACAGAGGAAGGGAACCCGGCCCAAGCCTGGCAAGCCAGGCCCTTTCCTGCAGGGACAGGTAGCCTCGGGTTCTTCCTTTGCCTTTTGAACACTTGCTAAGAATTATGAACTTGTGTGAGTTCCCCATTAAAGGCTTTCAGACAATTAGCCATTTGTTTGTATCTCTCCAAGTCATTTTCTGTGAGAGAAGAATTGAGTTGTACCCCCACCTGCTGGTCGAATTGAGCATTGCACAGAAAGCCACTTAGTACTTCGTGACAACAGTCAAACAGGATATGAAGGGGACTGCCCCCTCTTCCTGTACAACAGTTGCATGTTTATCTAAATACATGTGTACATGTAAGATAACGGTTTTTGGAATAAATAAGTGTAAAGAAATGAAAAAGTAGGGAAACTCGTATACAACTGTATTGCAGAAATTTGATCCAGTAGATTGAATATTTTTTTGTTTTCTCCAGTTACTGCTTAGTAATAATCAGGAGATGGGTGTGGTGCCCAGACACTGCAGACAGACGCAGCACGCTATCCGGACAGTAGGAGGGAGCGGGGAGGGCGCCATCAGCAGAGTGATGCTGGGAGAGATGGAGGGGGCGCAGGGGCCTGGGGATGTGGAGAGCGAAGCGGCGGTCAGATGATTGAGTCACGACTACGGCGCTGCAGCCTAAGAGGAGGCGCACACGCAGGCACGCTCACACTCACAGCCAGCACCTGCGCTCCAGTCATAGGCCGGGAGCTCACTGCGGGATGGCGCTCCCCGTGCCACGGCTCCTCTGGACATGTGCGGGGGGCTGCGGAAAAGGGGCGAACAGAACTCAGAGTGGGATGGGGGGGTAGTTCTGAGGCAGAATTTAGGGGAAAGCAGTGAGGGGGGGGGGCTGGAGTTTATTCCTATCTCCATCGTCAAGAAACAGCTCTTCGGCCAGTCCAATGGACGAACACCCTCAGGTAAGTGGCAGATGTGCCGATGACTGTGCAGGTACACTGCAGGAGCACTGTAACTGGAGACTGTGTGGATACACTGCAGGAGCACTGTAACTGGAGACTGGGTACACTGGGAGCAATAACTGGAGCCGGCAGTACATTGCAGCAGAACTGTAGAAGCACTGTAACTGGAGAATGCGAGTACACTACAGACACTGTAACTGAAAATTTCAAGTACACTGGAGGAGTATTGTAACTGGAGGTTGTGGGTACACTGCAGGGGCACTGTAACTAAAGACTGGGTATGCAGCAAGGGCACTGTAACTGGGAACTGCAAAGGTACACTGCAGGGACACAGTAACTCGAAACTGTGCGGGGATACTGCAGGAGCACCATAACTAGAGGTTGTGGGGGAACACTGCAGGAGCACCGTAACTGGAGGCTATGTGGGCACACTGCAGAAACACCGTAACTGGAGGCTGTGTGGGCACACTGCAGGCACACTATAACACTAAAACCAGAGGCTCTGTAAGGACACTAACTGGACATTTGCAAAACTGTGCAGACCAAACATAAAAAGTTTTAGTGGCTAAATTTTCAAGTGTAAAGTCTGGATTATTTCTCTCCTGTTTGCTGCAATGTGTATTAATATATGCGAAGATGTGTGTATGTGGGAGGGATGGTGATTATATATATATTACATTGTGGGGACCAATGTAGTATATAT
>JAABNX020000038.1:4248307-4267656 GCA_015163995.2 Mormyrus lacerda
CCCCCCCCCCCCCCCCCGCCCCGTGATCTACTAACGTATTGGTTAGTAATCCTGTAAAGTACCCAGCTGCTCCCCCCAAAAAGGGGGCATGAAAACATAGGGGGTGCATTCCAGCACCGGTGGCAGGGATCCTCTACGCAGCTCTGAACCCAGCCACTGCATTAATGTTCTCTGTACTGGCTACTGATTTACTGAAGGCAGGAAGCTTGGTTTGGCCTAACTAACCAACTAACTCCTCATCAACACCTCCCCTAGATTACCGCCCCCCCCCGACATCAGGCGAGGTTCCATGTCTGTAAGTCTGCCGGGGCTTAGCGTTTGGCCCACCCTCTCTGACTCCCTTCAGCCACTCGGTGTAGGGCTCCGTGAAGCGTGCCTGTCAAGCGTGTGACTCCGTGGGCTGGTATTCATTAACCCTCCTTATAAAGGTTGACTTGAGGCTGACTCCTGTCCACACTGCACGCACACACATGTGCACACATTCCAGCACCGGTCTCCTTCACATACATCCGGCTGCTTTCACGCCCTCCCTTGTGAAACACATTCCTTCAGGAATATTGCCTATTGAGTTGATACTATGAGATCTATAACTATTGTAGCGACCTGGGTCTCTCACACTCTGTCTCCTAATGCTCTGTCACTCATGGTCTGGGGCAGTCACAGGGCTGGGGCGCTCACAGGGCTGGGAAGAACAAGAAGGAGGATAAAGTAAAATAAACAAATAAATATATACAATTAATATGTTAGCAGATCAGTAGCAACTGGGCAGTAGTTTCATTCTTCCCCCCAGTAAAATTATCATTTAAATTATTAAGTAGTGCTACCCCCTCCCCAGTATCAAACTCTCTCCTGAATTGTTGTATGTTAGATAAACCAAATGCTGCAGTCCCCTTCAGTTCCTCCCTGTTCGCTTGTGAGTGCTTCTTTCCCTTCTGTGTCAGTCAGCGGTGACATCTTCCTGTCCCTTCCCATGCTGAGAGATGGCAGGACTTTAACCTGCCAGGGGGGTGGGCACATCTGAGGCACCACCCACAGGTATTAAGCCAGGCGACACAGGGCGAGATCGGGAGGGTGGGTAGCTGGAATCCCTCGGCGGTGGCGGTGGAGGAGACGCAGGAACGCTGAAGCTGCACACAGCCGCTGGGACACGTTTGCAAATTGGGAATTCCCAGTGGCAGCCCAGGGGACCGCAATAGTCCAGTGAGAAACCCTAGCCTGTAATTACATCTGGATTGGGAGCATTGAGACCTTAGCCAGCGTCATCCCCAGAGAGTAAACAGCCTGGCTTGTTCTGGAATGTTCTGGAAGGTTCTGCGGTGCCCTGGAGCAGCATGTCCAGCTTGGCCTGTTATCCTGCTGCCATGATATTGCACTGCCCCCTGGTGTCACTGCTGCCCTGGTCTCCCGAACCCATATCTCCAAAGATGGAGGGAGGTGAGCTGGTGGAAGAGGACAGTGTGGCTCAGCTCTGCATCCTGGATGGCATCCCTGTCTACGGGGTCAGTGACGACCTTCACATTCCGCCATTTTGTTTGTCTTTGTGCGTCTGTCGCCGCTTTCCCTGTCTGGCTGGCTGTAAAATTGAAACCTGTTACACATTATTCAGCATCAGGTCTCACTTCATCGCCCTTCCCAGCTCTCTGCCCTGTATCCTGCCTCTCCACCTTTCTGTCTCTCCACCTCTCTTCCTGTCTGCCTCTCTAGGCTCAGTCACAGTCTAAGAATCTGAGGCACTTCCTCAGATTATGTGGTAACTGGGGTCAGAGGCGTACATAGAAATTCTGCACCCCCTGAGAAAACGCTACCTTGGACACCCTGAGGTTGCCATTTTCAAGCTGAAGTAATATGGATCCCTCAAGTCGGGGGGTCAGAGCGGAGGGGCCCTGATTCTGCCACGGCACCCCTGTGCCTCTCAGGCTACGGTGCAGGTCAGCATCATTGCAGAGCTCCCTGTTGACACCCTGACGGGCTGCCTGCAGTACCCCCCCCCCCCAAGCGGCTCTTTGACTAACACAGGTTGGAATGCTGCAAGCTGATGATTGGTGCCACCGATGTTTTTGGCACAATCAGGTTGAGCGGCCGGCGGCCAGACTCCGAGGTCAAAGCGATTTCAAGAGCCAGAATGACTGAGGTCCAGCCAACAAGATCAGCGGACCAGCAGTGCTGGCTAGCAGTTCTGGGGAACTCAGTCATGGGGAGGCCAGTGACGCAGGTGCCTGTGCTTCTGCCCAGCAGTCAGCCGCCTAAATCTTCTCCATTCACAGAAACTGCAGTGTGGCTTCCTATAAGCCAGCTCAGTCATATTATTGCATCACAGCACAGGAACTGTGATGCTGGATCATTGATTCCTGTTTGGGGGGGGGGGGGGGGTGTAGTGTAATTATAAATCCAGGCACCAGTGAGCATGTGAGCATGTATCACATCTGTGGGCATGACAGTTCCTGCCCCCTTCCTGTCTTACCGAAACCCCAAAGGCAGCAAGCGTTTCCCCAGATGATATGCTCTGAAACCTAACCCATTCCCCCCTCTGTGGGGCCCGATGGTTCTGTCCACCAAACTTAGTTGGGATCAGTCTCCTACCTCTGTGTATGACAGACTGCAGTTGGCCATCAATCCACTCACATTCCTTCTCAGATCTGCCTCCCTCTCATGTTTGTTCATCTTTCACTTTATTTTAGTCCATGTCTGCCCTTGACTTTATCATGTACCCTGCAATCTGACCTATCTCCCATTTTTCACCTGTCATCCCAAGATCCAGAAAGTGGCTCCAAGTCGCCGAACGAGGGTGACGAGAAACCGGGGCCCGATTTTGCTCTGATTACGTTGTTTTCCTCCACGGGCCTAGAGAGTGAAGCGCAGTTTGCTGTGATCAGTTAGCAGTCAGGCGACCCAGGGGTCACGAAGGCAGAGAGTCCAGCAGCTGGAAGAGAACAAAACACTAGTTAGATAGCACACTGGGGTCAGTGAACCCAGACTCACAGCGCGCTCACTCAGCAAAAGGTACGGCCCTCACGGGGATGTGACACGGATTAGGGTCATGGCGGGGGCAAGAGGGCGATCCAAAACTCAATCTCACTAATGTCATTTTAAAGACATGTTAGTTTTACAGACATAAAACCATAAAGAGACTCTCATAAACAGACTATAGCCCATATTCATGTGACTTCCTCAATTTTCCAGTTTAGCCATAGAAACCTGTCAGTAAAGTAGAACGGGGGGATAATCCAGCACTTAGTGAGGGAGTGGAAGATGGGTTTGTTCTTGGTAACTTTTTGCATTTAATTTGCGGATATGAATAGATAAAGGTAGCAGGCTTAACGGCAGGCAGTGTAAATACAGGCCAGACTCGGCAACTCTGTCCTGTCGTCTCGATGGCATTTCAAATTGCAGTAATCAGGCAGGCTATTCGTCCGTGGCACAGGAAAAGCACAGGTCAAGCTCGGACTGTTTGTGCATGACACCCCTGAGTTGACACCAAAGCGACCCTCTGCAGGTGGGGGATGGGTCTGCATGTAGGTGGCCTGGCCCTCCCCCACAGCACTACAATCTACATCTAGCCAGGAAAATCCATTGTAAACAAAAAACAAACATGATCCCCTGACAACTGCTATCAAGAGCTTTACCCAAGTGTAGAGTGGCAGGGCCTCCCACATGGTAAGCCTGTCAGAATTATAGGAAAACACCACTTTCTGTGTGAGCAGTGCATTCTGGGAGGTGACCGAGGTATGATGTACAGTGTTCCAATGTCGATCCCCAGTGAGGGCTTATGTCTGCAGTAGGATAGCAAATCAGTGTGCAGTGCATTCTGGGTGGTGACTGAGGTATGATGTACAGTGTTCCAATGTCGATCCCCGGTGAGGGCTTATGTCTGCAGTAGGATGGCGAATCAGTGTGCAGTGCATTCTGTGAGGTGATTGAAGTACGATGCACAGTGTTCCAATGTCGATCCACAGTGAGGGCAGTCTGCAGTAGGATGGCACGGTGCATGCACATAAAGACTTATTTAAAACCTGTTCATGCAAAATCACAGAAGATTCAACATGTGCGTAGAATTTGCATGTTCTCCGCAAATCCCGTGGTTGTCTTCCTGCAGTACAGAGTGTATGATTATGTATGTGCTCTGTGACGGGTCAGCATCCCGGTCAGGACGTCCCCCTGCCTCCATCTTGCGGGGGATAGGGTCCTGCTGCCCAGCAACCCTGTACTAGACAAGCAGCAAGATGATCAGAGTAGGATTTATGTCAACAAAAGGATCACAATGGGAAACAGGTGCCTGGAGTTAAGCAAGGGTAAAAACAAAGTTAAAAAAAGTCCTTACCAAACTTCGTAACATCACACAAAGATGTGCTTTTGCCAAAACTCATCTGTTAGCATCTTGTGGGATGTTCTTCTTGCAATCCATCAATTACCCATCCCTTCACCAGGATGCAAATGTACGCCCAGGAAGAGTCAGCAGCCCAAGCCTTGTGTGTCATGCTCCATGAGATCCCGAAAGATGAATGATCACCCACGGACTTGTGCTTCTCATCATTAGAAAAGAGTTTGATTTGAGTCCCATTAGGAAAGATAACAGCCCACTTCGTCTCAAGGATTCAGCCATCCTGAATGAGTCTCAGCAGAGAAAGCAGCCAATTACTGCCAAAGATGCTCTCTGTAGCATTGTAGCACTGATAATAGCTTCCAGCTTTTGGATAGAGGCTTATTTACTGGAACCTCAACTAAGAATTTGCCCAGGGAAGAGATAGTAGGCAGTTGTTAGCAAAAGGCAAATGCTTACATCCTAAATCCTAAATCCCCGAACAATGTGGTGGATAATCCATTTGTGTAGGTTTCAACATTAGCAGCACAAATAGCAAACAAGCAGCTGAAACTATAATTATTAGCATGTCAAACAATGTGTCTGTCCAGGCTGTTGGGCCGCCCCCCCCCCAGTGCTAACGCGGGGGAGGTGTTTTCCAGGCCTCAGCCAGAGGGGTTACCAGCAGAATTTATGTCATTTCCTTGATACTGAAACACAGAAATACTTGCTGAGGCCATAATGAACCCAAGGCCTGGGCAGGAGTGGAAGAGGCAGGCTGGTTATGGGATATGAGACAAGCAGAGAAGGATGTCAGGGGCTTCAAGACGAGACATTAAATCACCTCTGTTTTCACTAAACAAGACCTTATTACAACCTTAATGAACTCAGCTTATGAATGTGCACGTGCTGACGTTCCTCTACTTACGAACAAGTTACAGTCGTTCATAACTTTAAATGTTTGTAAGTCGTTATTCAAGATCATTTTAAGGGTATACGCAAGTACAAGCGACGTGGATTCTGGGAGTAGCGCGGCGGGAGTAGCGTCCAGAAGTCGTACTGGGCGGAATTGGCGCGCAGAAAAAAAACTTGATGTCGCGGACAGGAAGCGGGAGCCCAAGGAACACAAATTGGATTTACAGTCCTCTTCGTTCGTATGTCTGAAAGTTTGTAAGTTGATAGTTCGCAAGTAGAGGAGAGTCTGTACTCTTAAAATGGCATGATGCAGTGTAGCCTGGGAAGCTTCCGGCATATAGTGGTACTCATTTTCAGCCTGGGAGTTTTATGTCCAATTCCAGCCTATTTTGTCTGGGGTACCTTTGATAAATGATGCCACAGTTCAAGTCTTATTATCCCGACAACTATTGAACTGTTTAAGCAGTGATTAGCTTTGGTCCCTCCACAACTGTCCTCAAGCGATAAGGCACACGCTTGCTGCATATTTGCGTGTTTTTCCATGCAGAGCAATCGTGTCTATTGTGTGCGATAAAATTTGCTGGTTACCATTCTGAAATGTCATAGCAGAGTTTTAAATGGAAAATTATTTTGTTTCCAACTGGCTTGGTTTTAAACTTCTCAAATTATTTTGTTGACTGGCACAATAGCTAATCAGCCCACCGGGAGTTCTCCCGAGACTCCTGATTGGTCACTCTGAGAATTCTCCCGCATCTCCTGATTGGCCACTCTGGGTCTGGAAGCTTGTATTCAGGACTCTTTAAAGACTTTCTTAATTGCAATAACTAACTTTCACTTTTTAAAATGTTTATGTACATCACATGAAAGCATAACTTATGGAAATGTTATGAAGATCATATCCAGACTCTTGTAAACTCATCACACACTGGTTGTTGGATACTTTAGCCCAGTCATATATTCAGATTTATGATTACATATGATATCCAGTCTAAACTGGTCACATGCATGCACTCTTACATGGAAAAACAACAGCCAGAGCACACATTTTATCACAAACCCTTAGATTAGTTTTCGTAAACATTCATAATTTTGAGACTCAGCAGTAGACATGTGAACTTCGTTTCTGAGAAATTAATCCTCAGTGTGTGTTTTGCTTTCGTCAGAACATGCTGATGGGACCGTCTTTACTATACTTTCGCAATCAGGGAGTTTCCTTAGAAGGGTTTTTATTCAGTCACAGCCTTTGCAAATTAATGTTTGGGTTATAAATTACTGTCAGCTAATGTCAGAGCTCAAGCCATCTGAGGATTCTGTGCAGAAATCACTCTTTTGGCAGTTTTTATGCTGGGTGAAACTGGACCTCGTGGTGGAGTGCAGTTCATAAGAACATAAGAAATTTACAAAAGAAAGGAGGCCATTCAGCCCATCAGGCTCGTTTGGGGAGAACTTAACTAATAGCTCAGAGTTGTTAAAATCTTATCTAGCTCTGATTTAAAGGTCCCAGTGTCTTAGCTTCCGCTACACTAGCTGGAAGACTATTCCATACTCTAACTACACGCTGTGTAAAGAAGTGCTTCCTCAAATTTGTTTTAAAATGTTTTCCCGCTAATTTCCACTTATGGCCACGAGTTCTAGTATTTAAACTAATGTTGAAAAAGCCATTTGGCTGAACAGCATCCAGACCTGTTAGAATCTTATATACCTGGATCATGTCCCCCCTTAGTCTCCTTTGCTCGAGGCGAAACAGATTCAGCTCAGCTAACCTCTCCGCATAAGACATTCCTCTCAGATCAGGAATCATTCTCATAGCCCTCCGTTGCACCTTTTCTAAGGCAGCAATGTCCTTCTCGTATGGTGATCAAACCTGCACACAGTATTCTAGGTGGGGTCTTACCCAGGAATTATATAAATGTAGTATCACCTCCCTTGACTTAAACTCCACACACCTAGAGATATAACCCAACATTCTATTGGCCTTTGTTATTGCTTCCCCAACAAGAACACAAGAAAATAAGAACATAGAGTAGTTCTGGTCCACACTGTAGCTAGTTTTTTTATGAAACCAGGTCCTGCTGCTTGATGCCATACTCCTTGATGAGGTCTCACATCTCTAGCCTGTCCTCAGCTCCTCTATGTTCCTGCTGTCCCCTTCTGCCACTCTGGTGGTCTATCCAGCCATTACCATTCATTCATGGACAGTTTAACAGTCACTAAACAGCCGGTCTCGTATATGAGTCATATAGTCCATCTGGGGGTTTCTGCCCTCTCGCCTGATGTATTACGTCTCTGCGGAGCCACCTTGTTCCCTGGCCGTCAGTAAATTAGTCTGCCCCAATGTGATAATGATGGCGGCTGTGATGCTGATTATCTCGCTGATACTCTGGCCACTGTGGGACTGCTGTCCCAGCACTACAGCTAGTGTGCTCTTCACCTGGGGATGGAATCAATGTTTTTATGGCTTCCCTTTTAAACCTGGTTCAGTTTTTTGCCAAATATTGAACCACATGTCACATCAATAAAAGCCTGTTCTGGTTAATGTCTGTATGACAAAAAGGGCATTGCAAATCAATATGTATTCTAAGTAACAATAACACTAAAAATAATATTTGATCATTAATTATTCAGTGACTTACAACATTAATAATATGTACCAGATACATGCATTAGATATATATGATTTATCAAACGGTCATGCATAAAAAAATAGCTTCTGTGTATTATTATAAACATACAGCCTAGAAAATCACAGATGAATTATTCTGAAGTCTGGAGATGAATCTCAAGCAGAAATTCAAACGGCAGTCAAGCTGAGCTCCGTTAACGGGGATGAAAAAGACGGCGTTTACCGTGGGTCTCCACGGGCCGGACTGAGGAAGCTGAATGTGCTGTACAGTCAGGTACAAGAGCAGCCAGAGAGCCGAGCGGCTGCTGCCAGGAAGTGGGATATTTCCTGGAATGCGTTTCCCAACAGCAGTGTGTAATAACAGTGCGTCACCCCACAGCAGTGTGTAATAACAGTGCGTCTGCTCCTCCTGTTTTTGTCCTGGCCGTTTTTTTTTTTTTTTACTTAGGCCCATGGAGGGGTCAGCAGACGCCAGACTGACTGCACCCCCCTCCCCAAACTCGAGTCAAGCTGAGCTCCTAACAGAGGGGAAAATATATAAACGTTACCGAGGAGGGCAAATCAAGGGAAGGACCCAGCATTTTGCATACAGACACTATTCCAATTTTCTGAAGGGCATTTTAAAAGAGCCAGCATGTCCCCACTTAACCCCCAAAGTAAACAACACCAAACTCTCTTTTTCCTGAGTTGCGTGCAGCCTGCCCCTGTCCCAACTCTGCAGAACGAGATAAATCAAATGTGTTTAATGCAGATCAGCATTTACATGCACCGCAGCCTGTCCAGCGCAAGCCAGCCCATTTCCTAAGCTCTGCTTTGAAGCTTTTACTAAGCAGCCGGCCGGTTTGCGTCACATGGGGTCCAGACGAGGGCGGCCAGGGAGGGCCAGGGGTGAACATGCCTTACGGTAACATGGTGGGTGACATCACCGCTGGTGACATTCGGCGGCACAGCTTTACGGGAGGGTGACGTCACTCGTCCCCTGGGAGGCAGCTGTCCCAAGTGGCAGCCCAAAGGTCGCGACCCCTCCAGAGCATGCTAATGCTTCCCAGACCCCCAGAGATGGGGGATCGCAGCAGAAGCCACCAGCCTGGGAACTGGGCCCCAGCCAGCATGAAGAGGGCTTCCCTGCACACTCGGTGATCTCTCCTGCGTCAAGCCCTCCCACGTTTTGGCTACTCCGTTCAGTTTGATGTGACATCACAGCAGACGTCGGTTCAGAGCTGACTGCTGGGTCCACGTTGTTCTCATACAGCCACACACAAGGTCATCTGCCGGTTCTTGGTTGTCCAATGATGCATTTCTGCATGACATGGCCTTTGGTTCTGATTACAACCCAAAGCCTTCCAGTACACGCATAAGGTCCACGGGGAATGATTTGTCAGAGTCCGCCAATATAATTGCACTTAAATTACACTTGTAAATACAGTTACATTTGGCATTAATATGGGACATATCGTTTGTCACTCAGCACTAATATATTTGGCTAAGTTTCTGTTTTCAGCTGAACAGTTTCACAGTTTCCCCTTTTTTATTAATAAACGTATAAATGCAAGTTTCTCTTCCATTTTTATAAATTTCATATTGGGCAGTCCTCATTCACACAAGCATCACTAACCGCTTGTCCCGTCCTTCAGTAAACAAAACCGTCCTGATGTCATTAATTTAAAAGGACACATGGCCGAAATTTTCACCTACTTAAACTCCTTAAACAAAAGGATATACGGCTTCCCACAGAACCGTTTTCTCCCCCTCGCTGGTGTATTTGAAAAGGCAGAAAGAGAGGAAAGGGGGTCTGGGGGGGGGGATTTTCAGGGCAACGGGGCGGAGCGGAACTCGGTCATTCAGTGACGGGAAGGTTTGAGGGGGAGAACGGATCTTGAAAGAAAGAAGGATCGGATGGGGGGGGGGAGCCCAAGAGAGCTGTGACGGATTGCATGTGTATGTGGTGGAGGAGAAAAGGTTTAAAGAGGAGGGCGACGTCGCTGTGGATGTTATCATATGGAGGAAATTAAAACTATCTTTTCTTGCGTTTGTGAACTGAAGAGGGATTCTAATGCATCTCCCGGACCATGCGAGAAGTCTTGACCATGAAATTCGCCTGGAGAGCTAAGATGGTAATAATATCCTAAAGCTGTTTACTAGACTGCACGGCTCCGATTCGCCTTGTCAGAGTCTGAGCACTGTGAGAACGAGAGGAGGTCCATGAAGTTTGGGAAAGTAGCGGATGGAGAAGAATGGGAGGGAGGAGTGCCGCCAGCCAATTCTCTTTAAACTGGCTTATACGGATGGGGAACTTTTCTTAAAAAAAAAAAAAAAAAAAGTAGTAATTGGAGATCGATGCGTGTAAAACACGAGACGTTCAAAGCCGAAGACGTTCCGTTGTTCAACGTGGCACGGAAAGTTGCTGCGCAGCTGAAGCGAATATGGGACAATTGCGGAGTGGGAGCGGACCGAGCCGCAGCTGCGCCGACGGGATGAGCACAATAGCGCGATCGGGGTCCCGGCGCCGCTGCTGATCGGCCGCTCCACGTCTTTGTCGCCCACCTTGTTTTGCCTGGGAAGCGCATGGTAACGGGAAACGTCTGCAGTGAATCGGCGACCAGCGCGCGTCCCTGTTTTAAAGTTTCAACAAGTCCCATTGTTACCGGCCGGCCTATGCCTGATTCATTTCCACAAATGCGTTTGAGTCGTAAGATGCTTTAAACGTTAACAATGATACAATTAGTACGTGTTGTATATTTACTAGTTAATGCAAAAATATGATTGTTAAATATGATTTTTATTACAGAACCATTAGACAAACTTGGCTGATGGATACATTTCTCTGCATTGCCTTTAGAAGTTGTTAGTGTGTGACAGTGGGAGATTGATTCTGAATTTATGCAGGAAATACTTGCACATCGTTCAGCCGCGCGGGACATGCGCCCTTCTAAATCTATTCAAAATGTTATAGTTAGCACAAAGAGACTGCGCAAACTGCGGAATCAGCAGGGTTACTGGGTGAATTACGGATCTCCCGCTATTGTTTTTGAGTGCGGACTGGGTGAGTCAGTGAGAGAGGTTTTTATCACACAGCACTGTACAGGAAACGCTGGGGCGCGTACAGTGCCGCTGCCCGGCGGCCGGTATCTGAGGGGCTCCGCCGGCTCCCAGCGCGCCGCAGACACTTCACTGTATTAGACTTAACAGTATGTCAGTGTCAGAAAACAGCGCCATTATGGATTTGGCGATGTTGGTGTATATGGGTCCCTGTGAAAGACTTTTCCCTGGAAAACTTATCTGTCTGAAGACAGAAGAATCAGTCTATTACAGTGTCCACATATACACTCCATTACCTCGTAAAATCGTAAAAAAATGAATAACACAAAGTTCTGTATGGCCTCGACACGGCCTGAATTAATTTTTGATGTGCAATGCAACTTTTATAATTAGAAAATGTTGGCAGTTTATAAAGCCGCTATGTCCTAGAAAACTCAGTATTTTTTTCGGTTAATGGTGAGCGATGGGGCGTGTCTGATTTTACTGAAGTCATTTTTTCCTATCTTTCCCTCATTGTCTTCCTGTAATTAGCAGAGTGGGGGCGTGGGTGAAGGGATGCCGTTACTGTCGCTCCTCTGTCCGCTTGTGAAGTGTGGCTCTGTGGCGTCGCTTCCCGTGTGTGTGGCGATGTTCTGTTATGCCTTGTACTGTCTTGGTGGCCCCAAAGACAGACAAAATGGGCCGCATTGTGGATTGCCTAAGCTTCCACATTGCAGCACTAATCTATGCACCCGAATCATCCCAATGCCGCTCACGAAGTATATCCAGATTTCCACGGATCTCAGCCCTGAGCACATAATTCATACGGGGGCGTATAACAGGGGGGGGGGGGGCTCCTGTCTAGTACTGACGTTCCAGTGCTGTTACTCAGCCCTGACTGCACCATCTGGGCTCTGCCTCTGCTCCTTCTACTTTCCTATCTAATCCTTTTTCCTTGATTAAACAAAACAGGTCGTCTGTCGGCCTTCACTTTGTTTTTTTTTTTGTTTGTTTTTTTTTTGGCGACCTTGTAAACCCAATGTTGTGTCTGTTTGTTTTTTTTTTTACGCAGAGCTCCGTGCAGGACTGGGGGGAGGAGGTGGAGGAGGGGGCCATATACAATGTGACTCTGAAGAGGGTCCAGATCCAGCAAGCGGCCAACAAGGGAGCACGATGGCTGGGGGTGAGAGGACCCCCCCCCCGTCCATACACCACACACACACACCACCCTCACCACCGCTACTTCTCAACACGGATTCCCATTTGTGTATTTATGCCTTGTATTCTGCACACAGTTGGCAGTAAAATGGCCATTAGTATACGTGTTTAGTGTAGCTTGTCATTCCTTTTGATGACAGCACAGCTGTTTTTTTTTTTTTTTTTTTAAATTTTATTTTTAAGCCAGGTTGCCCCAGCAAGTTTAAAGCCAACTGTGACTCGTATGGCTTGGGGGGGGGGGGGAGGTAGCTAAATCCAGGTGAGTGCCAGGTTCATCTCCCCCACAATCCCCTTGACCAGCTAGATAGATGGTACTTCGGTCAACCTCAATGAAAAGGCCACAGGCCTGGCAGGCCTTGGTCCGTCTCCCTGAATGATTTAGACTATTTACTGAGTGGCATTGTTTTGTCAGTGGTACAGGGGGCAGGGAAGTCAACAGACAGTTCCTGGGTCGGTCACAAGGCCGTGTTTTTTCTTGTGGTATCTGAGAAAGGCCAGCTCTGCCTCTGCTTTGGCGAGAGATTCGACGCGGTACCGTGTTTGATTCTCGCGGCTCTGCTAACGAGCAGGTGGGGCTAATTAGCAGGCGGCCCCAGTGATCCCCTTCGCTCTCCTTTGTGGTCCTCAGAGGGGGCTCTAGGGGCAGGACCGTGCAGCAGAATGGGGTGTGTTCTGTTACAGAGTGCAAACTGCACACGGGCCTCTCTCTTCCGTCTTTCTGCTTGTTGACCTCACCGGTGCCCCCAGGTGGATGGGGACCGGCTCCCTCCGGGCCACACGGTCAGCCAGCTGGAGACGTGTAAGATCCGCAGCATCCGCGCCGGCACGCTGGAGCGCCTGGTGGAGACGCTGCTTACAGCCTTCGGCGACAATGACCTCACTTACACCAGCATCTTCCTGTCCACTTACCGCGCCTTCGCCTGCACCGAGGGGGTGCTGCAGCTGCTGCTCGATAAGTACGGACAAGCCGGGGGGGGGGGGAGGGTGGCTGATGGGTCGAAGGACATGGTTTGGTTACTATCACCGCTTTCTGCATGGCTCAACATGTCGACCGGCCTTCCTCTCTCTCAGATACGGCAGCGTGGAGGACGAGGGAGATGGAGACCAGCAACGGCCTGACACGAGGGCGGAAATCCAGAAGTAAGCGTCCTTGGCGATGGATGCCCGTCCGCCTCTGCCCAGTTTTTCCACCATGGCTGACTTTTCTGGTTGTGTTGAATATTTGACTCTGAGTATAATGAGTGTCCAGTGGCCTGTAGTACGAAGCGGGGTTACTGGCTTATCGGGGTAACTTGTCAGATTTAAGGTACCACAGTTTAAATGGACTTCATATTCGTTCACTTACATTGTGCCCAGACTACCTTAAATCCGACAAGTTACCCAGATAAGCCAGTAATCCTGCTTTGTAGTACAGGCCACTGGAGGGCTACAGGATATCGGTCTGTGTTTGGAGTTTTCAGGGTCCACATGGGGCAGGGGAGCAGAGGTCTGGGTGCTGAATGCTGATTTACGACAGGGGGGTGGCCAATCTTCTCTGCAATGGGCCGGTGTGTATGCAGGCTTTTGGGATAACCTATAGATCAGCTGTTAAAACCCAGGTGCAAGGACTCTTCAGCAAATCCGCCCTCTGATTATTAATCTAATTAAGGAATTGCAGCGAAATCCTGCGAACACGACGGCCCTTCCTGGATAAGATCGCCTACCCCTGAATTAAAAAGTTGCCCGCTTTGTATGTACACACTGTTCTCGTACAGAGCAGCCTTTTTTTTTTATCGGCGTCCTTCCTGTTTCTGTGTCAGTGCCCTGGCCTCCATCCTGCGGGCCTGGCTGGACCAGTGTCCCGAGGACTTCCAGGAGCCGCCCTCGTACCCAAGCCTGCGCAGGGTCATGCGGTTCCTGCAGAGGGCACTGCCTGGCTCGGAAGCGCTCCGCAGAGCGCAGTGTCTGCTGGAGGTGCTGCGGAGCCAGGCCAGCCTGGAGTCTGAGACTGACGGTGGGTCGGCGCTTCTGAGCGCCCTGCTAATGCCGCTGATTTTCATCATGCTAATATGCTAATACTGCGTCTGTGTCCTGTACAGGCAGTTTACAGGGTAACAGCCCCTTCTGCCTCGGAGAGGAAGAGGAAGTGGAGGCAGAGACGCAGGACTTCCTGTCCTTTGGTACCGATTTGGTGGCAGAGCAGTTGACTTACATGGATGCGGTAAGGATGTTGACGGATGAGGTGACTCTCACAAGCTTTTCCCATTCACATTTCTCACATTTCCCACTTAACTTGCCTCCTTCGCATCGGCCCTGCAGTTTCTGTTCAAGAAGGTGGTTCCCCATCACTGCCTGGGCTCCGTGTGGTCCCGACGCGACAAGAAGCAGAACAAGCAGAGTGCGCCCACCGTCCGAGCCACCATCACGCAGTTCAACGCCGTGGCGGCCTGTGTGGTCAGCACCGTGCTACGGCAGCGACACATTCGCCCCCACCTGCGAGCACGAGTCATTCAGCACTGGATCGACATCGCCCAAGTAAGCTGTCCCGCCACCCCGTGTCATTTAGGGGGCGTGTGTGTGTGTGTGTGTGTGTGTGTGTGTGTGTGTGTGTACACACTGAGGAAACTTACTGCATGTCTGTGACACTGACAGGAGTGCAGAATTCGCAAGAATTTCTCCTCCCTGCGAGCCATTATCTCAGCACTGCAGTCCAATCCCCTGTACCGCCTGAAGAGGGCGTGGGCCTGCGTGCACAAGTGAGTGTCCGTCCATGCTACCGGTCTGTGCTCCCCCGTTCTCTCATAAATCTCTTCTCGACATTCCACCCGTATCACAGCCATTTATTCTGCCTCTGTCAATCGTCCCAAATTATTGTGCGTCACTTAAATCTGGAAAGCATGAAATTCCCTTTTAAGAAGCTTCCCCCTGTTCTCCTGCCTCGTCACCTCCCAGGGACAGCATGCAGGTGTTTGAGGAACTTTCGGATATTTTCTCCGATCACAACAACTACCTGACCAGCCGGGAGCTGCTGATGAGGGTGAGCTGCGCAAACTCTAAGAGAACTGGAGATTGTTCCATGAAGCAGGATTTCTCAGTTAGCTGGGTTACCTTAAGATGGAAGTCATGATCGTTTTAGGTAAGAGTTTAGGTAAGGAACACTCCTATTGGACAATCAAGACTTCTAGCTTAAGTTAACCCAGCTAACTGAGAAATCCTGCCCTGCGAAACATCCCCCTGAAACGATAGTAATGTCCTCTGTCAGTGCTGGCAGCTTTGGCTAATAGGCCGTTAGCATGAGTTACTTATGGATGCCATTGTGAATATGTCTCCATGTTCTTCTCCACATCCCATCCCAGGAGGGCACCTCAAAGTTTGCCAGTCTGGAGAGTTGTGCTAAGGAGCACCAGAAACGGTCTCACAAGAGGCTGCAGCTTCAGAAAGAAATGGTGAGGGGGGGCGGAGTAACAGTGCCGGGTGGGCGGCAGGGTGCCGTGGGAGTGTGTAGCAGATGCCGGGATCCGCTCTGGATGTGACGCCTCAGCTGTCTCTCCTCAGGGTGCCATGCAGGGGACGATCCCCTACCTGGGCACCTTCCTGACAGACCTGACCATGCTTGACACAGCCCTGCCTGACCTGGTTGAGGTGAGTCCCACAGACTGCAGTGGCCGCTCCTGGCCGCATCTCGCCCTGGGGGGGTGTGTGTTGCAGTGCTGCGCTGTGGTCTTCCTCCAGCCGCATGCTGACCTTTTCACCCCTCTTTGTTTCACAGGAAGGTCTGATCAACTTTGAGAAGAGGCGCAGGGTGAGTTTGGTGACTGTCAGACTGCTGTGGGCCTGGCGAATGAATGAATGTGTCTGTGTGTGTGTGGATTAGGTTTATATTACGTTGTGGGGACCATTTTTCAGGTCCCCAAAAAGATCTGTGGTCAAAAAAAAAGGAAAATTTCCAAAAGTCTCGTATTTAGTTTGGTTACTTATGGTTAAGGTTAGGGCTGGGGGGGGTTATGGTTCATGTTGGAATTAGAGTTTTCACCATAGAAAGAAAGGGAGTCTCCACAAAGATATAATTACAAACCTGTGTGTATACTCTCTGGTTTTCCCTTACTTGCGATTGAATTACCTGTTGACTGAAGGAATCCCTTAATGTTTAGCATTTTAATTCATATCATATTAAAGTGAACACGGGAGCCGCTGGATATAGATTAGTTGTGGTGGCGTGTTGTGGTATAGAAGCGCTGCTGGGTATAGATGAACAGTGGTGGCGTGCTGCGGTATATAGAGCCGCTGCTCGGTATAGATTAGCGGCAGCGGTGGGCCGCGGTATTGAGGTGCCGGTCTTGACCACCTGCTCTGTGTCTGCAGGAGTTTGAAGTCATTGCACAGATCAAGCTGCTGCAGTCGGCCTGTAACAGCTACTCGCTGCACCCTGACCGGCGCTTCCTGCACTGGTTCCACTGCCAGTCCCAGCTCACTGAAGAGGAGAGGTACCCTCCACTCCCCCCCCCACTCTCTTCACCTATGCATGTCCTCCTGGGTTTTCCATGATCCCTCACTCTGTAACCTCCCCCCCCGTCCACCCCCAGCTACACCCTGTCCTGTGAGATTGAGGGGGTGGGAGACTGCAGCCCTACCTCCCCCAAGGCGAGGAAGAGCATGGTGAAGAGGCTGAGTCTGTGAGTCCCTGACCGTACACCCGCCACTCGCCTGTGAGGTCACGCAGCGCACGAAGTACCCGGGGGCCCTCGCTAGACCGCGGCCACTTTGGTTTGACACGTTATATGCTCTCAGAGGTCTGCGCTGTTTGCCAGGTGTGGTGTGTGACCACAACCCCCCACCCAAAGACCGGGAACGAAATGTAGCTCTTGTGTCTAGATACTCTAGCAGACAGCAGTATTTGTAATAACATAACAAACTGTTCCTGCCGACGATTATCCAACTGTGAATCAGTCGGTTCCTGCTTTTATCAATATCTATGTTTTTATCAATATCTATTTTCCTACTGCAATTTTTGCTGCACTTATTGTCATCTTCAGCCATCTGTTAGTCTCTGTAAGTATAACTGATTTTTATACAGAAATAGTTGTATTCTGGTACTGTGTATTGTCTGTTTTTGTCTTTTTGCGTACTGAGCAGTCGTTAGTCATGAACAGTTTCCTCCCGGATAACAAGTTTTATGATTCTGAATAACGTATGAAATTCCAGCCAGACCAACCGGCGCGAGTGTTTTTCCAGCACAGCTATGATGAGAGACGCCCTCTGTCCTGGGAAGCAGGGCTCCTTTAGATTTTTATCCAGTTGACCTGTCCCCCCACAGTGGGATAGACAGCTGGCAGGGGCACTGTCTGTTTCTCCAAGGGGGGGGGGGAAATCACTCTGTAGAAGTCGTTAAGAATAGCACTTGGTTTAATCGTGGTTTTGTAGAGCTTGCTGGGAAATGTGCTGCTTTTCCCGAGTCACAGATGTGCTTCCTCTGGGACACATGCTGGCACAGCAGTGTTTGAGATGTTTACATGCCCCCCCCCCTTTCCCCCCCCTTCCCATTTCAAGGCTGTTTCTGGGAGCCGAAACTGGCATGGCAAGCTCTCCTGTGAGGGAGAACCCTCGGTCGCCACCTGCTGGCAGCTCGGGGGAGAGCATGGACTCGGTCAGCGTGTCCTCCAGTGACTCCAGCAGCCCGTCGGACAGCGAGGTCTTGACGCCCACACACACGCCTCATGTGGCACAGAAGGTACGGCGCCGTATCGATCCTGGTGCTGGTGCAGCCACTTCCTGTGTGATTTCTATGCTGATTTTTAATTTTTTTTTTCTCCTTTCTCTCTGCCCTCCCCAGTTGTCAGAATCTTCTTCCTGCTCCTCTCTGCACTCCATGGACACGATGTCATCGTCATCAGCCAGCATCCCCCTGATCCCGGCCTCCCCGACGCCGTCAGGCTGCTCCTGCTCCCACCGCCGCACCCCCTCCCTGACTCCTGCCTCCCCCTCATCCCCCAGTCTGCCTCCCGCCTACAACACGCAGGCGCAGGACGCCTGCATCATCCGCGTCAGCCTGCAGCATGGTAACGGAAACATGTACAAGAGCATCATGGTGAGTGGCGGCTGCTGGACACGCTGTGTGTGTGTGTGTGTGTGTGTGTGTGTGTGTGTGGAGTTTGCATGTTCTTCCTGTATTTACATTGATTTCCTCTATTAATTCCTGTTTCCTCTCACAGCTCAAAAATATGTGATTGTGCTCTGTGTGTGTGTGTGTGTGTGTGTGTGTGTGTGGTGGGGGGGGGTTATGTATATATTGCATTGTGGGGACCAAATGTCCCTAGAATGTGACAAAAACCTGTTATTTTGATGTTGTGGGAACCATTCTTCTTCAGTTTTATAAAAAATCTGTGAATGCAATCCAAAAAAATCATGTATTGTCTGGTTACTTATGGTTGAGGTTAGGGCTGGGTAGGAGTTAAATTAGTCATTGTTGGGATTAGAAATGAATGAATGGATGGTCCCCACAAAGGTATGAGTATAAAATCTATGTGTGAGTGTCACCAACAATGAGATTCTGTGAAAAGTTTTTTTTTTTGTACCGCTTCAGTAGATTTCACTGTTGTTGTGCACAAGGGCTTTATGTTCACTTTTTAACTGTTATACACAACTGAGTATGGAAGGAGGAGTAACATCACTGAGACCACGAGTGTGTCGTTCTCCGGCGCCGAGTCGAAAGTGAATATCTGACATTAAGCGAAATGATAATTAGCGACTCCTCTGCAGCGAGACGTCATTATGTATCAGCTGAGCAGAGGGAGGGTGCAGATGTGAGTGTGGATGCTGGTCGGTCTGTTTTGCTAACAAGCCTCATCTATCATCAGCTGACCAGCCAGGACAAAACCCCCGCGGTTATCGCGCGCGCCATGACCAAGCACCACCTGGAGGGGGAGCCGGCGGACACGTACGAGCTGGTGCAGGTCATCTCTGAGGAAAGAGGTACCGCAGAGCTCTAGTCCTCCCGCTTTCCTTCATCAAAACCTCCTGCACCGTCTCCCGCCCCTGTGGCATCATACCGCAGTTATACTGGAGAACAACATTCTGACCCAGGACCGGCATGTTGTTGTGGTTCTGGTTCTGATTTCATCGATGTCGTCATTAAACACCAATGAGCTTGTTTTGCTCTAAAAATAAGTTCCAAAAAAACAACATTTTATGGGCATATGGCACTAAATGCCTGTTTTCTGTGATTGTTGAAGTTCCGAGGTGCCCATTAATGCATTCCTCCTCCTCCTCCTCCTCCTCCCCCCCCCCCCCCCCCCCCCCCCC
>JAABNX020000038.1:4289710-4304030 GCA_015163995.2 Mormyrus lacerda
TGTCCATCATTTTTTGTGCACAGATTTCCCTCCACAGCCCACGAACATGCAGCTTAGGTGCATCTTTGTGTGTGTGTCCATCCTTTGACAGTCTGGCATCCCATCCAGGGCAGTCCTATCCTAGGATAGTCTCCAGGTCCCTTGAGACAATGCCCTGCTAATGGGCTTGAAAGATGGACGGAAAGATGGATGAATGAACAGATTGAGTCATCAACACTTTATGATGGAAGTTTTGGTTTCCCAGGAGAGATCTACGAGAACCTCGCGAGCACCTTCCTCTTAGACCCCCAGAGGCCCCTGCTTGTCCGCTACCCGGAGCGTCGCATGCAGCACGCTCTGCGCCCCTCGTACCGCGTGCGCAGCGCCTGCCAGGCGGCGTCGATGTCGGCGTATAGGTTCTTCTCGGAGGGCTTGCCCGTGCTGACGCCGTAGCCCGAGTAGTCGTAGGAGAAGATGTTGCAGTTGATGCGCGTCCCCAGGCCGATGTAGAAGCTGCTCATCTGGCCGAGATCGACTGCGTTGCCGTGAGAGAAGAGGACGGTGAACCTGGGGAGAAACGCAGAGAGCTGACAGAACGACCTTTAGGAGAAACACGGGAGAACGTGGCACGGACAGCAACGCGGAGGAAACTGCGCACATCAAACACCACTGAAGCAGACACTGTACAGCTCCTCTGAGCCTTCATAATACAGTCTCACTATGCTTCTCCCAAATTTATAACTGTTAATTTAAATCAGCTTATTCCCTTCTACAATGAAAGATTGTTACCGAGTGGCAGATTTAAAAATTTTAAAAACACACCATCATTTATAAATGACTATTAATATTCTAAAACAAACACAGGCAAAACATCAGTTGGAAAATTAAAGTACTATACTAGCATCGCTAGTATAGAAGATTAGACACCATGTTCAAAAAGTGGGCACGGGATTGTATGATTATCGTAATCTATACATATTCATGGATCAACTGTCTGGGTTAATTTCTTCAGAATGTGCCAATAGCAGGAAGCCGACATGGGAGTTTGGGGGAAACAAAGCACTTACAGAGAGGAGGGAGAGGAGGAGAGCTCCACAATAAGGAGGTGTTAACCTTCTCCTCCTGTCCCTCCATCATACTCCCAACACATTTCCTTTGTACTATTATTATTATTATTATTATTATTATTACTACTACTGCTTTGACAGGTTCGTCCACCTCCCCACTAACCTGGCTGTCGGCGCACAGCGGATGTACATGCAGCCGATTTTATTTCCACGGCTGGAGCGAGTCAAGAACACTTCAGTGGCATCGAGCTCCCGCTGGGAGTACTGGAACTCTGCACGCTCCGTCAGGTGGAGCTTCCATCTGCCTTCTCCGCCGGTGGCGCCACCTCCGCTGGCCGCTCCGCCTGCAGGGACGGTGCCGCTGCTACTACCACTGCCGCCGCCGCCACTGGAGCCCCGAGACCGGAGGCTGGAGCCTCCCGCTGCTCCACTAACGGCTGAACCAGTCTCCAGATCCGGCAGGAGGGCGTAAGTGGGCTCAGGGGGTAGGAAGGCCAGCTTGGCGGCAATGCGGCCGGGACACGGGGGGCAGCAGAATAAGCAGCACAGCTCACTCACAGACAGGCCGTTCATCTTCCACTGCAGAGGGAGAGAAGGGGGATGACCATGGCCGAAATGTGTCACCCTAGAGAACAAGATACACACAGCAACACATCTGCTATTTCTAAGCACGCCTTCCTAGAGAAACGTACTTCAGCGTCATGCAAGGCCCTACCAAGCAAAACATCCTAAAGATGTGCTAAGCACCACTAAAGTACAACATTAACAATATGCTTCACAGCAAAAGATGTGTTCAACTCTGTTACTGACCAAAAAAAAAAAAAATTAAATCAGGCGACCTCAAGCGGTTGGACAGTGAAGGTTGTAAATACATATCTAGAAATCAGTTGTAGTGAATGAGGCTGGCTATGATTTAAAGAAAATTACCTGATAAATAATCTTGATTTCCACGCAGATCCTTTGATAAAGACTTACACGCACAAAACTGCTGAAGTAGCTACGATACCCCAACACTAACCAGCGAATTCTGCCCTGTTAAACACATCCATCACAGTAACTAAATATAAACTAAAATGTGTATAGTTGCAAAAACATCAATCGTTACATTATTAACTGCTGCTAGGAAACTCGGAACAGTCGGACACTGAAAATCAGGGCTAATGAAGAATGATGTTTCTTACAGAGCAAGAAAAAAACGAAAAGGGGCACAGAATTACATAGCTAACTATCCGAAAGCTATAATTAATGCACGATCAACAAAATGTTTTCTCTCATCCATTTTAACCACACAATCCATGTCTCTAAATTAATATGAAGGGCTAACGCGATGCACCGAGCACAGGTGCCGGGGTATTTCTTGATTAAACCGGCAAGCTGGATAGTTTGCTGTCCGATCTACCGGGTCGGTTGTTGGTGGACGTGCAATGCGGCTATCTAACAAGCTAGCTCAAAACATCCCCAGGGACCGACTGGTCAAGCAGCGTGGAGACAGCTAAATGCTCGTTATGATTGCCTCCTCTTCGTGGCCGATCGGCAGCCTGTTACACGCTTATAATGGACCGAACCGCCTCTTGGTGTTAATGGCATCACGACCGCACCGATGTCAGTGTGAGAAACGGACACGTATTGTTTTAACTAACCGGAGCGGACTGTCACACCGCAACCACCACCGTCTCTAGCGAAAACACCGATTCAAGTTAATATAAAACCAGTCTGCAGGTATGGAGACGACAGCGTTAAATGTCTTGCCTGAAACCCGACAAAAGCCCGGCGTCCCGAATATTCGTCGTAAGCACTAATCTATCTAAATAAAAAACCCGTATCATTAACGCGACAATTTATTCATTTGTCTGTCCGTCTAATTTTACAGAATTTTTCCTAAAGCTGTCCCGGCGAACCGGGAAGTGACGAAACAGGAAGTTACGCGTAGACGACACGCGCACTGGCAGCGTGCTCCTGTGACTGGAGGCGACCGTGTTTTTTGAGTTTGACGTATTGCGTGTGTCCGTGTTTGTCTTCTCGCTGTGCTGCTGAAACCACATTCCATACATTTAAGTATAGATATAATCAAATCAGTCGCAGCTCAGATATCACACATATACATTTTGATGTCAGGTATAATTACATATTTTATGTTTTTCTTAGTATAGTTACGTTCTAAATAGACTGAAACACAATATATTTTTGTAACAAAATATGTACCATATTTGGTGTGCTCGAATTATGTAAAAGGTGTAACACTTCACTTATTTCTGCACGGCGTCGATTAGCCACAGTCCTTGTTTTAAAAGCGCTGGAAACACTAATCGTTATCTTAATGTGGTGTGGACTTTTGACAACAGCCTGAGGGAATATCACTTTTGGTGAAATGTTAATATACATGTGTTATTTGGTCAGAAATAAGAGATCGGCACAGAGGTTTAAACTTATTTCTGTTCATTACTGAAAGCAGTAAAAAGGAAAAGCGATCAGGGGAGATGACTAGGATTTGAGATGACATTTATGTGAGACTTCATGACCATCACAATTATTGACAAAGGGGCGAAACCAAAGGTAAAATAAGAAGTACAAAAAGCTGGTACTGGAACATAGGTTTCACTGCAGTGTTACTATATGTACAGGGATGAACAGAGGGGTAAACTGAACAACGTAGTTTGCAGTTCAGTAAGGGTGTAATATATTTTCTAGAAAGAATTCACCAAATTCACTAGAAGGTCAGAACAGTGTGCACTGATATGTAAGCTCCCTTCTTAACAGGAGGAATGTTTTTGGAAACAACTAATTATGAAGTTCCCTGCTCAACAGATGACTGATTATAGATTCCCAGCAGACACCGAAGAAGCTATAGAACATTTCTGAAGGGCATGTGTGTCTAATCCTTGCCTTGTATTTAATGTTCAAGTCACTTGATTGAATACCAACTTTGAGTTTATTCAGCCCTCTTTTTGAAAATGTGCACTATATCCCTGTGGGGAAAATCACTTTTTGCCTACCCTATGCATGACACTCATAGGTGAAAGCAGGCCTGGCAGCAAACGGCAGCCCCCTCTAGCAGCACCCATGGAGCTGAAGGTTAAGGGCCTCACTCGAGGGCCCACAGCCATAACTATTCTGCCAAGGCCAGGTTTGAGCCAGTAAGCTTCTGATCACAGGCCCAGGGCTTAACACACAGAGCTACACGCTGCTCCCAGCCAATTAGGTTTGAACCCAGCAGGAATCTGAACTTTTGGCATAATCTTAGCATATTATCTTACATTAGCCAATGATAATTTTTTTTTTGTATGTAGACACCATGGAATTATGAGCAACTTTAGCAGGTGTGATTAATAATGTAAGAGGAAGGTAATTTACAGAAATTCAGAAGAGGAACCCACCCGTAAGAAAATAGCGGGGGCTTATTAAACTGACAATATATACATTTAAAATAAACTTTGTTTTATTGTTTTAAACATACTTGGACACACCATACAATCCTAAAGGTTATAAAAATGGAAAGTGTCACCTGGTAGAACCTCTAACAGGGCTGACTGGTATCTCATAACCAAGGTACTGACTTCTGGGACGTCCTGCTGCGCTGCTCCTTGCCCTGAAAAGAATTCAGCAACTTCTTCCTCCACCGATCATGCTGCGCTCATAATTCACCCATTCCATTTACTGCACACTTCCTACTAGCCATTACCAGGCCAAATGCAGCTATGCTCGTTTCTGAACAAAGACATTCATTCACCATAACTCTGCCCAGCTGAGGACCATGACTGAACCAGGCGGGCAACCAGTTTCCTTAGCAGAAAGCAGGAACCAAAAATCACATTTGACTGCGTATTGCCACGTACAATTCCCTGGCTCCTGTAGCCGGTGTGAACTACCACAGTAGAGTATTTAAGTTACCAAAACATGGCTGCTGGTATTTCATAAAAGAAACGGCACAATGTAATGGGGGCGCAGCTTCAGCCTCTAGAGAAAACGCCGGTCCGATCCAGAGGGCCAGTGCCAGGTCACGCTTCATTTTGTATGAAAGATTGTCACCATGTACTACAGACCTCACAACCATGCCATGCCAAGACACCCAGCCACGTTTTGGAGTAGCCAGCCTCATTATTTAAGTCCAAAGTAAATAAGGCTTTGTGGAAGGTTAATCACATGTAGCATGTATCCCCTTATAACAGGAGAGTATAGCTCACAAACATGTCGTCCAAGTAATGTTAGGGCTTGTTTCAGAAGCTCAAAGAATTTGCACTCATTTTTCTGGATACACAAGACATTCGACTGTCTTGTGCAAAAAACCAATCAAACTGCAAAGACAGAAAAATTGTACCATTTACTGCCTGAGGTAAAACAGCAAGAACTCTCTTCTTTCATAATTAATCTGAATGACATCTGGCTCAGATTAGGAAGTCGTCAGTATCACCTTGTGAAGACAAATGCCAGTACTTCCAAATAAATTTTTCACCTGGCCATTCTGCGAGAGGTTTAGGTCCATAAAAACGAAGCTTTAAATTTTGTTTACAAAAGGTGTATGTGAGGAAGCTGGCGTATGCCCAGAAAGAAAAATCACTGGGCGTTTGACACAGGAAGAGTAAATCATTCAGAGGGGGATGCGTAAATTCTCCATTTTAAAAACGGCATACCTTACAAAAATGTATACATAGCACACATTCAGCATCATCTGCATTAACTGGGATTCAATGTGTTTCAATGTGAGGTCTGGTTAAGAAACTGCAATAAGGATGGGGGGGGAGTAAAAATGGGCAAAGTTGCTTACCATCTGCTACAGAGACTTGAAGCATATTCAGCCTGGAGGTCAGTTTAACAGTATAACAAGTAGAACCTGAAGACACTTGGCAAACAGAAACCACACTGAAATGCCTGTCAAACAAAACGATGTGCATCCGTCTGTCTGCTGGGGGTCAGGGGCAATTTCAATGACATCATACAAGTTAGGTCTCAGCGCTTTGACTGAAGCCACTGCAACTCAAGGACAGGCACGGCCTGCCAGTGGCGGGGCGCTAAATCCCAGCAGTGCCACTGCACTGAGTAAAAACCAGCTGCAACCGAGCAATGACAAACACTGTACACACCAAATAAATATGCAACCCTTCTTTCACACTCATCTGAAAATTCTACATACTAGATTATACTAATAGTAACCATATGGTATTTACATCTGAAACAGAGTCCCATTAATTCGGGGTTCAATAATACATGTTACCAGTCAATACACTGTGTTAATGTTGCATGTGCATCCAGGCAGCCTTCTGTACCAGTGAATGTTCATTTTTGGAAAATTAGTTTGTGTCCAAGTCATGACATTTTCTCTTCAAATGTACAGGGTATGTAAATATAGTCTTCATTACCGCTTTATGTCAAATCAGTCCAGTACAATTTCACATACAAAATGGATTTTCTTCTTCACCAAAAGATAAAATTAAAATGAGATGTTTCTTCTTGGGAACTGCTTGGTGATCGTTATAGACCAGTGCTTTATCGGCGCGCTGACAGCAGAATCTTTTTTCAGCCACCGTATTAACATTGCTCAAATTATGAAGTACTTCTTGCAGTAATGGACAAGTGTGTATAGCTTAACATCTCAAACTTCAGTTTAATGTACCATCACTAGAAATGTAAAAAGTATCTGGCCTATGCAGGAATTCTCCTCACTCAAAGTACATAGCAGATCAATTAAACTTCTACCTAATGAACTACCCTTGTCCATAAACCAGATATTGTATTAACAGGACTGTACTCCATTACATAATAAATTGTATTCTCTTGTTGGATACATAATCAAAAATGCATAATCCAAAAGGTTAAAAGAAGCACAAACCTCATGATTCACCCACAATGCCGGCAATCTTTCAATAAAAACCAATCAAAGAGAAAATAAATAGAATGCAATCACACAAAAATCAAGCTAGCTACAATATATTAATATAGATCTTCTGGTATCATACGCACGAAAAAGAAAAAAAATCTCAATCACTCTTTTCACAATTTCACAGCCTCCACCTCTTAAAAGGTTATTTCAGTATGATAAAGGTTAAGATCATGTATTTTAAAGGGGGAGGATCTTCATACATCAGAGCGCTAATAGTGCAGAGTCCATTCACTTGGGGAAAATACCGTCCTTGGGTTACAGCAATACTGCTAACTGTGCCTCCCTGTCATTCCCACAGATCGCTATTTAACTGTTTGCCAAAGCCGCTCCCGCCCCCTTAGGTGACCTTCGAGCACATTTACCTAACATTTGGGGGGGGGGGGGGGAATACAAAACCACACACACTTCAAAAGTTCAGAAAAATGGTTAAAACTAAAAATGCCCCACCCCCCCACAAAGCAGTATCAGATACCTTCCAAACGCCACACAACCATTCTGTCTCTCTAAGGAGAACAAGCATCCAAACGAGCTACTGGGCCACTTGCACCATCACTTGTAATAAGGAAGATGGCGAATATGCAAGCCCCACCCTCCTTGGCCTACAGAGTACAACTGAAGAAAGTCATTTCATCCGGCACGTCATTTGTTCCAAGCCTGCGTTTCTAGGGACTCTCCGTCTCCTTTCTCACAACTTCTGGATCTTCTCGGCCACCACTACAGGGTTCTCCTTGCGAATACGGGCTGCGGCAGCTCCTCGATAGTCATAGGGGCAGTCGTGTTTGTCAGAGTAACGATGGATGGCGCAAAACTGGTTCCCACAACGGCAGTCGAAGCCTAAAGACGGGACAGACAGTGTCAAAGTGAACATTTCATGAACAGACTGAGAACATTATTGCATGTAAACCTTGTATCAGCCCACAAATCGGTTAGGACTGTCACTGGACTCGTATCAGACAATGATGAAGCTGCAAATAAGGAGGAGGTCAGGATCTCAAAGTGTCCTGTGACACCAACAACTTGGTTTTAAACAAGACGACCAAAAAAGTTATCATGGACTTCAGAGGTACTAAAAAGGACAAAAAAAGCCCTGCAGCAAGTTATAAGAGCAACACGCTCGAAAATGGCTAAAAACACCATTACTGACATCACTCATCCTGAATACACTTTGTTTGAGCGCCCCCCCATCAGGAAGGAGCTTCAGGTCAATTTGTACATATACAAAGACAGACAGATAGCCACCCCAACAGCTATAAACCTGCTGAACTCTGAGAATCTCACACTGAACACATACAATAAGTCACGCTGGATGTGCAATATACTGTCCACTCTTAATTAATAATGCGCAATATGTGAATAATTTATGTCGCTGTACACTAGTGCGATAATGTGTATTCTGGGTATTCTGCCATGGTTAGAAATAATCTGGTTGAAGATTTAATATTATATATGGCATCCTGATAAAAAAAACATATGTCAAAGTATTTATTTCATTGAGCTTTATTTTGCATTTATTAATTCAACTTGGGGTTGTCATAGTGTTACACAATGACAATAAAAGTGCTTGAAATTAAAATCTTGCTTACCTCCCTGAACATCAACATTTGCAGAATACAACGACACTTTCGTCTTAAAAGAAAGTAACACATGGCCTATGAATAAAATGTTTAATGCGGTTTCCTTAAAGGAAATTTTCACTCATTTTCACTATTCATTATTTTATTTTTGGGGTCCACCAGAATACATTTGCATGCTTCAATGTTCCAAAACACATTTTCCTCGATTCACTGTCCATGACTATCTGAAACAGAACGCCTCACCCACGATGAGCCCAGCGTGCTCTGATTGGTCACCTACCCCTACTAGTTCTACCTCTGTGTTGTAGAGAGAAGACAGATCCTTGCAGGTAGGTGGCCAATAAGCATTATGTTACGAAGTGACCTCACCATGTAGCGGAAGCAAGGACTAGAATTCCAACTAGGCATTTCAGGCATGTTAGAAAAGAGCAGTTTTTGTGAATATTACTCCCTTTGGTATGTACTTTGGGCCTTGAGACTTTGCAGACCATTTTCTTGCACATAAACCTATAAAGCACACTAAAAGGAACGAAAAACAGAAAAGTATAATAGATCCCCTTTAAAAACAGCAGCAGTGTAGCCCTGAAATAAACCCCGAGCTCTTGACACACCCGGCTTGCGGAGTCTTACCCGTGAGGCCCACTTTCTTCCTGCAGGTGAAGCAGCGTTTCTTCTTCTTACTTTTGTCAGGGGTCTGGTCTCCATCAGAAGACGCCTGTGCTGCTTCCAGGGCCAGACCTGATAACATCCACAGTAAATCTCTGATAAAGCACCAATGACAACAATAAGCTTCACACGATCTGAAGACATTAAGTTCATTTGCAAATATCTCATGACCGTTATGATGATGGCTCACGACATTCAAAACTGCAAAGGTCAAGAAAGTAACCATGACGACATTTCTAAACAAAACCGTAATAAAAGCAGCAATCAAACGGGAATAACAATATGACACTTCACGCTTTATCACCCTCAAATTTCACAATCCTGCAGAACAAGTTTCGATAGAATGGGAAAATAAACACATCATGTCTGGGTCTCTCATGACGACTCGATTTCCCATGAACCATTTTGAAACCATGACAGTATCATGCAGAAACAATATGAGCTTTCGCATGGTGCATTTAGGAGTATCATGCAAAATAAATCAAGATAAGTGTCCTACGTTCCCAAAGGGAAATTATATTACAGACACCATGACACAGATAAAAATAAAGCTACCTTTGGAAACCACTATGCAGAGTAAAATTCATACAAAAGGTTAAACACATTACTTGCAACTCAAGTACACTCAAGGTGGAAAATCGGAAGATACTTACTATCGCGAGCATAACGAGAAAAGGATAAATGAAATTCCCAGCTAACTTCTAAAAATTATGGTCATTATTCAAACAAAGCTGCAAAGAGGTGAACTGAACCAGCTGTTATAAGGTTGTCTAAATATAAAAACCAGGGGTCTGCTTTAGTACTTAATGCTGCAAATCTGTCTTGATGCTGTAATGCACCACAACACACCCATGTAAAGTGCCTTGGGGGGATGACTGTCGCGAAAGGCGATATATTCAAAAAAATTAATTGTGATGTCCAAACAAACTACATGTGCAACATTAAAAATGTGTCTCTCTCCAATTGAAGTGCCTTCGCCAAATGTGCAAACGTAACAATCCTAACAAACGTAACAGTGGTTAATGTAAATTATCCACTTCACTGGGAATTCATAAAAAGCTTATGATTAGAAAATGGAGGAATATACACACCAGGGGTTAATATTACGAGGACTGTGCGTTCGTTTCAAGGGTGCACTAAACTTTTCAGGCTTCTAGGTTAGGTTAACACAGAATATGAGGAATCTAAAATATGGAAGGTACTGCTGAATTACATGATTTCGCTGGTTATTTTCCTTCAATAGACATGCAAAGATGACCAGAGAGAAATGAAGATGCTGCAATAACTTCAATGTAAAATGCAACCGTTACCCTTGGGAGAGGATGATCCCTCCTCCTCGTCTTCCTCAGCCCGGTCAGAGTCAGCTGCACTCTCCTGGCTGATGCTCATAGCCGTCATCTGCTGGGTAACTGGACTGGGGGAACTGATACCAGCACAGACCAACAGTGTGAGGACACATACAGAACATTTGTTTGATGTTTCCTATGCAACATGACTCCACAACCTGCACATTTTAAAAGGTGCGCCGGACAGTGTCTTCAAATCCGATCTAGAGACAACACAAAAGAAGGTCTTTCTCCACAAACCTTGACGTCCTTTCTTCAGACTGGGCAGCCTCATCGGCACTGGGCTCTGGGACACTTTCGACAGAAAAGCCGATACCATCAGAAGATCCTGCAGGTGGCGTAGCGGCTGTGCGTGAGGTTAAAAACAAAAACAGCAACGTCATAAGACACAAGATATGGCACCAACATGATTCATATACAAAAGCAGGGATCTTAGATTGATAGATAATTTATTGACCTAGTGGGAAACTTAGAACTTCAGTAACATACACATATGAGGCGGTAGCCTCACCTTTCTCTCCAGGAGGGCTCGTACGGCCGCTGGCCTGCTGCCTCTGAAGGTGTTCCTTGTAGCAGACCGAACACATGCCGCTGGTGCGAGGGCTCCCGTAAAAGCCACACCCCGTAGCGCACAGCATCGGCACCTGGGTCTGATTGGTCTCCTGAGCCATGCTCTTTGATGGGGATGGGGGGGGGGGCAGGGGAATGGGGGTGCAGCTCTGGAAACAAACAGGTGACATTCAATTAATACAAGCCGAACCTGACAAATGGATTGTCGCAATGAAAAATTCTTGGTGGGGAGAAACGGAACATCTATCTTCAGAGACGACATCGATTCAGTTTCAAAACAATTTATAATTCAACATGCAAGTTTAATTGTTTAACCCTTGACACAAGGTTACATCGCATTGCCAAGCAATCTCCTCTTCTCAGTTGTACAGTATACTGTAGAAACAGGTGACTGCATCTATTTATAATTCCATAAAACTACAATTCCTGAAGGGTGGTGTTGTGGAAATCCCTGCTGTTCATTTCAAAGCTTAAGGATGTCTCAGTGTATATGTAAGAAAAAAAAATCTGCATACGGCAGAGAAAATTAGGCGACTCGTTTTGTTCTCATTTCATTAATACTTCATAATATTCTTTCAGGACCTTATCTGTGTATTATGCACTTTTTCACACGTTTGCACTATGCGTACTGTCCTTGCACCTGCTCTGCCTCATACTACGGGCTTGTTCGTCTGTGCTCTATGTACGCACAAGAATTTCCCTGGGGGAGGGGGGGGGGGAGTTAATCTAATCTAAACATCAGATCTATTCAGATGCATTACTCAGCTATTAAAAAGTTGAATTATGAAAACACACAGATAAATAAGCGTCCTCAGCCCCTAGGCAGCAGCTTAGCAGCATGTACTGCCGTAGTCAAACAAGATTTTCGAACTTAAGTCACAGGTTTAAGACCCAGGATCAGAAGTTTCATTCTACATCACCAGTACACCCGGTATCAAAAGCTTTATAGCTACCTGACCTTTATTAGCAAATAATAAACCTGGAATATTCATCAGTTCCTCAAAACAACTCTCCATGATACCTTTCTATGTTAAAGAACGATAAGAGGGAAAAAACACATCCTACTTAAAGTCAAATCCCATATAGAGTTACGTTGTTGCGCTTACACGTAACCAACACATCGTGCATTGTAAACACGGTTACACCTTAATCTCCCCTATTGATTGGGTAGGTGGAGGTGGTCTTCGTGCAGTTACGGAAAAACGACTAACATCAGGCCATTACTGTAGTCCGGGGCTGTTCGGGGCCTGCGCCGCTAGACACACATTTCCTCTGAACAAACCAGCTGAGCAACTCCACATCTAGCCATCGCCACCTACCCAGTTACCGGAGTCTCTCATAAAAGGCACGATCGTTATCGCCAAAACGTATCGAAAGACTGTCGTGCCCAGATACGGGAAAGGCTTTGTTAGCCCTCGCCTGGCTGTTAATTGGAGCCAGTTCTGACTGCCCCGTTTTCAATTTCAGGACCGAAACAGTGGGGGACATTACTGGGGGGTGTGTGCTGATAAAACACAATCACGTCGACGTCAACTCGACATAAAACATACTGATTCGACTTAATAGCTAGCCAGCGCTAATTTAGTCACAATACTGGCGTAAGGCACGAACAAAGCCTACGTGTAATTACCCGGGCGGCCGGGTGCCCCGTACCGACGAGTACATCGGAATTCGTGAGGCTCCGTACCGAGCTAACAAGTTGAAATCTTAAATTTCAAATCCCATAAACACGAGTGTGGGTTAAAAATGGATAGGAAAAAATGTAATAGACTACGCAATTATTTAAATGGGCTACGCCAAGCAACTAAAATATTAACAACTGTAAAACAGTGAAACCGTTACACCTAGCGCGCTAGGCTAGCTCATACATACCAGGTTTTGTCCGCAATTCGCTTTGGTATTTGAGAGCCGTCCTCCTCTCAGGAAACAAACGTAGGTACCGGCGACACAAGCGGCAAAACGGCCAATTTCAGGCACTGCTGGTCTTTAAACGCGGAGGTGGCGGCGCTGCCGTCCTTCGCGGCTGCTTAGCTCGTCGGCTACGGCCGATAGCCGGGGACCTTGGCAATGATGTAACGAGCGGAAGTGACGACATCCAGCAGACTGACGGACTATATCAGTCCGCTTTCAGTCTGGACCGAATCGACCGGCTCTTCCCACTTTCTTCAGGGGGGTAGGAGGTGTCCAGACCTGGATCTCGGGATCCCCAAACAGTCTCCAGATCAGGGGCCCGATCCGTTCTGTAACCCACCCACCTTATGAAAAATCAAAAACAACCCTGGACAGGGGGCCAGCCCATCGCAGGGCACACTCACACACTGTTACCATTCACTTACATCTACGGGCAATTTATTAACTCCAATTAGCCTCAGCATGTCTTTGGACTGTGTGGGGTAAATCGGAGTACCCAGAGGAAACCCCATGACGACACAGGGAGAACATGCAAACTCCACACACACACATGTAACCCAGGCGGAGACTAGAACCCTGGTCCCACTGCGCCACCATGTCACCCCTTCAATAAATGTTCATAATCATATTTAGGTCTTCTTCCACTTCTGTAGAATATTAAGCGGCGCCCTTTTTTAGCTATTGTTAGAATTAGTATGGACCCATGCTTGCCAATGAACATTTAATGTAAATTAAGAAATATTTGGTATGGCTGCAATAGTAGCAACATTTTGAATTTTATGTGATGTTTAATTCTAAGGAATAAGGTACCAAATCAGGCATGGTACATCTTGCATATGGTAGAGTGAAATGCTGAAATTTCAATTGCAGTGGAAATGAAACCAAGAATTTTACAGCATACACGAATTAGGAAACACCATATAGGCCCTATCTGCTGACTAGAGAAGTTAGAAAATAAGTGAGGCTCTGAGAAATGTAAGTAGTGGTTTTGTAGTTTATAACACATCATTTATTGCAGTTTTAATGCCACATTTTGCACCGATGATCCTTTCAGAGCAAGACCCCAGAATTTAGGAGGCATACAAGACATTGGAGGATGGTACAGGGCTTGATTATGACATGAAAAATGTTCCCACACAAACTGAACTACAAATCATTAACATCATGAAGTTACTCTTTTAGTCTGGTATTAGACAGCCAGGGACGGATTATGGGTTGTGTGGGCCCTTGGGCAAAATGTTCGCGAGGGCCTTCCCCCCCCCCCCACCACAATTCAAGGGCCCTTGGCAGCCAAACGCCCTCCCTCCATGTTTCCATCAGAGGTCCTATAGG
>JAABNX020000038.1:4313459-4335315 GCA_015163995.2 Mormyrus lacerda
AACGCCAAAAAAGAACGTTGTCACCTCCTTCATTATGTGCCACGCCTCGCAACTAAAATTAAACTAAAATAAAACTATTCACATCAAAGGCATAGCGTTGGTTTAGACACTGGTAAGGAACAAATCACCTCGAACCCGTTGCGCCCATAAACACACAAGGTGCTCCCAAATGGGTAAAAACCTGTCCCACTATTCATACCCAAATCTACGCCCTTGATTCACATTGTAATTTCGGGGTATGTCTCAGCCGTTAACTTTCCAGGGTAAAGGTCACAAAGAGATCAAAACCTTTAACGATTACCAATATACCAAATTATTTAACAAACCAGGGACTAAAAATCCAATTAAAATAGGGATACGCACCTATGTTTTGTTAACAAGACACAGAAGATATTATCTTTAAGGTTGCAGCGTTTCGAGTCCATAGTACATCCAGCACGGCCACCTGCTCTATATTATATTATTATTACATTTTGGCTATTCATCCAAATGAAAGTCCAGATGTCAAAGTACGACTGTGTAGCGTGAGAAATGCCACGAAAACAATGTCACAACAGCCGCTGTGCCAGGAAACTAACTACGGTAACAAGGACACACAGGACTGATCAACTCATAGGCTACATAACACTTTCAGCTGTCCTTTTGACATTGCTATTTTTAACGGCCTAGTGTTTGTCAATAAGAATAATACTCTCGGCGATATTGTATGACGTTACAGATAATCAGTGCTATAGGCCTTGATAAGTTATTCAGAAACGGAAAGAAAGGGCTCCGTAATGAGGCACCATTAGGATTTGGTTAACAGTAATACTACAGCGTGGCCGGAGAGTTGCAAATATCAAATTGCACGCACTTATCACCAAAAGTTTCCCTTGCTTGCTCTGGAAAGCCGATGTGCATACTTACCGGATCCCCGCTGCAAGCTCACCGCACCGAGTCCTGCGGAGAAACGTTAAGTTACGGAAGTTACTAGACCTTAAGTTTTAGACTTCACTCTGGTAGTACGCGATTGCGCCAGTTATTAAAGAGGTAGGCGGTGAATAACAGTCCAGATGCCAGGATGCATGGCTGGACAAATAATAAAAAGTCTGACTCATCGTAACGATTCTCAATCACTTTGCCGAGTGTACGTCCACTATAATTGAGAGAGAACTAAAGTTTACAGATAGGCGTTATATTCAACTTCAGGAGATTTACATCGGAGAGGACAAACAGCTGGGGATGAGCAGCACTTTATAAGTGTAACTACAGGTTGACAAATATGTTGAGTTCCATGGTACGACACATAAATTTAACTTAAGTGTACAGTATATGCAGTATTAAGATACAATTATGCAGCTACGGTACTCTTGTACCAGGTAGTTTTTCCTCGCCACTGTCGCCTCTGGCTTGCTTTCTGGGGGCATTGGGGCAGGGATATTGTAGTGTTTTGAGACAATGTAATGTGAAAATTCGGTATACAAATAAAATTCTATTGAAAGAAATACATAAACATTAATTGTAAGTCAACTCATAAATACAGCTACAGTGCAGAGCAAACATTGTTATTGGTGCACGTGGTTTGAGAATCTAAACTCAGACTCTAAAACAGTCTCACTCTTTTTAAACGAATATTAAAAATGAACGAAATCCATCCATCCATCCATCCATTATCGCATCCCGATCAGTTTCGCAGAAAATATGTAAATATGTTATCGTCAACGTTACCGTTACATATATATATATTACAGTACAAGTTACAAATTTTAATAAACACATTTAAAATTGCTTTAATAGGACTTTATTAAACATGAAAGAGATCCCCCGCCACCACCTCCACGGGCCCTCAAGGAAAACAAACCGTAGGGGTATATGTCGTAAATGAACGAATGACTGGACAATTCTGGACGATTTGTTGTTTTCAGTTGATGGAACTCAAAAGAATCGATTCTCTGAAAAGAACAGTGGTGTCCATCTCCACATAACCACAAGTTAATGTGGGTGTCAATGGCTAAAGGGCTGATGTATTTCCCAGTTCCACCGCAGCGGGGCAGTCCTGCTCTGCATTCGAGCTTTCGTGGGGGCAAATAACAGTAACTGGCCAAAAGCGCCCTCATCTGGTGTACGTAGGCCTACATAATCACGGTAGTCATGAGTTACACACCCATGCGTCCCAGTTATATTATGATTATTTTATTGTTTTTAAATAAAAAAAAACTATAAAAGCTGAACCTCTAAGAATAAGTGGAAATCACGTATAACTGTGTTTAAAAACAATTGCGATATGGTTAAATGCCACAAAGGTCTCTGCTGTTGAAGCCTGGTGTTTCACTTAACGTAAACTGTCCTGACAACATACGTCTAAATGAATGTTTGTATCTATTATTGTAAAGTCTAATTTCTGCGTAGAAATTTATAAAATTTAAAAAAGGAGAGCAGGAAAGTTCTTGAGTCTCAGGTTGACTGCTATCTAAACATTCCAGGAGAGGATTTTTATTATACTGTCTGACTTCAGAGGGGATTTTTATTAAAATTTATTAAAATCTAGCTTGACTTAATAGATTTTTTTTTTTTTTTGTATACGGCTTTGTTACGGTCATTAAGGGAAAATTCCTAGAGGGGAACAGATTGTCATAAAATATTGAAAAAAACTGGGGATACTTAATTCTGGTATTAAATTCCTTCAGAAAATTAATTCATGCTCCAGTTCATGAATGATAGCTTGTATAGAACGAAACAAAATGAAGGGGATCTCAATCGTCAACATTTAACCTAAGTGTTCCGTTGGATATTTTAATGTGTAACTTAGGACGTTGTTTTACTGCTATACGCGGTTGTGCCCTCTTGCACTTGTGGGTCAGGTACGAGGCTCTATGCTCTTTGAGGTAATTCTTCCTTTCATGTTTTCTCAGGATCCACTTGCTCTAACATCCATCTGTTGATGTGGGAACCTCAGGCCCTGGGGGGACAGGGTGCCATCTGGTTTCTGTTAAACGCAAACTCATCTTTACACTTTCATTTTCCAGTTGTCTAGAATATATGTTCGTCTATGATTACAATATGGCATGAAAGTCTTCAGGGTCCCATGATACAAAGTTACATACTGCTGACCCGAGGACATGTGAGTCAGGATGAATAGATTATCACCAGGTCGCCCACCTGCAGCTGAAGAACTGCTGCTGCAATCTTTTTCCCCCCCCGATCTGCCTGCTTCCTTGCATCGGAATGAGATCATTGAGAAGCTTACCTCCCCGGGAGCAGAATGAAATTCTTGATTCCTCGGCCTTCAGGGAGGGACTGAACAGAAAGGGCTAGAATTACTCCGACTCCCAAGATGGCCCAAGCCACCTGGACTGGTCTAGTGTGAAGGGTGTTGTGTGCGTTTGCGTGGCTGCTGAAAGTCTGCAAATATCACAATAGCTGCACTGCCGATTGTAGCGTCAGAGTTTTGATGTTTTAACTGGCAGATAACTGTCTATGCAACCAGCAAGGGCACAGTGCATATGGAGACTGGAACTGGATCCCCTGCCTTTCGTCACACACTGATGTTGGTGCAAATGAATTTGTGACTCTAAATTGTGGCGCGAGACTGTGCAGTTTCCTATCACTTAACTGGTGTTTAGTGATACTTAACTGGTGTTCAGTACATGACCCTGGAAAATACCTAAAAAACCACCTTAATTGATTTTGTGATCTAGAAAGTAAAACAAAAGTTAATGCCCTTTTGACTACATTTAAAATCTACCGAATATGTGCTGGCCATCAAAATATCGCTACATTTTCTTGGTTAATCAATTGAGCAATTAATCGGTAAAGTGTAACACTTGATACCTTCAGTGTGGCATAATTGGCATCCGTCAGTGCTCTCTAGTGCCGTCACTGTCCTATTGAATACGCAGTGCTGCCATTGTGCTGTAGCCATGCTATAGATTCTACATGGCACAATACAGGCTGCTCTTGAGAGATTTGCTGCATCACGGTAATGAGATGATGTTTATCGTGGCAGTGATGGAAGTCAGCTATTTTTATTGTGAGATACCTATGTGTTAGACAGATCCTGCTGTGTCTTTTTTCGCCAAAGGAAGAGGTGATGTAATGTGCACCCTGTTCCCAAGCTGCCACTGCATTATCTCACTCCCCCCTGCATTCTTTGCCAGTCTGATTAATGCCTGCCATGACAACTCTTTTCAAAGTAACAGCGCAGTCATCTCCAGCACAGGCAAAACAGGTTGTCTACCCAGTAAAACTAATGAGTAAACACATTAGCATTTTTGACATCATGGCCAATGCAGTGTCAGCATGGTTTTTACTCTGAAAGACGGCAGGGGTATGTGCTAATTTAATTTGGAAGGTTCCTTGTCCTAATACCGTGTGATCAAGGAAGGTTTACGTGGGGCTTAAGCAGTGTGCAGTCTAGCATGTCTCACGTCTCTGTACCACTCCTTTAATTCTTTTTGCACAGTTTCCCTCACTTCATAATCTTATTTTTTCATTCTGTTATTTACTTTGGGGAGATATGATGTCAGGTGAAAGAAAAACACATTGAAGGGGAGGGTGGAGTTTCCGATGTTTACGGCAGGCACATTTTTGCAACACGCGGGAAAAAAAAATAAAAAATAAAATAAAAAAGACAGGGCAAGGTGCTCAGAAGCATCTCTGACAGCCCAAAAAGCGGCTCTGACATTTCGGTTCGCGCTGCTGCTGGTCATGTTTTCTTTGAGTATTAAATTCCGGAGATGAAATGTAAATTGTTGAAGTCAAGCTGGGGATATGAGCTGCGATGCCCTGTTTCTAAGGCACCTTGGAGTGCGGTGAACCTACCGACTCCCAGCAGGTTTGATACCGGTTATCGAAGATTGCATCTAATTGCAGCGAAATGGAGACTTGCTGTGTGGATGGTGACGGTATGTAATTGAATTGGATCCAATCACACGGATATTTCCGTGTTTCCTTCCTTCAGGGCTCGTCCCAACCTATTTTCCCGAGGAGCGTGTGCTCTGATGCCCTGGCCCCCCGCACCCCAGGTGCCCACAGCACTCTCACCCACCACCGTGGCTCCATAATGCTGAAGAGCAACAACACTTTAATGTGATAATCAAAGTCAGCCGACGTAGCGGCTTCGCGGTCGCTGTCCTGGGGGCCCTACTGCAGTGCCCCACCCTCTCCTACACTTTTATCCAAAACACTGAAAGCTGCAGAGTCCTGCATCAAAGCTACAATTTTATGTGAAGGTCTTTAATATCCAGTGCAAGTCTGCAGTGATCTAGCAGCTCGGAGACACCGAGTGGGATGAAGAAAGAAAGGAATAAAGTCGTGGTTTTGTTTATTTATTTATAGTCAGTTTCTTATCCAAATCTTCTCATCCAGCGTTTGAACTAAGATGAAGTCGCAGAAATGAAAAAAAAGTCTCTCTTTAAAGTTTACTGCTCATTTTCAAGTAGGTGGCAATTGCAGTTAAAATAGTGTGACAGAAAGCAACACAGATGATAACGCAGCACAACCAGTGCAGGAATAAAGGCTGCTTTTGCACAGTGACGCTCCAGCAGTGGCACTGTTATGTGCAATAATAGCTAATACTGCTTATTAGGATCTTTGAACAGTAATCAGCGTCATTGCATTTCTTATACCTATTAACGTTACTGAATTACAATCAGGGGTCTGTAAGATGATTATGCATTTATTTATTTACACTATCACATCTCTAATGCCATTCAGAGTCTGAATAAATTTTAAACAGCATTTTTACAGCAATGCACACTTTACCAAAAAGATTATATTTCTCATTACGAGTAAAACAAGACAATCAGTTCTAAAGTGAATTTCATATTTTAAAATGAAGACGGCAGTGTTCTGTTCATAGTCCTGCTTTTACTTATTATAGTGTGAGTATATCCTGTTACTATCAATTACCATTAAGTGCAGTATAATTCTTTGTATTCTTTGTAAATATGCTTGATAAATATTGAAGCATCGTATTCAGTAGTTCCTGACTTAAATATAGCAGTTAAGTATTCAGTAAAAAGACTTTATTAGCCGGTGCTGGCGGAAGCCCAGGTAAGCACCCTAGGCAGCCGCCTATGTCACCTGACGGGCTGACTGGCGCTGTTTTTACCGACCCTGACCCCGCACAAAGGTGGTTTTAAGAATTAAACTTCATCCATGTGTGATTTCAATCTGTGTGCAGAGCAAAAATGCGCCGGTATGTACCAGTAGTGCCGTTTCACCTGAGTGATTCTGGGAACAGAACACCCAGGGGACACACGTCAGCCCCAGGGGGAGGGGGGGGACATACAGGCCATGATAGATGAGACGAGATGAAATCACCCGCTGAGCCACCAGGCAACATTCAATTCTTTTTCGGAATGCGGCTCTTGCGTGACACGACGTAGCTGTACTTACTATTCCCCATTCGTACTCAATTCCCAAACACGATAGCTACGTCATTTTAGTCACTCTGGATTTTTGAAACAGAAATATGATTTTACACTCCATAAAAAGTAAGTATAACAGTAACATTCCTCATGCTGAATCTGTGTCTTCTTTAGACACGTGTCTCTTCCAGCTCAGGATTAATTGCTACCAAATGTTCCATCTGCTTGCGCTTCAATCGGTTCCTGAGCCCTGTAAGAACATACACCTTCACAGAGGTGAAATTGCCTCTCTTACTGTCCCCCACTCCTCAAGTGATGGGATAACACCGATATAGTAGGTGACCTTGCCAGCACCCTACTACTTGGTGTTCCCAGAGGACTGGGTCTCTGTCCAGGGCTCTTGCCGGCCGTGATGGGAGGAGAAGATTCATACCCATTCAGGCTGCTGCACGCCGCTTTGTCAGGAATGGGCCTATACACCAGCACTAATGGTGTTTTGTCACACCTGGCTGAACAGCGTCCTTTGGTTCAGGAACAAGCACCTGGATCCTTAAGATAGCTCAAGATTTCCACCCCGCTGTGGCATTATACACAGCTTCTGGGTCACGAAATTTACCACAGAAGATAGAAGCAACCTCCTGGAAACACTCCTTGAATTGTTTAAACATGATAAGGAGACTGGCGCGAGCCCCCAAAAGGCCTATCGTCCAGAACAAGTTTCTGATTAACTTTGTTGACACGGATACCCCCTTCCAGTTTGTGGTACACGCATCCTGATACTTAGTATTTTACTTTCCTTTTATCCTTTGAAATTTGTTCACGTTTTTAATGCACAACAGAAGAAATAATTTTAGAAAATCAGCGCATTTGTTACACATTGCATATACCGCAGGGGAAAAAATCATTCGGTCAAATACGTAGGTCGTTGACACCGATTAATAACTGTATGGCAAATTAATGCTTTGTCGCGACGTGTTAATTGGACATACCACTGAAATCTCCTCCTCCATATACTGAGAAAGAGCCTTTTAGAGGTCCGTGTATATTTTTTGAAAGATCCGGTTTCTATGCCACATCAATATCTACGTTTCATTACGCTCTTTTCTGCGTTGCCTCACCTTTTAACTCATGTTATATTTAAAATAACGAGTAGCGTTCTGCATAGATAATTGAGAAATAAATTAATTCTACAGAAAATGACAAATACAGTATGCCAGAAATTGCCACGCCTCTCTCTTTATCATCATATTTGCGCCATTACTATTGCGTAATTCGATGGTTATAAATAATAATTAAAATCGGGACACATGATTGATCCCTCTGTTAATTTTTCGTAATTCCAGTTTCAAAGGCGCACCTTTTATAACAATTAGGCTAGCGAATAATAAATGAATGGGTCTCTCACCCTACTGGAGAAATTCAAGTTTGAGTGCATTAAAAGACTAATTACTATGCATTAATTCCGTTCCAGTCGCTGTACAACTCTGCCTCAGGTTTTGCCATCGCCTCGGTTTTCGGAGTCTCGGTGGGTGACACGGCGAGCAATATCGGAGATGCTGTATTTCACCGCCAACGAAAAACATCGAGCTTCTGATCCTCCTACTTTGACAAAGGAACCAGTGAACGCATGGCAGGGAAAAAAAATAAATATAATTTGCCCCTGGAATGAATGGGAGTTGCCCCCTATCTGATTTCCAAAGCTGGGCGATAAACTGGTGAAGGAGCGCATGCAGAACAAATGAACAGCGCTTCCTTTCAATGAGAGCAGAAGTGTTAAGACGCAGCAGTGACACCCTCCTGGAAAGAGCAGCAGTCGTATGTACCCACAGAAAGCACAAAATAACTATTGTGGGGGTAAATGGTCGATATTACAACTGTTACCACGGAATATATTCAAAAGAAACAGATGCGATTTCCCCCCCATACGGTGCAGCTGGTCCGGCTCCGCTGGGGTGCTGTTAGGATTGCTGTCGCTTGTGACTCGTTTCACTTTAACCACTGTCACTAGTTCTTTTTAAACACTTCGGAATCCAGCACGGCTGTGGGAAGGAATATCGCTGCAGCGCAACCCGGGAATGCCATGTGTCGGGAAGCAGCATAGAGGCGCATTGTGGTGCGTTTTCCACCGGGGACAGGTGGTGCTGTGCGCGCCGGCGGGGGGAGAGAGGGCTGAGGACATACAACCCCAGAGACAGTTGTCTTAAGGATGTCACCCCGGCATACGAGGATCTGTTCGGCAAAGAGACAGGTGCGATAGTGACAAGGAGTAGTTTACAAAAGGCACGAGTGGTCGAGGCGGCTGTGGAATTGGGATTGACGAGGACCCGAGAAAACCCCCGTCTTTGAATCGGCGTGCTGGATTCTAGCATAGGGGACGCAAGGAGATTGGAGCCGAAAGCCGGGCGCACCTTTTCCGAGGCAGTCAATGGTGAGTAAGAGAAGCTGTCCGCCGAAAAGGTACGAAACGCGGTAGATCCTGCGAGAGGGTGAGATTAGCGCCTGGCGCAGAGGTGCTGGGGTCGGTGCCGCTGTCAAAGCATTCATTTATTAAGGATCGTTTATTAAGACGCAGACTGCTATGGTCTGGTTGGCTTAACGTGTGTTTTTTATGTGCCAGCTTTGTGTTTCTCTATTGTCTAATGTCAATTCCTGTCCTCATATATTATGTCCTATTACCGGCATATTGTTTCTATAAATCTTTTGTTCACTTGAGGCTGTAACGTGCGCAGTTTTCTGAATTATTTACTTGTAGCAGCTCTGTCTGATGCCGTATAATTCTTGGCAGCCGTTCACTGAATTCCCTACCAGCCCTTCCACGTTTTAAATAATTAAATGAATACTGATATAATTGTTATTCTGCGTAATCCTAAAACGTCTGCTGTGCATTGGACATTTTTTTAAATACACGTTGAGGATAATAGATGAGAAATAGTAGTGATTTGATTGGCAGTGCATAGACTTATTTTAAATCTGTTTTCAAAAGGTGGCTAGTAAAACGAATATAAAAAGTTTAAACTCATTATATGGAATTTTGGAATTTGTAAAATATTGTTTTTAAAATTATTGTTACTCTTGTTAGTATTATCAGCGTCATCATATTATCGGCATTATTATTATTATTATCATCATCATTGTTTTTACTGCTGTTCGTGTTTTCCCATGTGTTTTATGTTAATCTGCTAAAACATTAAAATGTGATTAGCGAGGTGGCCATTGCAGGGGTTAGACTGAGGACCAACAACCTTCCGTCTGGGGACCCTGGGTAGGCGCCGCTCCGCTGCCTTTCTCGATGGTCCGTGAGCCGTGTTGCTTCAGTAAAACCCACAGCCGCGTCGACAGGCAAACAGTGTGAAACTGTACATTCTGCATTTCGGAGGAGAGAAAGAGCACAAGAGAGGCGGGCGCCCTTAACCCATTCGGGGGCCCTGACAGCGTTGCATAACGCTTGCGCGCCTCGGAGACACTTTCGACGATTCAAGGGCAGCTGGATCGAGGCGCCGTGCGCCAGGCAAATCAGCCCGACCGCTACGCTTTAACTCGCAATCTCAGGTGCTATCTCTGTGATGCGTCATCGCGGGGGGGTTGGGGTGTAGCCCGTACCAGAGCTGCCTTGCCTGCTCTGCCCAACCAACCATGGCGTGGTCTTGCTGGTGTATGAGCATTGCAAGGGCCCCCCTTCACGGCCAGGATCTGCCCTCCTGCATCTCCTTTACAGAACGTCAAGGTGGGATAGTCTTGGAATTAAATTTACTTTTCTTATGGTGGTACGTGTTGAATCGCTGGCTTTCGAGTCCAAAATCCCCCCCCCTTGTATTTTTTTGGAGCAGGGCCTTTTGTTGTGGCTCCGTTTCAAATTCAAATAGCCACCGAGCTGCCTTATGCTGGTGCGCGAGGTTTCTGCACTGGAAAGGCAGAGAAGTAAACAAAGTCCCCAAGGGTCAGGGTGGGCCGACGGGGCGGGGGGGGGGTGCCAGGCGCACGAGACACTCCTGTACAGAGGTGCGGCCCAGGGGGCACAGCGACCCCACCCTTCACTATTTGTGTCAGTCCAGCAAGCAGCTTGCTCTTTAATTGTAACACTTACACGGCCTTCCTTCCCTCTGCTACAAGCTGCGTTCTGTGTCTGATTCTTGCTTTCCTGTTACGCGCAGATGCTTTTTCCCCGGTTCTGTTACAATACGCTGGCCTGTAGAACAGAGCGGCACATGCAGCTGGTGATTCATAGCCTGTATTTTTTTCGTGGGGCACTAGGGAGTTCCTGTCCTGCAGCATTTTCGCTCCTAATGTGCCCAACTTCCTCTAGAAAACTCCTCGAGCGATTATACAAGCGATATCATAAGGAACAAATTAGGTGAGAAACCTAAGGAAATACCTTCTTGCCAGACCGACACAGTAAGCGGCCGTTCTGCTCTCACTCTCCCTCTCCAGTTAATTTCTCCAGAGCTGCAGAGTATTTTTACAGGGATGTGGACCCGAACCGGCCGCCAGCCCAGCGGTCCCATTGCAACGTTGCCTTTTTACGAGGTCTTGCTGTATTTGCTCCGTGATTTTACTCAGCTTAGTTATGCTATAGTTCCTTATTCTTTACGAAACTGCTCACTGGAACCTCGCTAATCCGCAGAAAGCCAAGCGCAGTGATTTATTATAAAGTTACTTAATTTGGGGGGGGGGGGGGGGGATGTGGGTTCTGAAACTTCCCTTAACGTGTTAGGCCAGTGAATCCCTGCTGGTTTTATTGTGGTATGTGGAATTCTGGAACACGATGGAGGGCATATATGTGTGTGTGAGAGTGTCTGTGTGAGTGTGTGTGTGTGAGAGTGTGTGTGAGTGTGTGAGTGAGCAGGGCAAGACAGCAAACTGGAGTTAGTCTGAGCTCTGACCTGAACAGAAGCCTTGATGTGACAGTGCAACAGCCGTGTGGCACCAGTTCGACAAATGTTGAATCCACTGTACTTAAGGAACAGGTGTCCCGGTGGCAGCGGGTGGGGTTGTGCTTAATCCCTCTGCAGCGTTTTATGTCGCCTCAAGTGGCTCACACAGGGCAAAGCAGCAGCTCCAAGCCAGAGCCGCAGGTGTTCAGCCCAGCCTGTGGGGTCGAGTCGGGACCTCAAACTGCTCAGCCACGCTCCGGAATTGCTGCCCCTGCCCCTGTACCCCTCCCAGCTTGTGTAGGCTCTCGCTCTCCAATGGCTGCCGGGACTCTGAAAGGACTAAATTGTACATGGAGGTGTTCTCATGGGGGGGTAATACAAGGAAATGGACACATAGACGATGCAGGCCGGAATCCGCTGTGGTGTGCGGGGGTTACGGCCTGTTTTTGCTGCTGGGGGCTGAGCGTCGCCCCCCCCCCCCCATTCCTGTTTCCCCTAACATGTAACAAGTCAGGTCCTCCCCCCCCCAGGGATCCGTGGAGCTGTATAAGGGCGCTCTCAATTTGTACCCTCGACTTCTCACCAATTTTTACGCTCTCTCCGAGCAGTGGCACCTACCACATGACTAAATCACGGACGCTAAATTAGAAGCCTTCAAAGACAGCAGCTGCACAGCCGGAAAGCACGGCTGTGACGGGGCTGCCCTCGCTCCTTTACCGCCGACACCTTCACCGCCACCCCGCCTTTGAGTCCGCTGTAAGTTATTACGGCGCGATTAGAGTCACTTTCTGACGCTTCGTTCGCAATATGCGAAGTCGCAGAAGAACAGCCACCAACTGAGCGGCCTTGTATAAAATCAACGTGTTACTCTGCCATTTTAAGATTAGTGAACTCATCCTTTTGCAAAAGTATCCCCCCCCCCCCCCAAGTAATATAGCTACTTGTCGCTGGAAACTCTGCAATGTTGCGGAAAAACAAAAGGCGATAAAAGGAGGCAGATGCCCAGAGATGCGGCGCAACACCTGCGTCCTAGATGTGAACCAACAGCCAGGGCGAGAGCTGATGCTTATTGCAGCCGAGGGAGGGGCGTCTCGTGGTGGCTGCCTTCGTCGCTGGGTGTTAACGAGCGGGTGGGCTAATGAGGGGCCCTCTGCGAAGAGCCGAGCCGGCCCTGTCGGTCGGCACGGCGACCGGAGCCCGTGACCTAGCTGGCCCCGTCGTCTTGCGTTACCTATTTCTAGGCTGCCATTGAACAGCAGTAGCCTTAGAGGTCACTGGCTTTCTGGGGGGGGCGGGGCGGATTGTGGAGAATTCCCACACGGGGCTGGGGGCCTGTTTAACGGCACCATCATGGCCACCTCGTCCATCACCGGTCTCCATCACTCTGCTTCCCGCCGGTCCTGCCATCAGCAAGGCGAATAAGGGATTTGTCGCTGTGTCTGCACTCAGGCTCATTTAAATCTCGCTCGCTTTACACTCCGGGACAATTAAAAGGGCTCACTGCATTCCGTGGCCGCGGCGGGGGTGGTCATGCGTGAGATGCGGCATGGAAAAAAGCGAGGGCCGCTAGGGGTGCGTGAACTGGGAGGACAGGAAGGAGAGACGGGAGGAGGCTTCTCGAGAGGGAAGTCCCTGGACGAGCCCCCAGGGATCTGGCTGTAAATGCATATATCGGTATGTCAGCCTGGAGGAGACGCACTCCCAGGAGGAGCATCGACGTGACATTGGAGGTCAGAGGTCAAAGGGCGGGCAGGCAGGTGGTAGGGGGTGTAATGGTGTCAAACTTTTCTGGAGGTGACGCTCCCTGAGAAGTTCCTGGGTGAGGATTTGAACCCGAGTGAAGCAAAACCAACGACTGCTGAGTGTCACGCTCTACCGTCGCGGGTAAACAGAGCAAAAACAAAAAAAAAGCTAATTTATTGGGATCTCGTTAGAGCGGCTGGGGGGCCTTGGAGGTTACCGTGTGGATGAAAACGTGCTGCTTCTCACACCACAACCCGCTTTAATAAAGTGGATGTTTGGTTGAAAATAACCGACACGGGATGAAAAATAACAATGTTAAGCGCTGCAGATGAGATGCGGGGAGCCCTGAGCAGACGCATCATTATTTATTTGGGAAATGCACCCCAAAGGCTTGTTTGCATGGTCATGCGTCAAGCTGCATGGTTTAAGCGGCTGAGTCACATGGTGTGTGTTACGTGGCGTGTGGGACAGACTGACTGCCAGTTGTGAACCGATGATTAATTCATGCAGTCATGTTGTTTTTCACACAGCTGGAACCTAACTGGCGTAGAATGAGTCTTTTGAGGGTGTGGTGCAGGGAGGGGCTTTGCTCGTCTGCTAGCCGGGTGGGGGCCCCGTCCTCCGTTAGCAGGCCATTTATTTTGCATGTAAATGTTCTTCACCCTTGCTCTGTCGGCAGGGGCATCAGACTGGGTCCCCGTCCACATCGTTTAGAGAGCGGCGCACCGGAGTGGCTCTGACATTCGGTGTGGCCCCCCCGCCGCGCCAGCTTTCAGCAGCGCTCCTGCTCATGAATATTCATGCCTGTCCTCTCCTATTAATGAGCTGGTGGTTAAAACCATTAGAGCCCCAACCCCCCTCCACTGGACATTCCACTGAATGTTAGGGACACGGGGCCTTGCCTGAAACACCAACCCCCCCCCCCCCCCATCTCATCCGCCGTCACAGAGGGTCTCTGCCAGGTAAACATGGCTACGCTGTCATTCTGCATGATAATACTTATGTATGTCACGTGACTCTCTATGCGAGTCCGAGGGCCCCGGAAGCCGTAACAAATCTCCGTCCAGTATGTTTACTTCTTGCCCGTCGCTCAGCCTTTAAACAGTCAAACCTCTGGTCCATATATACAGCGTCGCTTGACCATTCTGCTTTATTTCAGTTGTGACTCGCTCTCTCCACGGTCATCGCTGCGGCCAAACGATCTGAATCCCGTGATCTTAACCACAGTAATCCAGAGAAGTAGAAGAATCTTCACATAACCTTTTGTAATATTTTATTAAATCCATAGCATTCAGGAGTATAGTGACCTGGTTTCAGTTTATGGAAACATTCTTAGTAAAATATAAATAAATTATAAATTATGCAAAATCATTATATTAATATATAATGATTATTTCATACTGTTAACATACCCAATCAGGCAGTATTATGTGAAGAATGTTCTAGTTTTTCATGGCTTATGTTTAGATCAATCCACTGTAATGTACATACTATGTATTTACTTTTGTACCTTTATGTAAATGTGGTTTAACACCCCGAATCGCTGCACAGTCATGTTCTCCCCATTTCCATTGATTAGGTCCGATATGAGCATGCATTTGATCGAATGATAACACGCCTAAACGGTTTCCTGTAATGGCCCTGAGTACATTTAATTGCGCTTAAATGTGAGTGCATTTAGTCGCACTTGTACAGGAACGGGCTCATGCGGTTCTTTCTGCGGAAGTTTCCGCTTCCTGCGTTTTCTGACAGCCAACCAGCTGATCCACGCCGATGTCACGTGATCCGCTAATGACCATGTCGCCCTAATGACTCTGTAGGCCGACAGGGAGTCAGCCTGGACTCATCATCGTTGCAGCCTTAGGGATTCTACCAGTCACTTTTTCCCCCCCATATATTCTATACTGCATAGTTTGGTCTGTGTTTCCTATTTTACTATTTAGCTGATTTATTTCTAGCAAGTCAGCTTGTGCCACAGTAAGGAAGTCTCTCTCTCTCTCTCTACGGCTTGTTTTGTCTGCTTCCTTTAATGATACAGACAGACACGGTTGCTGGCCGGTGTTGTGGCTTTTGGTCTTGGCAGACGCCTCCTTTGAAATGTGTGTGGAGAGGCTTGTACACCATTCAGGAAGCCTGTGTTCCGGAATAGAATCTGTAATTAGTACAGTTACCTCATATGAATGAAAATATTCAGAATAAATAGTCGGAATTTTCCTTTATTTAACCAAAGCACATTACTGATAAACAAAAGATTTCCATTATCGTCTAGAGACTTGATCCTAATGTAAATAAACTTCCATCATCTGCCGTTAGTAAGACTAAGATTAAATCTACCCAACAGCTATTAGCATATGTCTGTGGAAGACAGAACCTTATAACTGAACTTCGGTTTAACTGTAGTTCTCTACAGTGTACATAGTTGGATGGATGAGAAAGTATTAATTTAGAACTGGTAGACAACGAACAATTAAATATGTATACATTTGCTCACAGAAGAATGAATGGTTTGATAAATATTTTTTAAAATGTGCAGACTGATTTATCGCCCTGCCAGAGTTCCGAGTAATGGCTAACCGTGCTTGAAATGTTATGAAAGTAATGAAATCCATAAAAGCATTCCTTCGGGCCTGGCCGGTGATCGCCGGCGGCATGCCCCCCCACCATATGTCACCATTGGTGGGACTTCTGCTTGCGAGATTTGCCTGATGGATTTGAATCGGCACAGAAGCGAAAAGGACATGCAAATGCCGGCCCCTGCAGCTGTGCTGAGCCCTTCGTTAATATAATAAGACTGCTCCATTATCCCGGACGGCCGCGCTGCGCCGCGCAGCCTGGCCCGTCTTTGCCTTTTATTTATTTATATACATGTCATTGAGCTTTTGTAATGCTGGCAATAGGGAAGTAAAAAAGCTGATTATTGTGGCAGGTATCTTCCTCCCCACCAGCACGGCGTTCCTACGCATTGTGATGCGTGTTCGCCGCGGCCAATAAGGGCTAATTGCTGTTGCTTCCTTCCAGAGCTCTCCCCTGGCACTAGGGCTGGAGAAATCTTCTGAGGCTCCTGTTACTCGTATGGGGAGGGGGGAAGGGGGAGGGAAGGCTTTTACCTTGACGCCAGCCAGGAAGTGACATCACCTGGATTAATCTCTCCCTGCTGCCCTCTGTTGGGGCAGTTCCAGAGGGGCGATGGTCCCAGGAGTCTGGATCGGCCACGTCTGGATGCCACCATCGCATTTATCCTGATTAATTAGATCGAGCCTGCCAATTTGTTTTCCCGTCCGTTCTGCAGCACCTGCATGGGTGACGGCTCTCTAGCGCCACCGGTGGTAGCGTTTGAGGTATTCAGCAGCACTGACTTCGACTACGTCACTTATTACATTCCCGTGGGATTTTGTGACCCACTTCCTGTGGCGGCAGGAAGGCACGCAGAGCAGGCTGATGGCATGTTTACCGCTAGAACTACACCTATTGTCAGCAACACATCCCCTGAACAAGGCCAAAACGGAACGCTTTTCACACATGCGGCACTGCTTTAGCCCAATAGTGTGGTTCTGTTATGTGGAAAAATATGTATAACAAATATGTATAAACCAAAGCCCCTTTGGAGAAACACCTCTGCCCTGTTAAGGTCTTGTCCCCACCATGGCATGAAATCTCACAGGAATGCTCTAAAAATTACATATCTGTGGACGCGCCTGCTAGAAATATTGTGGTTTCTAAAGGCAGACATTTGAACCCCCCTAAGTCTCTTTAAAGCTGTAATTAAATTTATATGGCATCACACACATTAAAAGCTTTCTGCACGCTCAGTCTTGGTGAGCGAGATTTGTTGTTTTCCAATCCCGCAAGACGAAACCCGCGCTAGTTTCTGTCAGACTCCCCAACCTGGGTTCAAATCATTTTTTCCAGCAGTTTGACCTGCAAAACCCAGAGCTCATCCTCCAAAGTCTTTGTATTAGAACATCCTTTTCAGATTTTAACTATCCTTGTAAAGATTTCTCCCGGTAAAGAGGATTCGCTGCAGTCTAACTGGTCAGAAAAACGAGAGTGCCAGTAAATAAGGAAATATTTATAATGCCAACAGAACTGACCAGTCCCCTGCGTTCCTGAATATTTTGCTGCCTGATGAAAATGCAAACGAAGAACCGGATTCTGTCTCACGTGCTCGTCGTAAAGCCGATGAATATGAAGGCAGGTATATGAGTGTGCACTGTGACCTCTACAGCGGGGACGGGCACTTCTCCATAAAACGCCCGACGTTTTATTACCAGTAACTGCCACTAATCAGGGGCCATGGGCTTCTGCGGTTAACGTGCACAAACGACCCATTTGGGAGCCGGGTCACCCGCTGAAGGCTAAGTGAAAGGAGAAATGGTGTCGATTCCGGGCAGATGTGGTGCCACGGCACAAGCTGCAGTGGGCGGACTTGGGGGATTCAGGGTGACTAGTATGTGGCGGAACGTTCTAGCGTATAAAGGAGACAGACATCATGAAGGTGAATAAACTATTGCGCTGAAAGAATTGCAGGATGACGAGTTTTTTAACGCTTTTTCTTTAGTTTTTTTAACTCGGCTGTGTTTTGCCTGGCCGTGCTGTTTGGTCGAGACATGTTCACACTGACTTGCCTGGATCCATTTATTAAATGACTTTCTGGGAGGTGGTTTTAAAGCCGTGGTCTTAAAATACAGATCAGGCCACTGAACTTAACGCGAAAGGCCGAGGCCCCGATTAACAGACGCATTTACGCGACACGTAGGTCTCTGAGTCTGAATCGCAACTTTGCTGTCTTTTAATAGTGTCTGTGACCCACTCATCTGAAAGGAGAATGCCAATGGCAAGACCTAGATAGTCCAGAATAGACATCCACAGGAGTCCCACAAGAGCAGTGGAATGATTAGAGCCAATTATACATGTTCTGTCAACAAAGTCAGCCACGCAGTACGGTGGGTAATATCGTGAAGTGCCAAGGTCAGTTTCACTTAATGAAGATCCTGAGTCCCTTCTGCATTTTTCCTGTCTCCGTTGAGTACAGAAATGGGTGGGCGGGGACAGGCGAGCGTCTCGGTCCCTTGGGGGAGTCGCACGGTGCCGAGTAGCTTGTTGGAAAGTCGTAGCCGATTTTTCTTCGGTTTTTCGCCGTTGGATCCTCGCGCTGATGTGGTCTTTCCTCAAAAAAAGCCCCTCGTCTTCCAAGGTCCATGCTGGTTGTTCTTTGTCAGCTAGTAGAGGAGCACACTGTATGTTTAGATTTACCTACTTAGCTTCCGTCTGAAATGATGATCAAGCGGCGCAAATGGGGCATTACAAACATACACGCCGTCAAGGAGTCAACTAGGTGCAAGTGCAGCTAGGCCGAGCTTCCAGTGAGCATCCAGGTACAAGAATCGATTTAGATTTAAATTGGCATTATTGTCTCCCAAGAGGCAATTTTGGTTTTCAGGCACCAGTCAACACAACCAACACATATTTAACAACGTATAGAAAAGCTATCTAAAAAAACACAACATAAATATATGACATCATATTGAAATTACAATTAAGTAAAAATGGATTAGTCCTCTCAAAATGTGTATAGTCAAAACCTACAACTTGTTCAGAAACCCGACAGTGTGAGCAGTGTCAGAGCAGGAGCTACACAACACCTTCTAACAAAGCGAGAACCTAATAAAACTATTCATGGATCAGAAACGCAACATAAGAACATTTAGGAGGCGTGAAGAGGCATCAGGCTAGTAGAGGAACTCATGGACCAGACGGGTCTTGAGGGTGGAGATGGAGTCTGATGACTGTATGTGGTTCAGTCGCTCATCCCTCTGTGGATCGGGGTGGAGGGAGGGAGAGGATAGCCACCCGTCCGGCAAACGACTGTGGAAGCCTGGGATTGAGGGAAACGGTTTCCCAGTCCGGAATGATGTGCCGATCGCCGGGCTCTGAATCACGGCAAGCCGCGAGCGACAGGAAGTGATGCGACTGGCTCACGTTCATCTCGTTTGAGGAACACGGCGGCGAGACAGCGGCCCTGTCAGTGGAGCGTCGCGCCTATGCGTCTCCGGATGAGGCGGGCCGGTGCCCCGGCTGTGTGACAAATGTGTTGGCGTGCCGACGGAGGCCTGCGGCTCTCCCGGGCGGCATGATGGGGGCTGGCAGCCGGCGCGGCGCAGACTAGCCCCCGAGACACGCGTTTGTTAATTAACCAAAAAATTACATCAATCCACTGGTGTGATAAACAGGACGGAGGCAAACGAATCTCTCAGCAGAGATAAGAAGGCCTGTCATTTTCTCAGCTGAGATGCAGATCCTAGGTGAACTGCATCCTACCGCCAGCCGGGGGGGGTCCGGCACACCGTTACACCAAATACAGGCCGTAATAACTCATCAATACCATGATTTATTGCTCCTGTCCATTTGTAATAGTGAAATTTCCTTTGAATGGCTGGTCTTGAACTATACATGGCTGATATCGGCTGGGTTACAGGAAAGTGTGCGGGAGTCGGGATGTTACTCATGTAAATGACGTAGCTCTGCAGTCGGAGACCTGGAACCTGGAACAGCTGCCTTAAAATAAAGCTGGAAAATCAACTAGTCAGGATAAATAAACCCGGTGTGGGTCCCGAGCGGAGATCGTATTCAGCACCGCTGGACGTAATCAGGACTCTTTCCTGCCGGAGAATGTGTTCTGCTCGATCCGCATCTCGGTTCCCATGAAGGGAGCACATTCCGAGGCTGATTTTTTGATAATATGATCCCCACGCCGCTGCCCACGTGATGCCACCCACCTCCTTGCACCCAGGCCCAGGGCACATCCTGATTTTGTTGAGTTCGACGTGCCCCTGGGCCAACCAGGGAGGGGCTTGCATTTCACTTTATCCAATCACAGCCTGCATGGTATGACATCACCACATTAATTAAAACCAGTGATAAATGTTAAGCAACAGGGTCCACTAATTCCTAAAGTACCTGTTTTATCATGTCTGCCTTTTGATAAGGGACATGTCATCAACATAGACAAAATATAGGGGTATGCTTACTTGCAATGGCAGTACGGAGCAATTTAAGGGTGCGTCACACACTACCCCAGGGTTGTGGACTGGATGGCTGGAAGCCTTGAGTTTAAAAATAAGAAACAAAACAGACCGATGTGGTGATGTCATACGATAAAGACTGTGATTGATTAAAGAAGTGTAACGCAGGCCCCTCCCTTGTTGGCCCAAGGCTGGTTAGGTGCACCCAGCTGCTGGATGCCTGACACCGGCTCACACAAAACAACCCCCCCACAGCTGCTGTCACCCGCCCCTGGCCAGCCCTCTCCCTGCAAGGCACGTATGCCTGTATATCACTACTGAAGGGGGTTATTCTGTCATCTAGCAGGTGTGGCTGGCTGTCACTATCATGACGGGAGGTGGGGTGTTTATGACCCCGAGCTTAGGCCCGCTTGGACTTCTAGGCCAGTTAATGAGCAAGACGGGTACAAATGTTCCCTTGCAAATAAAATGACACCAATAACTACATCAGCTTCTCTTTCCCGGTAAAAGCAGGTATATATCAAAACAAAGATGCAAGGCTTTCTTCCCCTGGTCTACAGAAAATGATGGAACCTACTCATGGTTTTTGATTTGCAACAGCTGCTTATCTGTGTAAGCAGGGTAGTACCTGTGAGGGGGGCAGGGCTTCTGGGTAGGTGGGGCTGTGCCTGTGAGGGGCGGGGCTTCAGGCCTGGTCCACTCTTCGGCCCTCTCCCTACCCTGAGGATGGTTTATTTTCTCCTGCGTAGGTGGGGTAGGATCTGTGATGGGGCGGGGCTTCTGGGTAGGTGGGGCTGTGTTTGTGAGGGCCAGGGCTTCTGGGTAAGTGTGGCAGTATCTGTGAGGGGCGGGGCTTCTGGGTAGGTGGGGCTGTATCTGTGAGGGGTGGGGCTTCTGGGTAGGTGGGGCAGTATCTGTGAGGGGCGGGGCTTCTGGGTAGGTGGGGCAGTATCTGTGAGGGGCGGGGCTTCAGGCCTGGTCCTCTCTCCGGCCCTCTCCCTACCCTGAGGATGGTTTATTTTCTCCTCATACCTCCTACTAGGAGCCATTTCACCAAAGAGCGTTGAAAAAACGCATGCTCTCCAAAAAAAGTCTTCAGTGATAAGTGGTTTCCCTTTGTAGTTAAAAATGTCCCCGACTGATTAAATCGATCAGCTGAAATTGTTTTCTTTTTTGACTGTGTTAGTGTTCCATTGATCCAGCCGTAAACAAGCACTGATATGTTCCCATATTCCCTAACATTTCCCACAGAATTTTGCTTCCGAGGAAGCTCTTCCTGGTTTAAGGTCTTATGCGTGAACCTCAGAGCACTAGAGAGAGCGAGCGAGCTCTGGTCTTAGGGAGCACTTTCTGGCGACGGATCCATGCTGTTAGCATATGCTCACCACTCTCTCATAACTGTGTTATTGGTTCTGTGCTTAGAAGACGGCTGCATGTCGCCCTGTCAGATGGAGTCTGGCATTCTGGCCGGCAGGTCGATCAGCAGACAGCCTGAGATTCATTTATTGATGACCATTGGATTGCTGGCGGGGGGGGTTCCCATTCCAGCGGTGCTACTGGCAAACAGGCAGGCTTGGGGTACAGGCTGATCCGAAATCTCAGCGCGATGTGGAAGGCGAGGGAAAATATAGAATAAATCAGCTGGGCGAAAGCGGCGGTAGCCTTTTAATGATGGGCCTCAGCACCTCAGCTGGCATGGGGTGGGGGGGGGAGACGGAGCGGCGGAGGGGCCACGGGGAGACTTCATTCTGATAGCAAAGCTGTTAGTCAAGCGATGCTGTTTCCAGAGAAGTTCTCCCAAGGTATGGGGGATGGGCGTAGAGCTTGGTACCGCTGGGGGGGGGGGGGGGGGGGGGGGGGGGGGGGGGGG
>JAABNX020000038.1:4408898-4428372 GCA_015163995.2 Mormyrus lacerda
GTTGTATCTGGTTGTGGTTAGTTCCTGTGTTTCTCACTCTGTTCTGGTGCTCAGTCCTGTTCCCTGTGTTGCTCAGTTCCTCAGTCTATTTGCTTTATGATTTTTTGTTACATTCTTATTTCTCCGATTTTGTTTGACTTTTATTTTGTGTCTTCCCCATTGTCTTCTGTTTCGTTAAGAAACCCCTTTTTGTCACCGAGCCGCAAGTAGATTGTCACCGCTTCTTCCCGTCTGCGCCATCACAGATACCTTGGTGGGGGCATTTGTGATGTCAAATGTATAACAATTAAAACTGCCAATGACAGATGATGAAATGAGAATAACCGCGAAGAAGTGGGCAAACGTCGAAATGCCGCACGATCTGAGGGGGAAGATGAAAGCAGAAGGACCCATGGCGAATGGAAATCCTGAAAAACAGAGCAGCGCTGAAAGAGCAAAACAAGGGGCAAGGTTAATAGAACCACAAACGTCAGCGTCTGAGAGATCCAGAAATCGATGAAGTGACCAAGAGCATCTGGGTACAGGCACAGCTGATGTAAACGCACATTTTGTGACGCACAGAAGAATCTGGTTCTGTGTATTTTGTGTCAGTGTTTCTGTGGGATCATTTGAGCTACACTTACAGGGTTTCCGGCTCTCACCCAAGAAATCTCACGGCAAATCTATATTATTCCATTATAAACCTAAAATCAGCTACATCAAAAGCGTTGCGGTAGTTTGCAAACCCTACAGGCTATTTGCAAGGTAATAAAACTGTCACATGTAAATACAGGTGCCTGTGTGTCTCAAACTGAAATTCTCACTCCAGCCAGCTGACCAAAGTTGGCCACTCCTAGCTTTACTATGTAATGTATATCCCCGTCCTACTAGCCAATCAGAATTCTACAATCTAATCTTTACTGGTTGCTGACTGACGGTGATGAAAATGATTACGGCTCCAGCTGTAGAGTATTAGGTAAGTGTGCATTATGTAAGCCCCCACCCCATGACACCGGCCACCTCCTGGGGTCCGGGCTGCAGAAGATTAGTGCACAACAATATAATTTAGCGTGTTAACGTGCTAGTGAAACAAAACATGCTAACCCATCACGGGGTGATGAATCCAGCATGTTTTCTGTCTAGAAAGGAAACGGTTCATACTTATCGCAAGACCACAGTGACCGAGCTCTCAGCGACGTCGGAGAGGATGGAGGCAATCTCTGAATTTGATTTAAGTCTTTCATGTCAGAACAAACGGGTGCCGAAATGGAAATGTGAATTAAGCTCTAGGGGTGACAAAATAAAACAGAATAAAAGTAAAATGTACAATTTTCTACGATTCGTACACTTTTAATGACATTGACAATATTTGGCAAAAGTAGGGTGAGATATACATGTAGATGGGGGTCGAGTATGGAAAAAAAAGAAAGGAAAGCAATAGCTTACATCCGTGTGGCGGGGGGGTGGGGGTATTACGACGAGGCCACCAGGCTAGAGGACCTAAAGATGTGTGAAGGTAAAGAAGAGACGAAAAAGGGGGGATGTGCACTGGGTTATGAAAAACGTCTGCCTGTTTTTCTTCTTCTGTTTGTTGCTTAATCCCTTTTTCCATCATCCCTCCCTCATTCCTCTTTTAATCCCACGCTGCCCGTATTTCAGTTCTGCCTTTCGGGACCTGCAGCTGCATGCGTCTCTGCCTCTCGCACAGCCCCGCATGCGCGTCAGCCAGCGCATCTGTCCTCCGGAGTTCCAGCGTGTCACCACAAGTGTGTTTGTCCGGAAAGTAGGCCAGTGTCACATGGCACGGCACGCTGATTCACCGGCGATAAACAGACCCGTGTCGCCATGACAGCGCCGTGTTCGATGGTCCTCCTTCCCGCTCGCCCATGGCTTGGTGATGGGCCAGAGCGATGAACCGTCGAACAGACTGAAAGACCCCATCAAAAAATAATGTACATGCTGTTTCCAATTGAATAACATGCAGCTTCAAATGTGGTTACACATCTTGTCCACGGCCTAGTCGGTGTGTCAGCGAATGGCAAGTCACATGGTGGAAGGCACCGATTGGTCAAATGAGTACACCAACGTCAGGTAGGTCTCCTTTTGTATAATGATGAATTCCTCACAAAGCAGGGAGCTGGATGACCAGCCAGTTCCAGCACAGATGTACCGCAGAGGGAACATCTAAATTGGAACGTGGCTGGAACGGACCTTCAGCTATAAAACATCTATGGTAACAAGAGGGAAATGTGGTCTCTACATGGAGAAGTATCTATCATGCAGAATGAGCCTCATTAGCTTCATTAGGGACATCGATCTACAGTGCTAACTCCCCATAAGCAGCCTCTGCTCTCCTCTGCTGGTGCTCAGGGCTTTGAAAAGCATCCATTCCCCAAACTTCCATCTCCACAGCTGGACGGAGCAGCCTCCTTCTTGACATACACCCAGGTTGCCGTCATGCAGTGGTCATCTTGGATTCCAAAACAACCCAACGTCATCACAGCCGCCTGTTAAACACTTCATTTGACGAGTCTTGTTCCCAGAATATTACGCACACGGCAGCGTGAAGAAGGCATTGCCCAGCACATGTTCAAGGAGGAGACGTGTTTGCAACCACTATTTCAATGGGAATGCGTGACTACATAAGCTCTTTCTGTTCACAGGGAGATTAGGTGAATGCAACAGAAATGTACGGGATTATGGGAAAAGATTATCATCAGCCATAATAAAATAATAGTGTATAATGTCCAACTTCATTGGGCCATTGGCTTTGCACTGTGATTAATGGCAGATCTGTGAAGGATGACTTGTTGAGCTAGCAGGCTAACATAAGCACAGCATGGCTGTTAGCCAGAGAAGAAGAACCGCTGGGAAACATTAGCCATGAGGAAAGAAGAGCAGCAGATGAAAGATGCAATCGTCTCACGTTATCGCCAGCAGCTGAGCATGCACCGCCGTTGTATCTGTGACCAATCTCACGTTACGCAAATACGTGTTTAATGTTAACGCTCAGCAATCACAACTATTTCTAAATGAGTAAATAAAGGAGAGGCCACAGATTAATGAATTTAACTGGTTTGTTTACAGCAGGCAGATTTGAGCTGTGCAAAATGGCGGCTGTATATGTTGGTATGAGTTATCCAAAGTGACTAATTTCCAGTCAGGGAGACTGATCTGCAGGAAGCTCGTAGGAAGACACAGACGCAATTGTCAGTGTTAATAGTTTAATTACGGCCCAAATATTCTTGCGTCATTCTAAATGTTTTACAATTTGGCGAACAATTCGAACCACAGAAGGGCATAGCTTAGTGGTGATAATTACAATATTGATATTCAGTTTTGAATTTTGCATGTGAAATAATTAATTGCAGACATGCAATTACTTCATCTGAATGAATGAACCGTTGTTGATACGTCTGTAAATCAGACCCAGAGCCCAACTCTTCGCCTTCGATTTTCCTATAATTGGTTTTTTACATTGAAATTGTCTTGTTGCTTGGGTTTTTGCTACTCTTGTATTTATCGCGTGAAAAAGCAATTATGACACAATTATGAGGCAAAAATAAAAAGCTATTGTTGAAGGATTTGTTGATTCAATTAGCCTGAACAAATTATTTTTTAATACCATTAGATACAGCAATTTTGCCATTATTTAGGGTATTTAATGCATATAATTAAATATTTTTCAAATATGTCTGACAATAGACAAACAAAACAGGCAAAAAACACAACCACTGGGCACAACTTAGTCAAAAGAGAGATTTGTTCTACGACATACAAGTGACACATGAAAACTGTAGTTGAGACAGAGTCTATTTGTTCAACATCGCCAAATTTTAGACTTCCAGAAAGTCAATCTAAATAGTAAGAAAATAGAATTAGGCAGCGTTTGGCATGGGAAAGACAGGCAACAGCTTAGGAAGCACACGACCTATTGATTTGTGCTTGGGGGAGGGGCGTGGGTGGGGTCGAAGCAGATTACAGCCCCGCAGAGAAGCAAGGGATTAGCAGGCATTCGAAAGAGAAGAAGAGAGAGGGATTAGCAGGATGAGCGAGACGAGTGGGGAGGAGATTATGGTACCAAGAGTAGGATCCCAAAATAATCCTTCAGCATACTGGGCATCATCCACTGTAGACTAAATGGGGGGTGGGGATGGGGGCTGGGGGGGGTACACCAGTTACTGCCTGCTGCTTTATCCACATTGTCAATCCCCCAAGACTGATCTCTCACCCTTACCCGCCTTCTCGCGTCTGACATTTCAAATTCCACTATCTCCTTCTGTCTCTCTCCACTCCCTTCTGTCCCTGCTATTCAGACTCTCTGTGTTATGAAGCCCCTCCTTGCATTCTCACAGCTTATTCTCCCCCCTCCCTCTAATTCTGTAACTCGGAGGTTATGTAAGATTTGGGGTTGGGGCGGGGGCGAGGGGGGGGGGGTCAGTTATGCAGCCTCTGAACACCGTGCAGAGGAAGGAGAAAAAGGAAAGAGAGAGAACGAGCGAGAGGGAAACGGAGCAGAAGGGGGTGAAATCAGATGGAATGAGGGAAAGGGTGTGAAAATGTATTTGGGGAGTGAGAGGAGGGAAAAGGGGCTGTCTAAGACAGGGGGGGGAGTGAAGGCTAACGCATTAACATGTATCACTGCAGCTGCTGGTTTTGTATCGGGAGTCTTTACAAAGACTGTCTACAGAACATTTTTGAAGAAAAAAAAAAAGTGGTATGCTGATTATTCTATCCATCCATCAATCCCTCCATTTTTTGTACCCACTTGTCCTATTCAGGGTTACGGGGGTCCAAAGCCTATGTCAGAAGCTACTGGTTCAGGATGCTAATTACTCATGATGATGATTATTTTCAGCATTGACCTGAGGGTATGTGCCAGAGGTGGTTGCTAAGCTTTCTCTACAGACATCACGCTGCCATGTGGAGGAGAAGAGCGAGACAGAGAAAGAGTTGAAACGTAGATGAGAGTAGAAGAGCGTGGAGGACAATAGAAGTGGAGTGACTGGAAAATAATAGTCCAAGAAATAGCTGAAACCGAGGGCCAATGGTAAACAATCACCGGGTAAACACGAGATGGGGGAGGCATGTCTAGGGGGATGGAGGGACTCACCAGTGATCCAGTAACCTACTTACAATAATCCTTCGCATTTCTCATTTCTGAAAATGCAGGAACGTTACATCACATTACGCTTTGATTAAAATCACTGTTTTATCAAAGTCTGCATTTACTGAAACATTTAGCACATAGGCACACACAAACAACCGTCTTAACATCTTACAGCACCTATAGCTGCAGCATTAAATCAGGAACACTGCTTGAATATATGAGTGAGGATTCTCCTGTGCTCCTTTGCCCAGACAAGCACGTTTCTTATGGATGGTTCGAATTATACAGAACTGCTCCTGCAGTGACAGCAACCAAGCCCATCTGTGCCTAAAATCTTATTATTCTTCTAATAAATAAAGTGGAATTTAATTTCTTTTTAGTGAACTATTCAGGAACTTGATCTGACTCATCTCATGGGGGGAAATGAACCACTACACAACATTATTACATTTTCTCTCCATCAACTAATAGCTTTTCAAGCAGATGTTAACTGATAGGTGACGTCTCCCATTGTAGTCCTTCAACATTAACCTCACCATATCACTCAATTATTAAGCATAATGGTGAAAATGCAGTAATGATGTTGCTCAAAATAATTTTAGAAAATCAAACTCAGTCTAAACACTCCGCCTTTGTATCTTAATTCCACAGGTCTTTTTGTAACCGCTTTGTACTAATGCTTTTTCACGAGAGACACGTTGTTATGGTTTAATGTGTCTTTTAAATGGCAGAATTTGTCTGTGGAATAAATTACATTCTGCTGTGTATAATAAATTAACGTGCATTAATCAAAGACAAAATTGGTCTAATTGAATTTTGTTTACATTTCGTCATCGTAACTATATTATTTGAGAATTTCAGACTGAACATTTTGACGATAAGACCGACAGAAAACGAACTTCTGGAGAACAAAAAATTTGCTCCATAACGATTTGCACATAAAGCACACATAGCGCAGGAAAACGCCGCAGGGTTCGACAAGACAACAATTTCCCACGACGACGTTATGACATACTGCCACACTTTCCCACGCGCGCCGCTCCTCCTTTAAGCGCGTGGAAACGACGCGCGCCGCTTCGCGGGGCACAAGGCGGGCCAAGCGAAACGGGATCATGTGAGACTCCACGCGACGAAAGTAGGTTAGCGCGAGGGGAGGGAAGAAGGCAGAGACAGAGCAGCAAAGCGAGCGGACGGTCCCAGCGCTCCGGAGGACGCGGCGAAGCGTCCGCGATCAGGCACTGACATTTTATTAAGCTTAGCCACAGGCGCCACTTCTGAAACATATGAGGATTTGCTTCTCTTTTCATTTTTTTCAAAGGCTCCGACGGGGAGCTTTAAGAATTATATTTAGTAATTGTATTTACCTCTTTTATTTTAATGGTTTGTTATTGCATGGCTCGAAGATAATATAACAAAGATGAGAGGTGAGTCAAAATTATCATCCATTACCTCCATGAAAATTCTTAAGCGCGTTCAAGACAATTCTTTTACCGTGCTCGTTGCGCAAACTATGAGTAAAATTGATTAAAGTTTGTATCGTGGTGCTGTCTGCATAAATAAAATTGACTGACTAGGATTAAGGCAGATAGCCGTCTATCTGCGAGACGCCACTTCTGTGGCGCAGACGGTGTTGTAAAATTTGTCAAAGTTTACCGAGCAACAGTGCGCGAATGAAGCAGTTTTTCCAATCCGCGAGGAATGCACACAATAAATGTTGTATGTAATGTTTGAAAAGGATTGCATGTCATACACTTTAAATGAATCGTTGTTGAGCTGTTTCTTCATTAGCTTCAGCTCTTGAAATCGAAGGGGAAAAAATGACGGTGTATTTTGGTCGCTGTTAGCGAGCAACTAGTCTCAATTATGTAAGGCGGGGGAGGGTAGTAATGCGAGTGACAGTATAAGTGAAGCAAATAATACTTTATAAATCGGAGGATTATAACTATGGCAAACACGTAATGAGTGGTGAATTTATATTGATATACAGCTGTATATATTACTTGTTTTCTTTGTAATTGGTGGTCGTTTATAAGTTTTCAATACGAGTTCTATGTTATTTTCCATATGACAGTGAGGTTTTTGAGATTGTTGATTTTTGTTGCAGTTAATATGGTGGAGCGCGAGCCGGCGTTAACGCGGCGATGCGTGCGTGTTGTTGTTTTCTGATCGCCAGCATGGCCGGCTGTGTGCGGCGAGGGAGAGGGAGGCTTGGCTGTTCCATTGACCTAGTTCTGTCATTGAGGATTACACAGCATTTAAAGGGGAGCAAGGAAGGGATGTAATAGGGTGGGATGGCGGGACATTAAGGAGGCGGGCCCTATTTTGGGCCGTCGTGGCAGTCTGATCTTAATCGCGGAGTAAGGAATCTGAGCAAGAACCGAGCAGAGTTCTGCTCAGTTTGCGCTAAATGCGCTAAAACCAGGAAAGTTACCTTCACTTGCGTGTTTATTTATTATTATTTTTTTATTTGTAGTTAGAATAGCCCAGGTTCCCCATGCTCTGTGCCATAGCTGTGTCAGGCTCCCGGCAGTGCATTTCAGGCTATCTGATGCTGTTGACACTGCAGGGAGATAGGGTGCTGTCAGTCATACAGAAAAGACTGAGAAGCAGCCACATGAACCACAGCCATGCTCCCAAGCAGGGATCAGTACAGACCTTGTGGAATAGCTAGCAGAGGGACTTTGAGTCAGCTGATACCTCAGGGAGTGTCAGGTGAAGCTGAGAACTCTGTGTCAAAGGAGCGATTACTTACAGTGAGCTTGGTAATGCTGGCCAAACGTTGGCGCAGTTCAACACGAAACAGCTTCAGGGTGACCATAGCATGTGGCCCGGTCATAATGCACTTAATTTTCAGGTACTGGCGCATTCTCTGCTCTGTGGCCACCATACTCGCAGTGAGGTGCTGGGATAAGCTAGAAGCAGCAAGCCTTAAAACATCTTCCTATATGAGCTTTTACGTGTTTGTGCCTGGATGCGGAGCCAGGCACAGGTCTGACTGCCTGAAAATCTGACAGCAGTCAGACCGCAGACCGCAGCTGAGATGCATCCCCTTGGTGTCTGAGGAATGGCCCAGTGTAGAGGGCAGATGGCACGTGTTCAGAAGTATCCTTTCATTTGAATGATTTTTTTTTTAATTTTTAAAAATAAACTGATATCTGTACATTTTTTTTTTACTTTCCACACCCACTAATTGCCTTCTCACATCTCTTAGGGACGTTCATTATTAAAAGTTTATATTAAATAATTGTATTTTTAAAATAGCCACCGTCAATTATGTAAGAGAATGGCGCTACAAAATTAAGCACCTCAGTCTGTGTTGGTTGTCAGGGAGTAAGTTATACGGGTAGATAGATATTTTTAGATTTACCAGGAGGCATGAGTGATTCAACAAATTCCCTTTTACAGTAAAAGCTGCTGCTATTATCCGTTGGCATCACTGCTCTTTGCCGGTTGCTCTCAGTCCTGATCCAGGGGGCTCCTCCGACGTCTGGTTTTTGCTCCAGCCAAAGTTTTAGTGAATGAGGCTTAAAGCAAATGCAAAAAATTGCATGTAGCATCTATTACCAGTCACAGGTAACAGGCAATAAACGCGTGTGCCCGTTTATGCAAGCATGAGGCGTTACATGTCACACAGCTTACTTCATTTGAGTATTCAAACGATAGTAAAAACAGTATGAGCCTTAACTAGGTTCAATCAATCTTTCATGTGCCTAATCGATTGTTGAGCTGTGCTGTCACTCGTTATGTAACTCAAATATCTTTGCTCGTTTTTTACAATGTATCCGGGATTAAAAAAAACTGGATGGCCCCTAATATTCCTCCACCGAGATCTCTGACAATGAATTCAATCAATGCCTAATCACACCTATTTGCTAGCAGATGAATCAAAAATCTTCAGTCCCAGGTGACCCTGTGGCAGCAGGCTTGAGAATTGATGTATATCTATATATATATTCGACTATATCTAGTCAGAAATGCTCTTTTTAGGAGTGGAAAGGCCCTATGAACTGGGAGATGGTGGGGTGGGGGGGGTCCCCTGTTGGCCTGTATTTCAGCTGAGGGGTTATGGGTTCCAGCCCAGACCAGAAAGCGCTAGCTGCACACGAAGCACTCGTAACACAGAGGACATGGTGTGCAGATGCCATGTATAAGCTAAACAGAACCTTTGGACACAGCCAGGTCACTTAATAAAGGGAGATAAGAGGACAAAGTCTCAGCAATTGACCAAGACTTCAGCCTGGCGTTCTGTAATAAAGCAAATTATGCTCTGGCTGGCCGACATAGTGCACAAAAAGAACAGAAAAGTGCATTGTAACCTTTCATGGGAATAGTCTATGGAAGAATCTGCATGACTCACCATTTATTCTGCTTTTACTGAGTGCCTTGTAATACGTCTCTTGTCATGCTAGGCAGGCAAAAACAATGAAATGTTAAACTGAAGAAATCTCTGATAAATGTTTGAATATCTCCTCCTTGCAGTGTAGTCCAAAGGATATAAAAGGCTAAATACCACAATAGAAATCCTGAATTTTCTCAGCAACACCGGAGAAAGGCGGGTGTGATCCCTATTTATCCGTGTGCAAGCCTAAGGCATTCACTGTATGTGTATTTGCAGCAGAGCTTTTCGCTCCAGGGATGCAAGGACATGATTCTGGAAGTGTTGATATATACAGCGAAATGGATGGTGTTACAATGTGAAACTGGACTGTGTTAATGGCAGTACTTCCTGACGGCTCATGGAACAGTGACCTGGAGCAATTACGGGAATCATTTTTATCATTATGACAGCAGTCTAGGGGTCACAGAATTCCCCTCTCTGCATTCCCATCTATATTAAATGGTTGTAGAATAGCCTCTTGATCTTTTATTAGTCGATTTTTTTTTTTTATTGATTTGTTTTCCCACAGATTCCCTCCTAATATTAATTTACTGACATATTGTATTCATGTTTGTTACAAGTATGCAGTAATTATATATGTCGTCTTATGCCATTTAGTTATCTATGTACATTAATTACTTACATTAACTTGCCTACTCTTTACAATGTAAAACTTACAAGTGTGGACATAAAGGATGTTTTATGAAAATATAGTATGAAAAGCAGCTTATGTAATACTGGACTTTGCAGGCTAATTTGCATTGGAGCCCCTGGCTTTCTGCTGTGTGACTGGGGACTGAATTAAAAATAGTTTTATGTCAGCGTGCAGAGACAGCTGACACTGCGGTCGCATGCTTTACATACGTTAACACGTTTCGGAGTCCGTGTAAGTCACTGCGTCGCTCTGGAATTTGTTTTTCATGACATGGAGTGCCCTCTGCACTACACCGCCCGCATTGTGAGCAGGTTTTTTTAACCAGTTATATGTTCATTAATGTCAGAAAGCATTACGGTGACCTTTTGAATGTGATTATCGAGGGTTCACTGGCTTGGAATGTTACTCTGTTTTTGTAAGTGAAAAAGAGGACCACATCCACTGTCGTTCCTGATTGGTCTACCTTGCAACCTTAAAAAAACAGGAATCAGATTCTTGTCCTCACTGTGCCCCCACTCACGGTTCCCCCGCCCCCTTGCCGTTCAGTGGGAAAGTGTGTCAGTAGAACAGCTCGTCCACATAGCCTGACCGTGCTGCCCCTGACTGACATTCAAAGCAGCCAGCCGGCTCCGGAGCTAAGCGCACAGGAGCCAATGAGCAGCAAGTGCAGCGGCAGGGGGGGGTGGGCCCATTCCGGCGTTGCTAGGGTGACCTCCCTTGAATGAGCGTGTTTGTGGAATGGTGGAATGCAGCCAGAAGGCAGTTATATAACACAGAAAGGGAGGGGGCAACAGGGGACTGGGCGGCATGGTAGAGGGAGAGAGAGCAAAGGGCGCTTTCCGTGACATTTGTTCTTCGGTTTCCCTCCTGCCACTTGGCAGCTCATTAGGTTTCACTCGCATCGCAGAGTCACAGTCCACACTACCTGTCTCCTCAAAGTTCGAGCCCACGGGGCACATTCCGGATTGTTCCTGTTAACCTGTTTCGGCACACACCGACCGTGCTTCCCTTAGTTTCTCGATAGATGATGTGTTAAGTGACGTGCGGGCCCCACTGGCTGAGTAGCGCAGGAGTGCGCTGCCGTCCGACCCGCCGCCCAGCTGCGCGCTTCTTCCTGTTGCTATAAATGAGCCGTTACCTAACGCCTTGCGTCACGAGGCGCAGCCACAAGAAGAAAGGCCGACGCGGCGGTTCAGTCCGGAAGGCTCTCGTTTTCTAGGTAGCTTCCACTAATGCCTCAAACAGAACATGAGCCAAGGAAACCTGATCTATCTAATGCAGCTGGCCTGCTGTACTGTTATGGGGGGGGGGCTGCCTTTTAGGTAACTAACTGGGTGAAAAGAAAGCGACAGCTGTGTACAGAATTTTTGGTTTATTGAGCCAATTAATTTTCAGTAACTTAGCTTAATTCCCAGTCCTGGTCTGAACCCCATTGTTTATGAAGACTGTATAGGCAGGTGGGTTGGTGGGCAGTACTGTAGCCTCACAGCACTTGGGCTGGGGGCTCGAATGCTTACTTTATAAAGCTCTATCTTCCTGATAATATTCTGCTGCAGTTGCACTGTGTGCATTATTGTGTTTGACCGTCGCGTGATTTACTTGAAGGTGCCTGTTACTACCATCATTGCAGAGTCATTTTAACGCCAGCCATTAATTCAGGTGCTGCGATAAGAAGCCTGAGCATATATTGGCTGCAATCTTTACAAGGTGGTGTACTGCTGAAATTTCCACTTGCAGATAACTTGACTTCTCTGTAAGAATAGTGGTAAGCAGATTTATAGAGGTTTTCTTGTCAGGAATAAAGCAGAGAGATTACAGGATTTTTTTAGCAGTTATAAGAAAGACTGTTGATTGTAGGCTGCATGGGGAGAAAAATGCTCAATGGGGGATCTTTATTTAAGTTTTGCTCCAGACCACGTTATCAGTGTTTTCTCCTGTTCCCTCTCATTTTATCTCCAGCTCAAATTGAAGTAATCCCATGTAAAATCTGTGGGGACAAATCATCTGGGATCCACTATGGTGTGATCACCTGTGAGGGATGCAAGGTGAGCTCTGAACACCGCGCCACATGGAGATTCAATTCGATTACGTTTATTTTCACACAACAAAGTCGCCCTAAGGCGCTTTACATGGGTGCGTTGCGATACATTCCTGCATCATGTATACAGATCTGTTTACACCCTGCAGCAAACCATAACAAACCGTGTGTATGGATACGTATTCCTCAGCACCTGCTCTGTCGGCGCGGGGCCCATTTTTCTGGCCCTCCCTGTCACTCTCTCTGTCCCTCGTGAGCCGCGGTAACTTCTCGCGGGGTTTGTCCACACAGGGATTCTTCCGGCGTAGTCAGCAGAACAATGCCATGTACTCCTGCTCCCGGCAGAGGAACTGTCTGATTGACCGCACCAACCGCAACCGCTGCCAGCACTGCCGCCTGCAGAAGTGCCTGGCACTGGGGATGAGCCGCGATGGTAAGGAGACGGACCGGTCGTCACCGGCTGCTCAGTGTGGCCCTTAGACAATACAGCGCGGCCAAATGTGGGCTATCTGGACCGACGGCATGCCTCGCATGCTCATCATCTTCATGAAATCTGCTCTCCTTGCCGTCTTTGTGCCATAGCCGTCAAGTTTGGCCGCATGTCCAAAAAGCAGCGAGACAGCCTCTATGCCGAGGTCCAGAAACACCAGCAGACGCAGGAGTGCGGTGGGGGGGCCCGGGAGGACGGGGGCGATGACGCCGTCCACAGTAGGGCCTACAGCAGAAGCTCCGGCTCGGCCCTCAGCGACCTCGACGACATCACCACGCTGCCTGACGGACTGCTCTTCGACCTGCCCCTAACACCGGAGGGCGCCAGTGAGTACTGTGCCCTGGAGCTCCTGGGAGGGAGCGCCGGGAGCAGCTCGTCCACGCAGAGCTCGCCGGAGCAGAACAGCCTGGACTTCGCAGACAGCAGCCTGTTCGACCACGAGTATCAGCTTCTCCATGAACCCAGCCTCTTCGCGCACACCCTCCTCAACGGCTCCCCCGCCAGCTGCTCCCTGCTCGAGATCGGTGGGTAGTCCCCTTCAGCTAGGGCTGCCTTTGTGACACTGTGCGAATCCGTGTCTCGTGGGTTTCTGGAAGGAGTTTCTCCTTTTTTTTTTTTAGAGCGCATTACCCAGAGCGTGGTGAAGTCCCACCTGGAGACGTGTCAGTACAGCACAGAGGAGCTGAAGAGTCTTATGTGGAACCAGCACACCCCTGAGGAGATCCGTATCTACCAGAGCAAGGTGATGTACTGCCATCATGCTGAGTCAGTGCTTCATATTATCGCTATCCGATAAAAACCATGTTCATTTGATGATTGTAACTTTTTACTATAGGAATACGCCCATTCTTCTCCATCTACTGATAGTGTCTGACATCAAATTGGCTAATGAAAAGGTGTCTTATGAAGTCATCTATTTAACTATTATTTATGTTTGTACTAGTTAACATTTATATTCATGATGGCAATTTGCATGGATTACTTTATATACAGGGGTGCACGTAACTGTTACCCAAGTACGCATTCACCATTAAGAACGTTACGTGAGACAATTCTCACGATTGTAAGAAAATTACATGCAAAAATCGATTGTTTGTAACAGCACAAATGCGTACTTATTTTATGTGCATTTGCGCTGCTATGAAAACAAAATATAATGTATTTTAATCTTTATATGTTAACTCGACTTAATTTGCAGTATACTGGTTAAAATGCAAGGTATTGTCATAGCAGCTCAAATGCTTTTTATAGTGAATATAAAGTGAGATTAGTTTATGTCTAGTTGACGTTGACATATCAGCCTTACTGGCAACAATCCATGTAAGTCCATTTAAAACAGTAAACTGTTCACTGTTAAGGGTGCTAACGGTGTCTCATAACGTTGTTTTAGGTTTATTTTGTAAAGTAGTTTTTTCATGCTCCTGGCATAATATATTTTTGGATATGCATGTTTTATATTGGACAATGATGATGTAGTATGTGTGCAGTCTACACACAAGTGGTGTTTTCTGGGACTGTATTGATCATAGTATTGTTTAGAATCATCTGTCCGTAGTGACTCTCCGTAGTGAGTAACCACCTCTGCCATATGATGTAGGGTTAGATTTCCTCTCACACTGGGTCGCTTTGTTTCACCCACTGCTGATGCTTCAGGGTAAACGCCCGGCGTGTTAACAAAGTGCAGTTGCAAACACTAGCGTCTCTCGCTCATAGGATTAACGGATGTGGCCCCCGGCTCGCTCTTGTCTTCCAGTCTGCGGAGGTCATGTGGCAGCAGTGCGCTCACCAGATCACCAACGCCATCCAGTATGTGGTGGAGTTCGCCAAGCGCATTGCCGGCTTTCTGGACCTGTGTCAGAATGACCAGATCATCCTTCTCAAAGCAGGTCACTATAAGTACCCCTTATAAGCATGTGAGCCAAAACAAAAATATTCCTGAGCTCTATATTCAAAATGTTTGGAGTCATTCCATGTTAATTACAGGCTCCCTGCTGCTCTGTTATTGGCTCGTGAGAGTTTTACTTGCACAAATATGTTCTATTTAGTTCAGTGAGATAACCAATCAGATTGTAGAGAAGGTGGGTCCAAAACACCTGATTGGGTGGTCCAGCCTCCTCTAGTGGCTTTGACCCACCTCCTCTACAATCTGATTGGTTACCTCTCTGAACCAATAATTTTTCGTTCTGCCCTCAGAACATGTTTGTGTAAGAACCTCCCATGAGCCTGTTATTAGCACGCTATTTACCTATTCTGGCCCTGTGTGAATCATTTTCCTTTGCTTAAATTTTAATGTTCGTTCTGTGCTCTTCCTTCCCCCCCAGGATGTTTAGACATTCTCCTGATCCGCATGTGTAGAGTCTACAACCCACTGAACAGCACTTTGCTTTTTGATGGCAAGCACACTGGTGTGCAGCTCTTCAAGGCTCTCGGTGAGATTTCATTACTTTATTAGCTTGCATCGTGAAGCTCCAGGTGTTCTCTTACATTTGTGGTCATGCTTGCTTTGGTTTTATAATTTAATGGCATTTTTAAATCCTGATTTGCACACCTAACCCAGTAATAACTGTGCCATGGGGGGGGGGGGGGGGGAGCAGGACGATTCCAAGGGCCCCTGAATGACAGGGGCTCTAAAGAATTTGGAGCAGAATTGGATTGGTCTGGGTTTATTGACACCCCTACCCTGTAATCATATTTGAAGGCAGTTTAAAGAATTCTTCTTACTTGAGTGAAACTTATAGTAATTATTTTTAAATGTTCAATTATGATTTGTGCTGCATGATTTTTTTTTCTACACTAGTTTATTTAAATGAAACATACTTGACCCATAGGACCATTTGAGTGCCTGTTGTTCATGTAAAAAGGCTGCAGACCAGACAGCCATCGTTTCTGTCGGCAAACTCAGGGAAGTGACTCTGGAGATACAGAAAATTAGGCTGAGTCGCTGAGTCACACACAGCTACGCCCCTCCCCCTCTGCAGGCTGCGACGACCTTGTCAGCGCTGTGTACGAGCTGGCCAAGAGCCTGTGCCGACTGCAGCTCACCGAAGAGGAAATGGCCCTCTTCAGTGCGGCCGTCCTGCTGTCCCCAGGTACGTCTCATGCGCAGGTACACGGGACAGCAACTTTGGACAGAGGCCGTCTGGAGCTGAAGGACCCCGGGCACACATGCGCTGTCTGTTTTGTTCCAGATCGACCCTGGTTGACTGACAGCAAGCAGGTTCAGAAGCTGCAAGACAGGGTTTATCTTGCCTTGCAGCATTGTCTCCACAGGGGCGGCGCTAATGAGGAAAAACTGGCCAAGGTAGCTTCCTTGTCTTCTTATTTCCTTATGTGAAGCAGCCAAGTATCACAGTATACATTTTAGTATTTGGTGGTTTATACAAAATTAAAAAAACCATGTCCACTCTCTCCCCTTTTCTCTTTGTCCAAGATGGTGTCCAAACTGCCCATGATGAAGTCCATTTGCAACCTTCACATCGACAAGCTTGAGTTTTTTCGCCTGGTTCACCCAGAAACGGCGTGCAGTTTCCCCCCTCTCTACAAGGAGGTATTTGGGAGTGAAATCACCTTCCCGGACTCCACTGTGAACTAAGGCTGATCAGAGTTAGATGGAAGGATACAGAGAGAGAGATGTTGAAATGGACAGAGACAGCGATTTGGGAGGATCACACAAACCCAAAACGCCACCAGCAACTCTGCCACAATCCCGCACGCAACACTTTAATAGATTGCAACACGCTGCCCCCATCTTGGGTTTCTTCTGCGACGCCCGATCCAGTGCAGCCGTTACATGCAGGTGGTGCACTTCTCCTAGGCCGTCCCCCGCATACCACGACGCTGTCGGGAGAAACGTCCCAGGCTGTACAGCGGTTCTCCCCGTTCACCTCCCATACGACCCCTGGAACCTGAAGTGCCCTGTAGTGTCACGTCTTGCCCTCCCGAATCTCCACCATACCTCCACGCAAGCGGAGCACGAGCGTACTCCAGAGACCCCTAGACCAGATCGCGAATGTACCCGTGTGCCGTTTCCCTTACGGCTGTGCTTCTGTGATGCCTGTTTGCTGATCCGAGGTCCGGCCATTGTCGATAGTGCCCTTTCTTTGCCATTTCATCCCCTGAACAAATGAAGGGACCAAGTTTGGATACCGTTCACCATAGGGTCAGTGTGATATTAGCTCACTGTGTGATGGATTCGGCGGTATGCTGTAATGACAGTTATGCACCAGCAGGGTGGACGATCACCATGCGCTGGCGTAGTGCAGTAACTCACTGACCCGTGTCCATTGGGGCATGTTCAGTAAGCACCTTTTGGAGCTGCTCTTTGAGATGCAGTGGGCAAAAGCTCATATTCACTACCTGTTCCAACCCGGGAATGCCAAAATAAGCACCTTTTTATTTTTATTTATTAATTAGTGTGAAAGTCCACCTCATTGTAAACGTGTATGGCCAAGGAAACGCTGGAGAAAGTGTGAGAGGCGGAGGGAGATGGTCAGGCGAGATACTGGAGCTGAAACGGTCCCCCAGTGACTGCCTCGGGGGGGGGGTGGGGGCTTAAGATGGTGACGGAGGGTCTCTGGCGCTGGGCGGGGGGGGGGCCCCCCCCCCCCCCCCCCCCCGTCTACTCCCAGAGCTCTCAGGATTGCCACTCTAAACACGGTGCACTCCTGGAGTCGTCACACGGCGCCCCAGAAATCGCATCAGCGCAGCCCAGCCAAAAAGGCTTTAGCGGAGATGCTTAGTGGGGACAACGGGTTGCAGTAAGCGGTGTCACTGATAAGGCGGGAAGTTTTAGTGTCATTTTCTCACAGACTGACTCTGAGAGGGCCCGTCGTTCCTCACACTGCACTGCACCTCTGCGGAAGCCTCGGTTGTGGACTGTGAAACCAGAGCAGATAAAAATAGCAGAAGTGGGGGAGGCGGGAAAAGACTAACTGCAGTCAAACTTTGGGAGTGAGAGAGAAGGCGTGACGGAGCGGGAGTGACACATCCCCTGCGGCCAGTGAGACGGAGGTAGCCTTACTCAGAACAGACTGCAATTCTAATTGAGCCTCTCTGCATTGTATATCTTGAGTGGAGGTCAGTGTTGCGTCGATGTCTCTCCTCACTCACTCTGCCCGTGTCCTGCTTTGCCATTCCACTTTGACACATGTGAGGGCTAACAGAGCCCTCAGTAACTCCCCCCTCCCCCCAAACTTGGGACTATTTGTTATTTCTTATGTGCTCTTGTGTGTTCTTCGGTGCAAAAGAAAATGAGGGATAAATTGATAGGCATAAATGTGTCTCACACGATTTCGTACCTACCCTGCTCGGTTTGTGATGTGTCAGGCTTGGTCTTGCACTCTACACTGCTGAGTGCCAGCGATGACGTCATCTGAGTCCACTGGGCCCTGGATTCCATCTTAAGCTGCTTAAAGATGCAGCTGAAAGATGGAAACCTCCCTGGATGACGTCTCTGAGGTGTGCTGAATGCACCCGTGTGCCGAGTTCCAGCACACAAACACACGATATTACACAACGGTCAGTAGCCTGAAGATAAGTTCTAGATATATCAAGTATCAAGGGTGGCCAGTGATTTAATGATTAGACAATCACAAATATGCATTGTGAGCAGAGAGTGTTTTCTTGCAACTATGCCGTCCAGTTACATAAACTCAGCTGCACAAGATCTCACTCTGCACTGCTGGAACAGTGCGGCATTCCCCATGCTGTTCCTTTTAATGCCGGAGTTCGTGGTAGGAGATCTGTCGTCTGGTGCTCAAACATACAGTATCGTGATGGGACTGTGCAATAGTCAGTCTTTCCCATCCCCACAGCTGGGGAGTGACCTCCCCCCCAGGGGGGGGGGGGGGGGGGGGGGGGGGGGGGGGGGGGGGGGGGGGGGGGGGGGGGGGGGGGGTGAAATACCCCAAAGGGGCCCCCCCCCCCCCCCCCCAGGCTTATTTGGCACAGGGACAGAAGCTGCAGGTGCATGAAACACGGCATAAAAAGTGTATGGAAACAAGACTATTATGATTTAAGCTAATGACACAATCGAAAATAAGACTGGAAGAGTGGAATCTACGTAAGTGTCCTCCACATGGTCTGTCCACTTCTATTGAAATTGATCTGGAGGTGATGTTAAACATACACACACATAATCACTCAGGGAGATAGCTAGGCTCTCTGTCCTATGGTGTCTTCTCCAGTTAGCCTAGCGTCACACCTTACACCGAATAGAAGAGCTTGCACCTCGATCACTGTGTACAGTGGATGTTTTTGTGAGTGTTAATCACAGAATTATGAAAGACTTCACCCTCGTCCGATATTGATGTTATTACAGGTCTTTTGAGCCTGAACTGTAGAAGACATAGAATCTAAAATATATGAATAAAATATAAATTTGGATTTATTCTTTGAATTTAGTGTTGGATTGTTTTTGTTTATCTCCCAGTACTCAGTTTTTTATTTCCTGTTTTAGTATTTTTTTCCCCTTTTTGTCTTGTTAAATTGTAATTCTATTTTTTTATGGAGAATGTTTTTAAAGCGAAAAGTACCAAAAATTGTTATTTTTTTTAGTCAAGAACTATGTCCTAGAAGCTTATTTTGACATTTTAAAATGGTAGGGAGATAATGACTGTGTATAATTTTGGTGTTTAATAACTTCTCGAGAATGTGTATGTGTACACATACATGATAAAATATACAATTATTATGCAATAATTACTTTAGATTTGTATACAATACGTATTATCTAATCATCCATCCATTTTGTAAGGTGGGGGTCATGGGGGGGGGGGGGGGGCTAAGTCATGCAGCATGGAGCACACGGCGGGGTGACACCCTAG
>JAABNX020000038.1:4432641-4460736 GCA_015163995.2 Mormyrus lacerda
GCCAGAAGCCCAGTGCTGGGATTGATCGGTGTTAAATGCCAGAAGCTCAGTGCTGGGATTGATCGGTGTTAAAGGCCAGAAGCCCAGTGCTGGGTTTGATCGGTGTTAAATGCCAGAAGCCCAGTGCTGGGTTTGATCGGTGTTAAAGGCCAGAAGCCCAGTGCTGGGTTTGATCGGTGTTAAAGGCCAGAAGCCCAGTGCTGGGTTTGATCTGTGTTATAGGTCGGAAGCCCAGTGCTGGGATTGATTGGTGTTATAGGACAAAAGCCCAGTGCTGGGTTTGATCGGTGTTACAGGTCAGAAGCCCAGTGCTGGGTTTGATCTGTGTTAAATGCCAGAAGCCCAGTGCTGGGTTTGATCAGTGTTATAGGTCAGAAGCCCAGTGCTGGGTTTGATCTGTGTTATAGGTCAGAAGCCCAGTGCTGGGTTTGATCTGTGTTATAGGCCAGAAGCCCAGTGCTGGGTTTGATCGGTGTTATACGTCAGAAGCCCAATGTCCCATTTCCCTCAGGTGTTTGACCCATATCTGCAGAACCTCCTGATTCCAGCTGTCTTCCTCAGCTATTAAGCTGCTTAGCAGCTTTGACTTATAGAGCCTTGAAAATTAGGCATTCTGGATACGCAGCCCTATCCACTGGGGACAATCTATTGTCCTCTGATTCTGCAGCCTTGTATCTCTGCACATGCAGTAGCTTTTGCTACCCTCTACCCACAGCTATATATTTTCTGAGGGTATACCAGGAAATCAGCTATAACTGATATTTAACCAGATGTTCTTTAACTACTTACACAGTCCCCCTGACGTACAGATTTCATTTCGCCATTTTGGATGTATTCTATACAACCCCTAATGTCGCAATGTCTGGCTCCTTCATTCCCCGCCCATGAAGGCATGTTGGTACTGGCAGACCGTCGATGTAGGAAGTTGAATCGAAAAGGCTTCTGCCTCCAGAGCTCTCCCTTCATTATTTCCCTCTTACGGGGCTCCTGCTTAGTCCAGGGAACTTGTGATACAAGCCCTACTGCTTTAAAGCTTTGCTTCTGCTAATTTCTGCTTTGATCATAGTTCCCATCTTTGATAAGTTGGCTTACCCCTGCTGCTGCAAGTGCTTCCCTCTTAGGTTAAACCAGCCTGCGTGTGGTAAACCCTACAAAGTCACACAATCCTGTCTTCGCCACAATTCCAGCGGTGATACCGCTATTTTCAAGCTATTTTCACTACCACAGAAGAAGCTGTAGAAATCCACATGTCACACAAGAACGGGGAGCCATTAAGCTGAGGCACCGGGAAGCCCCAGCCACATTTGAAGGTGCTTCTTTGATTTTCCTATACATTGCCTTCCATATTCATGCACATTACACATTATCAGAAGCCACATAAAGCACGGAAACAGTCAATGTTAAGATGGCTGCACGGTGAATTTGAAAGAAGCCTTCCAAAACAATTACCCTGCTTCCCTTTTGATATTTCCTCCAAACATTCATGATTCATTAAACCCCATCCTGTGGCATTTCATGGCACTGTCCTCTGATGATTCAATGCTCTTATTCTGGACCTGCAGCTGATGTAACGACAATCTTTAATTAAGATCACAAGGGAAACGGTATTGGTCTGTCATGCTTCCATTTTCCGAACCCCTCCTTGCTTTAGAATGGCAAACAGCTGTTGAATGACTGTTCTGTGGAGTAAAACATCCCGCTGCCCTTTAACACGATGTTAACGTGGCATCATCCTGTGATATTTTCCTTCCCTGTTCCTTCCTTAATTTGCTTGCATTTTCTATAGTGATGCTGCTTAATAAGTGCAGAAATGGAGCTTTTCTATAGCACAAATCTCTTTCCCGAATACCATGCTCTCTCTTGCTGTCTCTCTACACTAAATAGTTGATGTTCTTATTATTTGTGTCAGAGAGCATATATCCATATGTCTTGTTATTAACTGCTTTATTGCATTATTATTGTTCTATTCTTCTCTTTCTATATTGATATTTAAAATTGTATTATTCCATTAGGGTGACTGGATTGTTTTACGGGACATTTCAGTCTAGTTTAATTGGTCACTTCTCATGCGTTAATCTTGGGTATTCTGGTTGCTTCTGCTTTGTCATCTGGTTTTACACTGAGAAATAATGGTTACAGCTCTGGTACGATTTTATATCCAGAGGTACAAATGACATTAATGTACTAGACAGCTTCAGTGACAAGTAATTGTATCTCAAAGGTACAAATTGGTTCTTTTTTTCTGACAGTGTAGCTCTAAGAATCCTCCTTCCTTTTACCATGGACTATGTTGTTCACTGTAGTATTACCATACTGCCCACATTTAATCTGGGGTAAATGGAAGTTGAGGCCTATTGGATTTTTGTAGCTGTTCCCACAGTAACACTCTCCTTCAGATTCCTTCCTTTACTCCTCCTCACCATTACTGTTGAATCAATTTATTGAGACCCTCATCCCCAGGTCGCTAAGGAGACTCTGGGAGCGCTGCCAATATTCACAGTTCTTTGGATTAATGGATTGAAGGTAATCTGTGAAATATTCAACCCCTTCTTAAAAGTCTTTGGGTGTCCAGAGAATATTACTGTTACCACATAATAAGATGTTTATCTTTCCGTAGTAGGTCTGGCTGACATATACCTCAAGGCTTTCACCTCATACATTTTGTCCAACTGTCCTCAGATATTTTAGACCATATAAGTTACAACTACAGATTCGTTCATAAGCAATGGTGGGAGAATCACAGTGCTTCTGTTGTTCTGGGAGGAGGATCTTTCAGTTTCAACCTGCAGGTTGACATTTTCTACAAGACCTACAGCTGTATACTCTATGCTGACTAATCTGCAGATTTCCTACATCATTCCTAGTCTTGAACTAGGCTTATATATTTATGCATTTTCATCCAAAGGACACTGTACTAGTCTGTCTCCCAAAGTAGAATTACTTGAATTAATTACTTCAGTAAGGATGATCTGGTTTCAATAACAAACCAAATTGCAAGATCTGGCCTTAAAGATAACCGGCGCAAACTGCACATTTTTTCAGCAGTTGTCTAGTTGTACAGTACATCTTGCTTGCACCTGGTATTTATCGCCTCTTCATGAAAAATATACCTGATACTTTTGATCCAGAATATAACAGAACTAATGACAGACACAAACAAGGACTTAATATCAGTTTCAAAGTATAGGTCAGACTGGAAATAGATACAATACAGTAATTACCCTTTGGGGGACCTGTTATTCAACTAATTTAGATGTTTCACAGCTACAAGGAAAACCCAGAGGGATGTAATTGTTCCTAGGGTGCTTAAAAAAACGGAGCTACCATGCTATAACTCCAAGGAATGCATAGATGGATGGATCACAACAGCATATCACATCTCCTAGGAGATCAGTGGCATTTTGCCACTTAGAGACTGAGACTTTACAGCTAAATCACTGTTTTGCTTTGTATATGGGCAGCAGTCCAGGTTAATATCTAAACAAATCACAGCAGCACAATTGCAGGACTACTAATTTCACTAAACTCAATCTGCACTTCCCACTGTTTTAGCAGTTTTCCTGAAAAGCCACTGACCACAACCTAAGACCAAATGAGACTATTTTTTTAACGTTATCAACAGTAAAAGAACATTTGCATGTAATTTAGCGTTAGTGGGCCATAGTGAATCTGGAAGGGGATTGAACTGCCACTGAAATACTGCCAACTCTCATTGACTGTGAAACTCAACAAGGTATACTTAAGTTAATCACTGGAAATACCGATTACTCGGCACATGCTGCGATGGTTTACTTTTAGCGCACGGGGATTTACACCATTTAAACACGTAATAGCTGCACAAATAATAGAATTGCGCTAACCCCACTGCTCAAACAGCGGTTTGTATGAGCAGCGGGGTTCTGAATAGAATGAGGCTGTATACCGCCACCTGGCGGAGAAGGGGCGCTATATTCCCACCTGTTCCCTAGGGCCGAGCGCGAGCCCCTCCTGCTCGCGCTTCCCCGTGCCTGGAATGTCCGTATACGCTCCGGCAACAGGAAGTCCTCGCGGTTGCCATGTAATATCCTGACTGGGCAGGGAGAGCAGCGCCGGCTGCGAGTTTATGTCGACTGGAAACAAGTCGCGCAAATTAGCGACTTTTTTATTGCGAGGAAGTTTTTTTAAAAAGTAAACGTCGTGTTGTGAGGACAGTCCGCTTCCAAGATGTCTGTGGCGGGCTTGAGGAAACAGTTTTACAAAGCGAGTCAGGTCAGCTGCAAACTTTCTTTTTAACCTCCATAAGTGGCAGTGCCTGGTTACGAACTAGCGTCAGTTTCTCTTTTCCTGCGACGTATCTATAATCATGCCACTTTACATACCCCGCCGTGTGCGCCTCAGTGTATAGTCGTATAGCAGTTTTGTGGTCTGCAGTAGTGTTTACGTAATGCTGTTGGTAAGCTGGACCTGGCTAAGTTACTTCTACCCGACTACTGCCTATAGTTATGTTTAGGTCCCCCAGCTAACTAAAGAAAGCTTGCAGTCAGACCCATAAATCGTAGAGCTAGCTGGTAACTTGCCTGCTTGTACACGTATTCTTAAATGGTTTAGCTAGCTTGGCAGCTGCCATAGTTCGTCCGTGTTGCACTTTCTGCCCAAATGCTACGTAGCAAGTCGTTGCCTCGATGTTGTCTGACTGAGATTTACTCGCTGTCAGAAGCTGCGAAATCCTGTCAATCTTTCAGATGATGCTTGCCGTTGTTTGTGTTATATGTGATAATAGTTTATAATCTGCAAGGTACATTGGCTTTTTGAGGCGGCCCTACGTTTGTGTTGGCATACTGCTGAAGTGGGCGTATTGCTTGGTGTATCTGAGGCTTAAGATTTTTTTTTATCGATTAATGATGAAAATTGGAATGTGGCTGTAAGCAGAGGCATTGTTCCTTAATAATGATTTTTTTACGCATTATTAATACTCGGTGATGCCTGACCTTTATATTCGTGTGAAAATGAAATCCAGACAAATTAACCTTTTGAAACAATTAAGTAGCGAAATGCAGCATAATGACGGTTTAAAACCTCACCAAGTATTTTGTCCGGAAGACGTATGGTGTTAATACTTAAGCTACGACAGATGGATTAATTTACCTGTAGTATCAGGTCACCATCAATAATAACGGTGTGCATGATGATTTATTGTGTATAGACTGTTGAACTAGAACTGTATTAAATCTTCACTGGCAAAGTTGGCTGAGCAGTTGCTGCATTTGTTTCATGTTTATCATTGCACTATGTATTATACTCAGCAAATGCAGGCAGATTTATTTATCTATCTGTCGATGTATGTACTGCCCTTAAGAGAACACATATATTAATAAATACATTGTGTGTGTACACACCGTAATACTGTTACAAAATGTTCACTTGCCCAGTCTCATCTTGCATCCAAATGGAAGCAGTAAATTAAATTTTAAAAATAACTTCGTACCCAAATTAAATATGAGAAATTTCGGCTGAGTCATGATTGTTTGCAGTACATCGGAAAGGCTGTTTATGATTCCAGTGCATCTTTTGGTGCATGTCTTATGTCTGCCATCTTGTTTGAAAGCAGGCTGTGGTCAGTTTGTCATATAGCATCTAATGCTTTGACTCACCAAACTGAAGGAGAAAAAAACTTTTTGTAACTTTAAAAATTTGCCAAGGTGACAGGAGACATTATTTATATATCTAAGTTGATATCTTAAATATTTTTTTTAAAGGGAACCTTTCTCCATCTATAAACTTGTGCACAAATTATAACACATAATCTGTAACTTTTTTTTTTGTCGTACCAGTTGAGCCAGCCAGCTTGATCAGAAGTGAGGTGGTGCATATTTAAACAGGAAGTGCTTGTGTGATTTAGGGAGTTTTTAGAGTTGTTTGGAAATCGGAATAAAGGCCATGACGATGCATCTCTGCACTAATCAAGGGTCAGTAGATTGTTGTGGGTATTAATGATGAAGATCTAATCCCATTTGTCACTGACTTTCTGTCCACATCTGGTCCAGATTCCCAATGAGGAGATCTTTATAAAACAGGAAAGCGGAACAAAAAAACAGTGAGGAGTGGGTGGGTGGGGGGTTCAACTAGTGGCTTCATCTTGCATTTAAAGGAGCGAGACACTGGGTGTGCTGCTAAAATGCTGCTGGGGGGCTGGCAGCCAAAGCTTGTTGGAGGAGCTGTGAACGAATAATAAGGTGCCCGTATTGTGATGCCAGTGCGTTTGTGGCCTTGCTATGCAGGGGGGGGAGCATATTGTGGGTGTGATCTCAGTCATGAGGGGATCGGTGTCCTGACAGAAATGCTCAGGGAGTTGTCACCTGATGAGTATAATCTGCTCCCGTTTGATGGCGGTTTTGTGCCCTGTCTGCCTGTCTTATGGGTTGCTAAAAGGCAACATTACAAATACGACCATGTGACACATACACCACGTAGAATGTCTTTTTTTTTGTATTTCTACCTTCGACAGTGGAAACTTGAGCACCTTGAAATAATGCAAGTTTCTTATTTTGGTTGCAGGGAACTATATGTGACATGAAGTTTGTTGATTCAGTGAACAAATAGAGATGTAGGTTCTTTTAAACACTGTCAGTTTGGTGTGCCTTCTCTGTGGGTTTGAGCTGACTGGTGTGTTCAGTGAAGTCTGGGCAGAGGCTGGGTTCTGGGGCTCCTGCATTTAAACAGCAGGGCAGGTGACTGCTGTTTTTGCTGACGCGTGGATCATTGCTGGTAATTTGGGGTTGCATGAAGGATCTGCTTGGCTTTCTGTCTTCACCTTGGGGCCAGCTGAGTCCCACACATAGGCCTACCTCCTCTCCGTGACAACTGTTACTGTTGCATAATTGACTGATAAGATAACTGCTCTGCATGGGCCTTAAGTTTCATGTGTTGTGCTACATCTTACATTAAAGTGCTGGGAAGCTTCTCTTAATGCTGCCTCTAATGATTTGTTTTCCTGTGTAATCATTTGCTTTGTCCTTATGCTGCTTTAAGGTGCCATCACACCCTTTGTCTTGCAGGCTGCTGTGATACCCTCTCTGTGTTTGCCCTCCAACCTGTCTCTTAGCACTTTTCCTCTCATCGACACAGGAATAGACAACACACTGCTTTGCACTGCCTACTTTTTAATCATGCCATTATTGTGAGACTTTCAGTCTCAAGAGAAAAACACCCTTAAATTGTATTGTTCTTCCAGTTATTTCTCTGTGTTGCTATGCCTTTCTTACCCTTTTAGGAAGCCCCTATTTAAGTGTGTCTTTTGAGCCTCATAAACCAATTTCTGTATGCAGTGTAGATGAGTGTGACAAAAGGAACTGCACCTTAACCAGACTCGCTTCACAGCTTCTCTCTCTCTGGTCTATACAGATGCCACAGTAATTATGCTAGTAATCAAGTGTGGATGTAAAGCTGAATGTAATGATTTGGTAATAATTTAATTAAAAAATGTGCTGCTCAATTCAGGCATTTGAGTGTCTGTACTATGTGCTTGCATAGCTTCTTACTTCTTAATGTGCCCTTGCCAGAAGTACGTGAATATAATTACATAATTTTGAGTAAAACTGCCAACTCAACAAATGATTCTTTTAGCCATTTCTATAGCTGAGTTTTGAACTGGAGCAATTTGGGTCAAATGCTTCGCTCTATGGTATTGCCCTGGTCCCACCTGGGAGTGGATATGCGATCCTTTGGGCCACTACTGCCTGTCCTTAATCGCATCACTGCCTGCTGCACTAGAGAGCTGTACCTGTATGTAGTCTTCAGACTATGGACCACTTGGCATAGCTAATTAAAAACCTGTACTGATATCTGTAGGGAGGGAACACTCTGTACAATCATGGGCTGGTCTCCCAGCTGAGACGATAATATAGACTGAATTGCCTGCTTAGTGATATCCAAAGCTGGCCCTCTATTTCAGTGGGAATCGGTGGGAAATGTGATGGGTATGAAATATATTGAAAGCTAGTGAATTTATACCAGCTCACAATAGGAGGTAATTAAGCAACATCCCATCATGTTTAGAGCTGCGTACAAAATGGGCTGGTTTTTATATGTATGAAAATCAGGTCTGGTTGTCTGTAATTATAGGCAGCATGGCATGCAATTTTAGTGAAAATGACAAATTTGGGATTATTATAATTTGCGCACAGCCTTTGAATTCTTTGGTACTTTATGCAGGATATGTTTGCTATAGGGTGGCACAGTGACTTGGTGGGTAGCACAGTGCCTTCACACCTCCAGGCTTGTTGGTTCAGTTCCCACCTCTGTTTCTGGTTTTACACTTTTTCCATGTATTTTCTCGTGAGTTTCCTGTCACACTCCAAAGGCATCCGGTGTGGTACATCGCGGGTTCTAAATTTCCTGTAGTAATTGCCCTGTGGTGGTTTGCACCTGTATCATGCCCAGAGCATTTCTTTCTTGCTTTCTTGTATTTTTATGATTGGTTGCGCACTTCCAAAGTCTGATGTTTTGATTTGTTGCTTTGCATTCAGAAATACTATAATGAACCACAATTAGAACGCCATCATGGTCTGAGCTTGTGTGTAATGGGGTGCTCTAGCATGCCGGCTCTGGGCTGTGGTTTCTCATGCAACATCAGGCTCATAGCAATCGGCTGGAATAGATGGTGCTGTTTGTCTCCATTGAAGGTGCTTATTCTGTGCTTTAGCAATATGCTAATAGCATGTTAAGGATGTCTTCTCACATTTCATTGTTCTGACTTGACCCAGGTAGGCATAGCAGCTAAGGTCATGGGCTTGTGCTGTGCACTGGAGGAGGATCCTGTTCGGTAAATTTCGAGCTGTTCGAATGAGCGGCAGAAAAGTACACAAACAAAGCTCACCTTCCAGGTCACCCCTGACTCGCCCAACATTATAGGCCTAATCCTCAAAGGCCGGGATGAGCAAAAGTAACATTTTTTATTAAGGGTGAAATTCATAATCTACCATAAACTATCATCTATGGTCACTTTACTGGCTATATATTTTGCAACGATGTTCTGGGATTTTATGCTAGTTTCATAGTATACTCACTAATAATAGTGTGTCAGGATATTAGAGAGAGTCTGCAGAATGGAGTGAGCTGGTGAGAGAAACATTTGACACACCGGACATCGCCGTGTTTCCTTTGTTTATTCCATCTGTGATTGACACATTTGGGAAGAGGTCTGTGTATGTGTCCTGGGGGGGGGGGGTTCTCAAAAATGCACAACATATGTAGAATATTGTACAAATTACACAATACAGATGCTACGTAACAAGAACATTTTCAGACTGAATACACTTCTGAATGTTTTAAATCTATATCTGATGATGAGTTTACATGAAAACCAGGTTTTTGCTGAATAAAAGCTAGAGGTTTGTGTGTAAATTTGTATACACTCCAAGAAAAATGTAGCAGCTTAATATAAATAAAAATGAGTGTTTCATGTGTTTGTGTATAAATCTCCCATTTTAGTATGCGTTGACTAAGATGGCGTTTATGTAAGTCTTTGCAGATGTCATGTACATAAATAGCTTTAAAATGTTTGCTAAAAATGTTTGTGTTGAGGGTGAAGTGCGTTCTTTATATGTCCTGCAGCAGGGGAAACCCCAGCCGCCATGCTCCGATCAGCCATTACATTAAAACCACTGAGATTTACATTGATTATCTTGTTACAATGGCACTCGTCACGGTTGTAATAAAATATTAGGCAAGAGAACAGTCCGTTCTTCAAAGTTTACGTTTTGGAAGCAGAAAAATGGGCAAGAGAAAGGGTCTGAGTGACTTTGACATGGGCCAAATTATGATGGCTAGATGACTAGGTTAGAGAATCTCCAAAACGGTATTCCCAGTATGCAGTGGTCAATACATACCAAAAGTGTTTGGTGAACCAGTGATAGGGCCATGAGTGCTCAAGGCTTGTAGATGCTTGTGGGGAGTGAATACCAGCTGGTCTGATTTGATCCCACGGGAGACCCGCTGCAGTACAAATTGCTGAAAAAGTTTATGTTGGTTGTGATAGACATCACAGCTTGCTATGTGGGGACTTCGGTGCCATAGACCAGTCAGAGTGCCCAAGCTGACCCTTGTCCACTGCTGAGAGCACCTACAGTTGTCACGTGAGCATCAGACCTGGACCATGGAGCAATGGAAGAAGGTAGCTCGGTCTAACGAGATGCGTTTTCTGTTACATCATGTATGTGCTCAGGTGCATGTGTGTCATTTACCTGGGGAAGAGATGGCGCTAGAATGCACTATGGGAAGAAGGCAAGTCAGCAGAGGCAGTGTGATGCTCTGGGCGATGTTCTACTGGCAAACCTTGGGTCCTGGCATTCATGTGGATGTTATTTTAACACATACCACCTACCTACACATTGTTGCAGACGAAGTACACCCGTTCATGGCAGCTATACTCCCCAATAGCACTTTTCTCTCTGCCACATTGCAAAAATTGTTCAGAAATGGTGTGAGGAACATAAAAAACAGTTCAAGGTGTTGACTTGGCCTCCAAATTCCCCAGACCTCGATCCAGCTGAGCATCTGTGGGATGCTCTCTGTACAAACGAATCCGATCCATGAAGGCCCCACTTCGCAACTTACAGGACTTAAAGGATCTGCTGCTAATGTCTTGGTGCCAGATAACACAGGACAACTTCAAAGGTCTTGTGGAGTCCCTGCCTTGACGGGTCAGAGCTGTTTTGGCAGCACAATGGAGACCCTACCCAATGTCAGGCAGGTAGTTTTAATGTTATGGCTGATCCGTGTAGATTGTTTCCATAATTTAAAGTCAGTAGGAGCAGACATTATCCTATGGTGACTTTCATGCATTCACTTAACACAGTGACTGACTGGAAATGGAGGCACGGTGGCCCAAATTTAAAATGTCATCTCCTTGCCAAATAACATAAGTCAGCGAGCCTTGAATAACAGCATGCATATTTAGCAAGTTTAACATCGGTACGATGACAGGCGTCTTGTCGAATGCCAGATCCGCTGAGAAAGACAAGTTCTTCAGACACATTCGGCCATTTGTGAAAATCACTTTATCTGACCAAGCCCTAGCTCTGTAATGTTGGCATGACATTTTCAGGATTACACACACCTGGTTTAAATAAATACCTTTGTGTTTTGGGTGTGTTTGTCAGTCCATCTATATGCTGCACAACTGCTTTGTTTCACACTTTGTTTGAATAATATGATGATTCAATGTTCTTGAATCTCTTTCTTTTAGGTTATCCTCTTTTCACCCCCTTATTGTGTTGCCATTGTTGATAGTTATTTCCTGTGTACTCAGATTTGAGGTTTGCGTATTTTTGTGTAGAATACTTTGAAATATTTGGTGAAGTGTTATGACCGGCCATTTTAATAGTGATCTGATACTGCTGTGCCGTGTAGGAGCTGTGAGCAGTGGTGAATTGTGAGTTGCTGTCCGGTTTAAGCCCTGTGCTGACGACAGGCGAGCTTTAAAATGCGATAGTGGGTGGGTGGGGGGGCCGCCAGCAAGGCTCTGCTCTGCGCTCTGGGGGAGGGCGAGGCCGCTAAATACGTGTGCAGTTTCAAACTTCCCATTTTCCACTGGGCTTAGAGACAGCTGCGAGGAACGAGGAGTGTACGAATTTATTTGAACAATTTTAATGGAATATAGATTTCTTCCACCCCCCCCTCCCCCCCCCCACCCTGGCCATTATTTTTCTTCCCCTATGAACAAATCGATTCTGCGTCCCTGGAAGTAGTCACCCCAACACCTCTACTTACTGCCTGGGAAGCATGAAGGTCAGAGAGGATCTGCCGCTCTGAACACGGGCCGCAGGGGGGGTGGGGGCGGGTCAAATGTCCCCTTGTGGCAGAATGGCTAGATGGGATTAACATGTGGCACTCCGGGCCGCTGGCTCATCCTGGGATGAGCAGGGTTAGACCACTTAAGCCATCCCGTCCTCTGCGGCCTGCTGTACATTGTCGGGTTCCCACTGCTCCTGGCCCTGGCACAAGGCAGATACTCTTAAATCCTTATGGACAGACTGACGTTGGAAGCCAGGGTTCCTCTAAGTCTTCTGACAATAATCTTTTTTCACTATGTCAAGTGTCTTCAATGTGCTTTTAATTTCTTTCCATGATTTAGCCTTGCTTTCTCTCAGTGGGTATAAAAACAGATTTTTTTTCCTGCTTTAACTTTTTTTTTTTTTCCTTTCAATATTCCAGTTTTTCCTCTCTTAAATATCTGTGTAAAGTTGTGCTCTAGAGGCTGGGTTTTTCCATCTCTGAGCATGTGATCTGCAAGGCTGCGAAGCTGCAGTTCACCGGTTTACCTTGTGCATCTTTGTCTGTGTGAGGCAAACTGGTGTGCATTTACAATAAATGTGATATTCTGAGTTGTTGACCTTTTGACTTTTTTTCTTTCTTCCTTTTTTTTTAAACTGACCTCTTTTTTTTCATGTAGTGGACGACGTTCCCGCACTCTGGGTTAAGTTCAATGGAAAGTGGCTGAGTCGCCCCAAAGTCCGCAGCAATATCCGTTTCAAATGCTGGAGAGTACGTCCCACACTCTATATGCTGTGTGTTGAGTGTCACGTGTTCATGGTGCTTTTCATTGATGAGTCATTGGGAGTCTCCCTCATCTGACATTTGTCACTCAGTGTCCTGTTCTTATTTGTTCCCTGTGTTGCACAGCGTCTTGGTCTCCTCCATGTTAGGTATTAAAGAGAGGTGGAGCAGAGATCTAGCTTTTAATTTCTGTTTTTCACCTAGACTTTGCTCTCTACTCAGCTTCTCATCAGTTTGGCCAGTCTTACATTATTTTTTTTTTTCTTTTTATGTTTTTCCCTTGTGCACCCTGGCTAAACATTTGTGTCTGTGGTTGCACACGTACTACTTATCTGTGTGATACTGTGCTGTTTACAGAAATATTACAGATTAATTCCTATCAGCACCCATGTCAGTATATTTCAACGCACAGACATAAACCTGTAAAGGGAATGCTGATGGCGCCTGTTGCGTGATTTAGTGTCAATCACAGTGTAGCTGTAGAGTAGTAGTTCAGGGGGTTGCATGTCTAGAGTTTGCACCTTTTCCCTATGTTCATGTAGGTTTCTTCTGTGGTCGCTGGTTTCCCGTAGTTCAGACACATCTCAGATAACCTGGTATCTCCATATTGCTCTGAGCGTGCCCCATGATGGTCTGGCATCCCAGCCAGGGTATACCTGGTTCCTGCCTACAGGAACGGGCTCCCAGTTTCCTGTCACCTTGCTTTGTACGAACAGTTATGATGGACAGTGTAGTTCATGTGGCTTAATTCTCCTCAGTACTCACCCTAGTTGATTCTCATGAAATGGGTTCTTCATGTGCTGTACAAGCTTAAAGATCCACACTGCATCTAGTCTGCAGAAAACTGCAGATGTTATTGGGGTTTCCCATTTGACCTCAGTGAGAAAATATGAAGGTACACCAAAATCTCCACATTTATGTGTTACGTGATTATTACTTATACTTTTATATTTTCATTGTGTATTAATTTTATTTGTTGTAGCAAATGTCCTATGTATTTCTTTATAAGCACAGCTTTATCTAGTATCTTGTTACAGTTAAGCACAGGCTCTTTTTCCTAAATAATTTAGTATGCACAAGCACCAAGGCCCCAAAGCAAATCCCCTGTATGCAAATAAAGTTGCATTGTTATATATATGTCATGTCTCCTCTAGGCCTGCAGAGATGCTGTTCTTTCTATATGGGATTTTTGCAACATTTAAACTTTCATTTCAGTCTCCACTGTCACTTCAGAACCGTTTCAGAACCCACAATCATATTATTTGATGTTCGTTTGTGGATATGTTTATCATACTATGACATGATAGGTCCGTGAGTAATGATACATTGCGGTTCACATTTTCAATGACTCCATTCCTGGTATGCAGATGGTGAGCGAGAAGGTTGGCGGTGCAGAAGGGACTAAACTGGATGAAGAATTTAAAGACCTGGAGAGGGTGAGCCACAGCTACATAGGCCTCCGACGTGAATGTCAGGAGTGTGACATTGCTTTGCTTTGTCTGAGATGCAGGAACACACCGTCTTGCACTTCCTGTTTGTGGGATTGGCTGTCCCTGTGGAGGCCAGTTTGCTAGTCATTTAGCACAGCTCTTTGTCTCTGTGCTTCAGATGTTTATCGATGCTTAAGTCTGCATGGGAAACCAAACTAAGATATGTATATGTCTCAGTTTCCCCTTTGGGCTCTGTACTTCGTCTTAATTCTCAACTTCCTAATTCCATTAAAGTCTCGTCCATAAACAGTTCTGCATTTTGATTTGTGTCTCCACACGAAATCCTCACTGTTAAAATCAATTGGTTTGTTTTAGGCCTGATATACTGAATAGAAACAGATGGGCTGAATAGAACTGGCCAAGAGGCCTCCCACAAAACGAAATAAGACATTTATTTACAAATGGGCCTTTTCTTTCATTCTCTGCGATTCCTTGCACTGAGCTGCGTGTCATTTTGAGTGCCCTTTCGGTCTTTGTTTTCCTGGGCTCAGGTGGCATATCTCTCAGTATCATTTCTGTCTTACTTTCTGTGTCTCTCGCTTCAGTATAGTTGAATTTTGTGTATCTGCATAGTAATAAGTAATCACCTTCTGATATGTTTTTCAGTGAGACGTTCATCCCCTGGTTTCTTCATTATCATCGAAATTAGTTCTCTTTCTGCTGAATGAAATAGAGTATTTTTTTCAATGTATCATAAGTTGTGCCTCACATAACATACATAGCTTATTACTGGGAGCTTTGTATAGATATGAAGCTGTGCAAATCCTTGTTTATCTTGTGTATTAGTGTCTGTGTTTCTGTTGTCAACCTGCCCTCTGTTTTGTAGAAAGTAGATGTAACTAGCAAAGCTGTGGTAGAAATGATCTCCAAAACCTCAGAGTACCTGCAGCCTAACCCAGGTGAGTGATTGACTTGGGAGTACTTGGGTGCTGTAAAATAGTGCTGAAAACGCTTACTGGCCTCGCAGTATTGTCCGCCTCATGCTTTCCACCGCAATCTGGCCCCTTCTGTCAGCGTCCCGTGCGAAGCTCTCCATGCTGAACACCATGTCGAAGATCCGGGGCCAGGTGAAGAGCCCAGGCTACCCTCAGGCGGAGGGGCTGCTGGGGGAGTGCATGGCCAAGTTCGGCCGCGAACTCGGAGAAGACACCAACTTTGGTGGGTCTTTGTCTCTCTATGTCTGTGTCTGTCTGTGTTTGGTTCTCTCTGTTTATCCGTGTGTATCTGTCTCTCTCTGTCCGTGTGTGTCTGTCATTCTCTGTCTGTGTATGTGTGTGTCTCTCTCTCTCTATGTCTGTGTCTGTCTGTGTTTGGTTCTCTCTGTTTATCCGTGTGTATCTGTCTCTCTCTGTTTGTGTCTGTCTCTCTCTGTCCGTGTGTATCTGTCATTCTCTCTGTCCATGTGTATCTGTCTGTCTGTGTATGTGTGCGTCTCTCTCTCTCTGTCTGTCTCCGTGTGTGTCTTTTTGTGACTCTGTCTGTGTGTATGTGTGCAGGCATGTCTGCCAGTCTGTGTGTGAAACTGCATGCATGCATCTTTGTGGGCAAGTATGTCTGTCAAACTGTGCATCTGTATGAGTGTGTGTATGTCTGTGGTGACAGTCATGGCTTCTGAAATGTTTTTGTGAGTGCAGTTTACACTCTGACCCATGTTAACATTATTTTTATTCTGTTGGTGAACAGTACTGACGTTTCAAACTAGATCCCCCCCTCCACTCCCCAAGCACTCCGACCACGAGCCAGTCGACATTGCCAGCATTACTTAATACATTAAATACATTAGTGTGACCGCAGAAATTCAATACAGTTGTTCTTGCCAAAGCCAATACATGCCAAAAATGTAGTTTGATACTGTAAAACATTTTTATTATTTCTGACTTCAGACTTCAACACCCTTAGTAACTTATCTGTCATATAAATAATTTCTCCAGAAAACAGTATATGTAGTAAGTTATCCAGTCCACATTTTGTTTACTACTTCTGCTTTAAATTTAAGTTTTAAATGGCGCCCGATAAGTTGACAATTCTTTGACTCTCCAGGCAGGCACTTCTTGTCATCTGGGCCAGGTATAATGATACACAGTGTTTACATTGGCGAGGGTCACAGTGCCCCCTGCTGGGCGGCCAATCGAAGTAACTGTCCTTGTGTCGTCTGCCAGTAGCATGTAACGGAGCAGGCTTCTCCTTTCTCGGATGGCCCCTTGTAACTCATAACCACACTGCCCAGAACACAGTGCTTATATATTTGCTTCAACACTTACAGATCAACAGGCACGATCCTTGTCTGATCCTTGATCCTTGCATGTTCCTTGTCTGAGACATACTTGTACCAGCCAGTCCAAGTTAACAAGTGACTCTTAGTGTCGCTAAACATTACTTTCACCCTTGAAAAATTACAGAACAGCTATTTTACCACTTTTGACAGTGACAGTGGGGAAGTAGTAGCAGGTGAGGAGCCTAAGAGCGGAGATGGTATTGTGGAATTATCATCACATCACGGAATTTCTGAACGTGCCCTAAAGCGGATAAGGTCTATTAAACCAAGTAAATGTGAGATGGATTTTTAGATACTTAAAAAGCAATTTATTTAGCTTGTGTTTTGTTCCATTTCAGGCATTTATAAGCCTGCATATTTAATGTAATTTTCCATACTCTTGCAGCATGCAATATTCTGGTCACTTTTTTTTCCCATGTCCAAGAGTTGAATTTACATGAATTTTTTTGACATGCAACTTGTAAAAAAATCAATCTGTTGTTGAGCTATGGGGAAGGGGAGGAGTCTCTGTCAACAGACAGTGCCAGCTTCTTGTTTTATGTGACAATGCTGTAGGTGGGGCACTTATCGATGCAGGGGAGACCATGAAGAGACTGGCCGAGGTGAAGGACTCGCTTGATATTGACGTCAAACAGAACTTCATAGACCCTCTGCAGGGCTTATCTGACAAGGACCTCAGGGAGATCCAGGTGACTGACAGAGGTTCACACGCTTCACAAACCCCTTGTGTACACCCAGTAATACATCTCTCTGAAGATTAGGTCTGCACAGGCCTGGTTTATGGGATGTTACATGTATCAAAAACCTTTTAGAGCAAATCCAAAATGAATTTGCTGGAAGTAGAATCAAATACATTAAAAATGGGTCACGCCAACAGAGTCGTGATATTCACTTTCATTATAACTCAAGAATCAATGGTATATAATCCTCAGTGAATAAGTTGTGTAGGGTGATGCACAAGAGTACCGGGACCAAGGGCCCCCATGATGCCATCTCCTGGGCCCTTGTATCCTGGCCTGGGACCTATTCCCTAGTTACCCGCCCAAGATGGTGGGCCTGACCTGGGCTAGGGGCGTGCCAGGTCCAGGGGTGTTTCTCATTATGCGTTCTTGGTGTTGAGGAACGCCCCAAGTTTGCCAGACCTTCTGCAGAGGCTTCTCGGCATTGAGTGCACTAAACGAGATTGTCACCTGCCTCTCCTCCAGCACCATCTGAAGAAGCTGGAAGGACGCCGCTTGGACTACGACTATAAGAAGAAACGTCAGGGGAAGATTCCAGACGAAGAGGTCCGACAAGCCTTGGAGAAGTTCCATGAGTCCAAGGAGGTCGCAGAGATAAGCATGTACAACCTGCTGGAGACTGATGTGAGTGACGCCCTTTATGCATCTGCCTGTGTTTGCAGTGCTTTGGTCTGTTTTGAGATGTGTATCTGTATCTGTTTCTATAAGAGATGCAGTATACAGTGCCATCTACAGACAGACAACAGGCACTGTATGTGAAAGGTGGTTATATCTGAAGCATGCCCGATTAGCACACTTTAAGTAATCAGCAATTCAAGCCATGTGAAATACTACACTGCCACTTAGTGTTAAACATGATGATAAACGAAACAGATGGCCTGTCTGCGAGGTTTTGACCCCCAGGGCATCTGTGCAGATCGAGCAGGTGAGCCAGCTGTCCTCGCTGGTGGAGTCGCAGCTGCATTACCACAGGCAGGCCGTACAGATCCTGGAGGAGCTCTCAGACAAACTGAAGGACAGGTGGGTGTGTCCGGCTGGCCGGTGGACTCGTGGGTTGGGTTTCAGGCATGGGAAAAGCGCCTAACTAGATCCCAGCAAGCGGCACAGCAGTTAAGTGTAAGATCCCAGCTGCATGGGCACAGGCTCATGTCGGTCTGCAGGGCTGCCTGTTTGTGCGCAGGGTCACGCGCATGTTAACGACGTGCTCTGCATGGCAGGATCAACGAGGCACAGTCCCGCCCCCGCCGGGAGTACATCCCTAAGCCTAGGCCTGTCTGTGACTTCAGAGATAACGACCAATCGAATGGCGGCTTCGCCCCCTCCACCCCATCAACTCGCTCCTCAGGTGAGAGCCGCGGCCGGCGCCTTCCGCCGTGTCACTGTGCGTCTGCTCACGTGATGGAAAGTGTTTTTCTTCCAGCAACTCGCCCATGACGGCATACTGGCCGTCGTGAGCCACCCAGCCGCGGAGTCGCAGCATCAGGTCACGCTGCGATTAAACTGTCCGCGTGTGCGTCCGTATGTGTGCGAATTAATTCGCCAGTCCTGAAGCCGGCCGCTCGATTGGCTGATTCTAAAGTGACCCCGCCGTGTGTTCTCTCCCTGTGGCGTTCGGCAGGCTCCCGCTTCCAATGCCGCCGATTTTCCTTCCGAAAGACCAGAAACCGTGAGTTTGTTTGTCTGTGTGTGGCTGCGTGAGCCAGAAGCAGAACACTCTTGTGCTTGAGATGTTGACAGTTTGCTACATTGCATGTGCTAATGGCAAAATTTAATTCTGCGGTACTAACCTGTGAGAATGCATAAATACATACAGCCAAGTCTAGTTATTTCCTCGTCTGAAAATAATTACGATGACTACTCTGTTATTTCAGATAATAGGAGAGTCGCATCTCCTAGTCGTGTTCCATAAAATTGCCGTGAATTTTTTTCCAGTAGCCTGTTTAATTGTAATAACCATAATATATGCTAAAGATGTCACATCTTAAGTGTTTCCTTGCCCCTGGCATGTAAACAGTGCAGTTAGATGTGATAGCAAAACCCACGAGGATGTTACATATTGAGCAGGACTTTTAACATAGATGGGTTTAGGATATTCATAGCTTTTTATTCTTTAGTCTGTGATAGGTTATCATACAATGGAGTAAAAAATTGTACTTGATTTAATTAAATCTGATTTATATTGAAATCATTTGTATTTATGGGGGGGGGGACTGGTTTAAGGAACTGGGTTGGGAATTGTGGGCTGGTGTCCTCATGCAAGCCGCTGTACTGGAAATGCCAGCCTCGACTTGGGGCAGCTGCTTTGGAGAAGTCCTCAGAGGAGCCGTGAGTAATGAGCTCAGCTCTGCCTCGACGACGTCTGGCTCCGGGTCGCGTGCTCTGTGCCGGAGCGTGCCAAGTGGCCGAGGTGGCGGGGTCAGCTCCGCACCATGTGTACTCGGCAGGCGGGTGTCGCGTGCCATTCTGACTATGACTGGGCCTCTGCAGCTCGGGCTGCCCAGCTGCCCCGTCCACGGGCTGTGGAGTCAAGGGGCTCACGCTGTTCGCTTGGATTCCAGAACTAACCCACGGAATCATTGTACCAGACCTCAGAGTGTTTCCCAGGAGAGGCAAGGGCCTGGATCAGGGAGAGTCACTCCCTCGGCTGCTGTAAGCCAGAAGGGGGAGAGACAGGACTGACTGGGCAGGTTGGGATCAAAACGCAAAGAGCAATACTAGAGGTCCCCGTTATGCTGGATCATGGACCTGTCTACCAACCTAACGCTGGTGCTGAAAGTCCAGCCTGCTGCTTATTTGCAATGTGTTCTGGTCTTGTCTTGTGTCCACCTGATTCTGAAAGCAGAGCTTCTAATTGTCAGTGATTGTGTCGACAATTTGCCCTGACCCCAACCCCCCTCCCCCAGCAGCGCCTAGACTTCCAGAGACTCCCACTCCTGTGCTGTCGGAAAGTCCCTTGGCATTTGTTGATGTTCCGCAGATGTTTAGACATGGAGAAGCGATTAGGGGCTTACCCCAGGAGTGCTGTCTGCTGGGCTCCTCTAACGCTGAGACGCTTCAGACTTGGCCTTGCTTGGTCTCAAACGCCTGCCTCTCGCTTGTTGCTTCCTGATGAGCCCCCTCCTCAAGTCGGTGTCCTCCCCCCCCCCCCCGACCCCACAGGTGCAGAGCAGCCTTGCTGTAAGGCCCTGTACGACTTTGACCCGGAGAACGAGGGCGAGTTGGGGTTCCGCGAGGGCGACATCATCATACTCACCAATCAGATCGACGAGAACTGGTATGAGGGCATGCTGCGGGGCCAGTCCGGATTCTTCCCACTGAACTACGTGGAGGTGATCGTTCCGCTGCCTCACTAAAGAGGACACCAGGAGGAAGAGGGGACTGAGATTCCACTGAGACCCCAGGGCATCGCCCTAACCTGTACCTTCATCATGGCCACTTTTAAAACACTTAGACGTACACATGTCCCCGTCACATTTCATAGGAGAGACATCCAGTCTCAAATCCATGAGAATGAAGGAAACACTTCATTCAGAGTCACTCACGCACTTTCTTGACCCAGGTTTTAAGGGCTATGGTTGGTTCTGTGTCACTGCTACACATCATTGTGGTTATCGGAAGAAGTCTGGTCAAAATCTAGAAGCCGTTAGATTTAATAGTATTTACAGGACACAGAATCAGGATTGAGAGATCGGCTCCACTGTGAGAGATCGGCTCCACTGTGAGAGATCGGTTCCACTGTGAGAGATCGGCTCCACTGTGAGAGATCGGCTCCAATGTGAGAGATCAGCTCCACTGGCTGCATCTCTGGACATTACGCCAGGCACCTCTTCCTGCTGGTAATGAGATTAACTTGGTCTGCAACACAAGTTATTCAGAGTAGCCGGACTTCTTAATTTTGGCCAGGCTTCTCCTTTATCCCTTTGCTCTCTCCTGCCAGCCCATCATGGTAACTGACAGCAAGCCACATGATACTCAAGAATGCCGTGAGAAAATAGTTATGGTAGATTCATTACACGTAAAACCTCATTTGTTCAAGTCTGGGGTTCATATTTTCACTTATGTATTAGTCCCAGTGTCATTTCTTTGTGAAATCTAGTGTTATAGAATCATGGTCCTTTTTCGGAAGTCCACAAAGACCTTTCACTGTATTTTGTCACAGAGGGTCTACTTAGGGGTGTTCAGTAGCTCATACTGCAGGTGTTTAGGAGGTATGAGCAATATCACTCAAGACTATAACACTAAGCCTATTGGATAGACTACGTACAACCTCTTAATTATATAATCCCCTTCCGACTTGGTTCGAACCCTTTGAGCTGTTAAGGTTCTTCTTGAAAGTGCAGTAAGACATCCTTCCCCATCTTAAGCTGTGCTTTGGTATGTCTGCGTCTTTGTCTGCCTGCCCTGCGTCTGGTGTTTTCCTGCAGGGTACCACCGTAGCCAGCCTAAGAACGGAACCCGACAGGGATGAGAGAACGCTTTGCGTGTTGGTGTCTTTGTGTGCATGTCTCTAACACTTTGTGTTTTCTCCTTCGCGTGGCTTTTCCGTGTTCTGCTGCTGATAGCTTTGCTCGTCAGCTTTCACAGGGGGAGACCTCGCTTTCGTGCGGGTCACCGAGCTCCTGTTGTGAGAGGACCCCTTCCATTCTGCCCAGCGGTCGACTTCTGGCCGGCCGCTCTCGGCTCTGAGCCCCGTCATCATTACCATGGACTCTGCCAAACCCACGCTGTGCTAATGTGTGACTTAACACACAGCATGTTTATTTAAAAAGGTAGCCTTTACGTTGTAATTTTAGCTTTATTTTAAAAATGTGTATATCGAGAGTTGAGGTGACTCTGTCTTTGAGCACAGAGCACCCAACCCTTAGCCCTCCCCCTGCCTGACAGTGGGACAGTCCACTGTATTGTTTATTTCCCTTCTCTTAAAGCAACCTTCAAAGGCTTATCCCATGAAACAGTGTATCGATGACACATACGTGCATGGGTGCAGGTGCAGCGTGTTAAAGCATGCAGAGAAATGCATGCGGGTTTACTAAAATGTACTTTTCCCCCTTTCTAATCCAGTCATAGGCCCAGTATTTTAGAAAAAAATAATAATAATCTGCTATTCCATAGTATTATTTTAATATCAAAACCATAATGCAAAAAAACATACATTTTATATAAATTTATCAGACTGCATGAAGCTTTATACTCTTGCTTATTGTAAAAGATACTTTAAGGGGAAATCTACTTTTATTGTAGATTTTGCTAAGAATTAATGCAACACTAAATAGCAATGTTCTATTGTGTATTATCTTAATTTTTTGTATTTGCATCTGATGGGTTTCTGTCTTTAAATAAATACCAGTTTAAAATGTGACATGCTCTGGGGCATGAAATGACGTGCCTGGTCTGCACTGGGTTTAGAGAGAGCTGTGTTGACTGTATTTGCCAAGCCTGACCTGGTCAATCATACATCGATCCTCTATAACTAATTATCCAGTTCAGGATTGTGGGTGGTAAGGAGTCTATCCCAGAGGCTACAGGCACAAGGTTGGGAACAACCCAGGATGGGGCGCCAACCCATCGCAGGGCACACACACATGCCATTCACACACACATGCCATTCACTCACACATGCACACCTACTGTATGAGCAATATGGTAACTCCAATTAACCTCAGTATGTCTTTGGACTGTGGGCGGGGGGAACTGGATCACCTGGAGAAAACCCCACAATGACACAGGGAGAACATGCAAACTCAACATACAGCTAACAAACACAGCCATGGTGGGGAGTCCAACCCTGGTCCTAGAGGAATCGATGTCCCTAACCACTATGCCACCGTGCCACCCCCCTGACCTGGTCCATCTCCATATCTCCACCTGATGTAGATGTTTACCACAACTCTGGCTTCTGTTTCAGTGGTTTAATAGTTGCACAGGTGCTGAGATGTCCACAGGAGTGAGGGTGCGATGGCAGGATGCCCTGGCACATACCCAACAGCAGAAACAAACGAGACAGGCAGGGTTAGAAGGTCCAGTGTGTATTTAAGGTTTCCAGCAGGTTAAAGGCAATATTCCCAGTTAATATGCAGACGTCACATTCATTCTACAGGACTCACAAGTACTGGTAATAATATGAGGAGCACTCCTCATGTCCATTTCCATTGCAGTTTCCCGATTTTCTCCAGCGTTTCGACACCACCGTAGGAGTGACACAAAGACACACAGGTTACGTACTGCACGAACGCGTCAGTGGCAAAGATCTCACAGTAATAAAGGCGTTAGGAGGACCAGGGTGAGTATCCTACACGGCCCCCTGGGAGGTGTGGCCAGGCCAGCGATACCTGGACACTGAGGCTACACTGAAGATGAAGCACCAAGGAGATGGGGCTCTCCTTTACACAGAGCTTGGTCAGGAGAGAATGGGACTATGGGGGTGAGGGCTGGGGGTACGCCCTGGGGGTGGGGCCATCCTGTGGCAGCAGTCATCCTCCTCTTTACTGACTGCTGCTCAGTTGGTTGTAGACATGCTCCAGGATCTGTGAGTAGGCCTGGTCCTTAGGCGCATGGCCACTCAGGGAGCCCTGTGATGGGGAGATGCAGTTCAAAGAAGCATTTTAGTCACTAGTCTCATGGGTGCCAGAAGAAGGATTTTATTATTGTTATGAGTACTATGAGTAGTGCTCTTCAGAGTAGTATTGTTATGAGTATTAAAAACCATACCTTTATTTTGTCCAGCATTGTTATTTCCGGGCTCCACATCTGACTGAACTGCACGAGATCTGGGGCTCCTTTGTAAAACTCCACCAGCAGCATCTGGTAGAAGAGTGACACTATCAGTACCCACTCTATTACATAGTTAGCCTCAATGCAGGACCAAGCCCCGCAGTTCGGCGGTTCATCTGAAAACGGCACCACGGGGGACAGAGGTGACACAGGCACATTAAAAGTAATAGAGTACCATCTCGTTTAAAACGTCACTGGTCAGGAAGTTGTCTTGAACGTAGGTCACCTCGACCGCAACGGGAATGCCGTAGTCATTGGGTCGTTGCTGGAGGAAGGAAGGAGACAGGAGGTATGACTGAGGTTCTGCTGCTTCTACGCAAGTGTGTTGAGCAAGTGTAGGACTGATCTACTGCACCTCTGGTGGTGGCACCACCCAAAAAGGCGTTATGGTGGATGCTACGCCCTGGTTGCCATGGTAATAAGGGCCTGCAAATAAAGAGGAGAGACGCTCAAATATTAAGGTAGACACTCAAAAGGCTATATTATCTCACAAAATATGGTTGAACATCATGAAGACAAATTTGGGAAACAGTAAAGGTTTTTTTTTTCCCTGTAAATGCTAGAGCTATGACATAACACATGAAGGAAAATGACATCACAATGGAACTGGATCGGCCTAATGCCGCACAATCCGGTTACATTAGTTACTGGGCCCAGTGCCCGATTCCACACTGACCACAGATGACCCCAAGGCAGGGCTGAAAGCCATTGTTGCTGCCCTGTAGGCGGAGCTGATGGTCCATCTGGGAGTCGATGTCCTGCAGTGATGGCAGGGCTGGGCCCCGCGGGTGGCTGTGGTACCAGCCCACCAGCGACAGCCCCCGCATAAACAGGTTCTGGCAGATCTGAAATGTCACGGGGGGGGGGGAAATCACATGTAACTTACAGGGAAGTGATCATACAAAAGGCAGGAAACACAGTAAGAGAGGTAAGAGAGTCCGGCAGTGATACAAATTCAGATAAGGCTATAGAACAGTGTGTCCCAATCCAATCCTCAGGGACACGCAGGCGGTCCACATTTTTGTGCGAGGAAACAAAAACATGGACCGTCTGTGGGTCCCCGAGGACCGTATTAGGGAACACTGTTATACGGCATACAGTAAGTCTTTGGAAGAGGAATTTAAGAGAAGCTGTCCATAAATTAAAACTGCTTTACAGATGATCAACTAGGCCGTTAGTTGTTCGTGTTGTTTGCCTATGCAAATATGAATATCCTTTCCACGTACAGATTCATAATGTATCAATATATATTTTGCATTAGATATATATTTCATGTATTATCTAAAAAAATTTATATTATATATACTGCAATGTTCATCTATTAGACACTTCTGCCCAAAGCGACGTACTGGTGAAGAAAGTTTGAGTCCTTGTTCAAGGACCTTGTTTAAGTGCCCAATGGTCAACCACATGGATTCACACCCACAACCTTGCAGGCAGACCCCCTAACCCCTCTGAGCTACACAGCCACCCAGTAAGAATCCATGTGCTGCTATAGCCCTAATGGACGGCCTTGGGCTTTAATGAATGATTTATTATACTTTCCATCTGCCAGTAAAACACCATCTGAGTTAGTGTGCAGGTTGGAAGTGCGTCTCCATACCTCTTCTTCAACGGCAGGTGCAGAATCTCGGTCTGCCAGCCGCGTGCGACATGGAAATGCTCTAAGGACCGTCAACACTAAGGGAGAAGATGCCTTATTAAGGCAGAAGCAGGGATGGCCGGCCCACTGAGTTGGAGAAGATAGCAACTCCTCTACTTTTGAGATTAAATTACAAAACAACTGTAAAATCACTCATTGTAATTATTACTATTCTAATATTCTAAAATGTATTACCAGTAACACTTAAAGCAGTTATAATAATGCATTTTAGATACCTTCATAATGCATTATAATGGTTAATATAAGTTATGTTACTGAATTATCTTATTTTATCTTACCTCCTCAATTTTTTAGCCATCAGCTGCTACTAAATTAAACATTAACAAGGTTGCTAATAATCAAATGTGAGCATACAGCTTCTATTTCAGATTTGGGGGGTCAGCACTGGAAAACTCACGCTGTGTGTTGGTGTCCCAGCGCCCTCCGAGGTAGCCCACCACCTCACTAGTGGTCAGGTGACAATGGAAGTCCTGGGGGGGCGAAGTAAAATCCCAAATCACCCCGCTTCCTTTCAGCCCCGGGCTACCCATCTCTCAATGTAAGCTGCGCCCCACCCCCCCACAGCACTATGGTCATCTCACCATCAGCAGCAGCACGTTGCTCGACACAGCAACGTTAAAGGGTTGGAACCGATTGATGGCAGAGAATGCAGAAAGTTCAACCAGAGTGTGAGGGTCCCTGAAGACAGATGAAACATGTGCAGTTACTACACGGATAGGTATGAAAATATATTGGGACAAAGTTACTCTGTATAATCAAACACCCCCCCCCAAATCATAAGTGAAAAATCCCACTGTTGATGGCTGTAAATTGACAGCATAAAGCTCCAGTTCACTGACCTTGCAGAGTCCCGGGTTCCCAGTGTGCAGTACCTCACTGGCAGCCTCTCTCTGTCCCCCCTGCGCTGTAATAGACTGATCTCTGGAATAAAGCACACAGGACCGGCACATCCATCCCTTCTTTCTCAGACCCACAATCAAAGGAACAACCCTCTGTCTTCGAGAGTACCCGGTACAAAGTCTAGAGCCAACCCTAGAAGCATAGGGCATGAGGCAGGGGACACCCAGCACAGGAGGTCAGTACATTACAGTGTGTGTGTAGAGACACACACGCTCACACACTATGGGCAATTCAGAAATGTCTGTTCGGCTAACTGCGTGTTTTTGGACTGGGAAGATACTTGCTCAACACAGGAATGTTAGCCTGGTTGGAGGGTCGCCACGGCTCTCGCAGCTCGAAACTCAAGCCGTGCAAGTAGTAGACAATGCTACTTACCAACAATCAGTTGGGAATATGCAAAAAGCACGCACGCACACAGACAGAACATCCACGCCAGGAGATGGGATGCTACGCTCAGAGCCGCCATGCTACTTTAAGCAAAAATGAAGAGGAGACGAGACTATTCTGACTTTCTGAGACGTTTACTTTAGCAGTAACACTGCAGCTCCCCTCACCCTGCTGGTCCAGCTTGCCTTTTCGGTTCTTCTCCTCCACCTGCTCTGATGACTTGCCATCTTCATCTTCCTCTTCTCCCATCTCTTCATCATCGCCTTCACTCGCCAGACTCTGAAAGAGAAATGAAACAAGAAGTTAGACGATAACAGGGTGATTGTCCCCCAATGGCGCCATTCTGGCCCGGCTGATTCTCTGCTCCATTCCGCTATTTAACCTGCAGTGCTGCAGTTACATATTGCAGTGTCGCTTCAGGAGGATCCTCCGTTCTTTACCCTTCACCACCCCCCGCTCCATCCTCCCCCATCCAGCCCGTGCTCCATCTCTCACCAGCTCTCCACTGGGCTGGTACTTGTGCAGCCAGCTGGTCTTGTACTGCACCAGCTTCTGGCCTCGGTAGCGAACGGAAGCCCAGCCGCAGCCCGACTTCTTGGCGGGGTTGACCAGCCGTTTGCAGTGCGTGGCCCAGGCACTGGGCGAGTTGAAGATCTGTCCCGTTTCCACCCAGCGGATCTTTCCGTCGCAGAGCAGATCCCCTACAAACTTCTTTCCCTGACAAAAAATAAGAGACGTGAACAGAAATTGAGTCAAAATATAAGAAAGCAAATCGGACACTTTACCCTCATTGGAGAGTCACCACGGCTCACACAGCTCAAACTCGACCGTATCATATAAAAGACGATGCTTTGTAACTGTCAGCTGGGACGCACTGCCTGGTCCCTGCATCCCTCTCCTGGCATGCTCCCTTTTGCAGAGTCCACAACAGCTACTTGGAAGCAACCTTAAACTGCACCAGTTTGAAAAAAAAAATGTGAAAAAACCTAGCATTTTCGGCATTCCTCTTTAAAAATCACTGCACGAATACTGGCACAAAGCATGTTTACAAATATCATACACTGGACGATTAAATAAGTAACTGGAATATAGTTCTGCAATGTATAAAATTGGAAGTGTTTCCACAACTTTGGCCACTAGTGTAATTATCCTGAATTGCGAAGCTGTGTAATACTGATGAGTGGGGTAAAATGCGAGGTGTTTAATACTGGTTTTTATAACAACAAATGCAAACGGAATTAATAAATCTTAGTTTACTGTGTCACATAGCATTTTATTAAAGATAAGCGTTGCGATGGATGAGATTGGGATGAATGCACTCATTTAAGAGAAAAT
>JAABNX020000038.1:4460803-4483335 GCA_015163995.2 Mormyrus lacerda
GGTAAGCAAGATTCTGGTGTCTCCCAGGCGGACACTGAGGGATGGGGCCACAGGACAGACAGCGATGGAAACGTCAGCATGGAAGAGGAGGACCACAGCGTTACCAGGTAGTGTATGGACAGCACACCATCCCCGGGTTCTACCAGGCCGTCTTTCAGCAGCACGCGCAGGGTGATACCTCGCCGCGTCAGCAGGGATCCGCGACCCGGGGCCACCTTCGAGTCCACCTCCTCTGCCCCACTCAGCTCTTCTTCTTCATCCTCACCTCCCTCCTCCACCACTGGTGGGGATGAAGGTGGCTCTGAACCTAGAACACACACCAAAACATTCAAAACCACATCACAGAAAAAAGTCACGATCGAGTACATTAAAAATAAAATTTTGTTAATTAGTAATTGGCTTTCTATGTTGATGTACGTATTTTTGTATATAAAACAAATAAAATACAACATATTTCCTTTAATTCATTTTCATTTTGTATTAACTGGAAAACAACTCTGTTATAAGCAATTTCAATTTTCACATGTGTATTCCCACTATCGGCGATGGGTTGGCTCCCCATCCTGGGTTATTCCCTGCTTTGCGCCGGTAGCCTCCGGGATAGGCTCCGGACCCCGCGCGACCCTGAATAGGATAAGCGGTTTCAGAAAATGAATGGATGGATGGTATCCCCACTATTTACACATGGAAGTCCGCAGAAACTCAATTGTAAACATCGTAAAATTTAAGACGCACTTTTGCATTAGTGGCGCAATCCACCATTGTTAAATGTAACCTGTACAGCACCAACATTTTATAATCTAAGTGTGGGACATCGACACTAAACACAAGAAGGGGGAGTCTACCTTAATTTAAGTACCGCATAAAATTCAAAAATTTCAAAAATTGTTAAAATTATTATTGTGTGCGTAGGAAACTCGGCTGATTTGCTGACAGGCAATCTTCATTTTTTTCTGTCCGCAGCACGAGGCCTGCTAATGATTAATTTTACACTTATTAAAATTAAAACATCGTGTAATCCTCACCCATTTCGCCGTAAACCTCCGTGGTTCGGTGCGGTTCCGGTCCGGCAGGGCTGCTTTTCGGCGATCAGCTGCGAGCGCCGCACAGAGTTGGAGTTTTCAGCCCAGACAGTTAGCTTGCTAGCTATTATTCAAAAACATAAAATGAAGGCGTCTATCTGCAGTCTAGTTTCCTTGTTGTGTTGCTTTAATGTCAATTCCCCTCCCCTTTCTCCCTCACTCCCGTCCTTGTCACTCTGCACTTCACTGATAATAATTATTTTTTCCCACTCAAAACTTTCAATGTGATTTTATGAAATCCAAACAGCGAACTTACTCGCAGATCATAAGTATAAACAGTGATTACTAAATTGCAACGCTCCTTCACCATCTTTAGTTTATAATCTCTCCGGTTTCCGGCGGGCAGACAGTGGCGGTCGAGCGATCGGCGCTTCCCGAATTAGCCACTTAGCGGATTTAGCCTTTACAGCTGCCGTGGCTATCATAGCTTGGTGGCGCAGGGAAATAAATGCTTAAACGTCTAGCATTTCAGTTAGTGGCGTGAGAATGTATATTGCAATACTGTGGAATTTGCAACGTTATAACCACAATGAACTAAGCGCACATGTCAGCGGAGATACATACCCCATCGGTCCGCATCTGTTTCGTCCTATCAGTATGTTCCCCTAAAGCTCAGACACCCCCTGCCTTACCCGCCCCCTTGTCTGTCCGTCGGATTCCTCTTACTCCCATCTCCATCTGGCGACTGCACGCAGCATTGTGCTCCAGTTGCGACCCATTATAGTCGAGGGAGGGCGACAGATTGCCATCTCTGCCATTTCTGTCTTATCTCGCGAAGCAGCACCGGCTCTTCCAGTTTCTCTGCTCCGCTCCGCGGCTTCCCGAAACCACGTGCCGCCCACCATCTATTCGCTAATCACGGTGGTCCATCCTCATGTACATGCACTACAATTAACAGGTGTGAAATAAATGTGTGCTGACATAAGTGCAACCCCGTACGTCTGATCACAATGTAATGATCTTTATATCTTAATATTTGCTGTAGTTATTTATCTTTCTGTGCTACTGGACAAAGAAATGCACCCCACGGGGATCAATTAAGTTCTATCTCATCTAATTTTATAATCTAGTCTTAAAATACTCTATATTTTTTCCCGTGAACAACAGAAGAAATCGGTTAGTATGGTAAGTAGTGTATAATTAGCATACAGTCAGTAAGCCTTGGTATAATTTGCTTAATTACACTTTTAAGCAAATTACACACATTTAAAATATTTGTTCAGTCGTGCTGTAGATGACTATCGGAGGTCGATGTATTTGTGAGAGGTGTTTCTCGGCCGGGGAGTTTATTTGTAGGCGTGATTTTCCGAAACGCCTGCTGGGACTGACGGGCTGTCAGTAAATACACTGACTTGTTGGTGGTTCGTGGTTTCGGCGGCTGTTTTTGACATCTGGATCAGAGCTGAGTAATATGAAGCTAGAGGCGATTCTTTAGAATAGTTTAGTGCCATAAATAAGGATTGGCTAGATTCGTTTGTTCAGGCGAACTTTCCGAATAGTTCATGCGTTTTCTTTGAAGAGTGTAATCTATCTCTTGAAGGATTTATTGTCAAAACGCAATGGAGAATTAATATTTTCCCCTTCTTCCGATAATCAAGGAACGGGACGTGGGAAGTGTTTTCGGGAGCACTTTGCCTTATCTAAACCTGGGATTCGGATGGCAAATCCACAATCGAAGCCGCAACAAAGACGACAGATACCGCATTGCTACTACGAAGGTTATCTTGAAAAGAGGTCAGCTAAAGAAAAGGTATATGTTTTAGTCATATGTTTTATATAGCATTTTCAATATACTTTATATATCATTTTATATTGAGTCTTGTAAATTGTACTGCACTGATACCTTTATTTTACTAATGCCTTTTAAATTTATGATTCTAAAAGTGTGTGTTGGTCACTAACAATCAAAACGGACCTAATTCCAATGAGAACAAATCAGCCAATAAAGTTCTTTCTTACATTTAACATATTTACATTTAGCATTCAAAAATATCCATTATATATACTGATAGCTGAAATGGGTCGCCGGACTAACAGATACATTGTGTAATCAACTTATTTACAATTGTCATCAGTTGTAAAAATAAATAAGAAAAACATATTTGTATGTTTAGTCAAACGTAAACTCCATCCATCATTTTTCATCATACACACGTTGTAATGGATTTCCTGGTCACCTAATCTCCATAACACTCTAATGCTGGCCTAGATTAACCACATCGGCATTTGGGCAAAGCACGTGGGCACAACGTCATACTTTACATGCATTTCTGAATTCCGGTGCCCCCAGTCAGCTCCGTTGCTTTCTGAAGTGACTGCATGTGCTGGGTGCATTATTGAGTCGCTAGTTAGTTTTAACGTCAGCTAGCTGGAATCGAAATGGACAAACTTAAGCAATTTAACGCAAAAAGAAAACGTAAAAATGGGGCGGGGGCCCTTCTAGGGTGCCGTTGCCCGCGGTCACTTAATACTTTTAATCCGGCGCTGCCAAAAGGCGTCATGGAAGGAAAGCAAGATGTAGAATCATATAAGCAGGCTTGGGGTATGATTAGGGTTTAAGTATAACACTACTGTAGTCCCCTTAGACTTAACTTAAAATTGATAATTTATTAATTTTGTATAACCCTCCATTATTAAAGTTCTGGGTAAATCACCAAAAACTGCTCAGCATTTTGCAAAGGTCGATAACACAAAATCTTAAAGCATTGTAGTTCCGAAGGCAGAAAATTGAACTTAGTAGTAGTGGCTGTAGGTCGCTGGTACCCTAATTGGATAAAGTGTGAGGGTGCTGGTGGCAGACAGAGAAATCAGAGTGTGTTCAGGAATCCCACTGTTTGATTTTTTTGAGAATATAATCGGTAAAATAATTCAGTAAAGTCATACTTTGTTATATGAATTTTAAAATATTCCAGGACATCACTTGCGTGCTCTCAACCTTCCTGATAGGAAAGGAAGCTTCATAAAGGTCGGCACATTCCGTACAGGTTAGCTGGTGACATTCTGGAAATGACTGAAATTAACTTTGGTTGCTGTTTGTTTTATCGCTGGATGAAACCAGTCAGACGTACAGTAATAATGATTTCGCGAAGAATTCACATATTTAATCTGTCACATAACGAGGAAACATTCTTGTGGAATAAGTCACAATATAAGATGTTTCAGAATTTTTTTTTGTTCCCTGAGGTAGTATGTTTTGCAAACATACATTAAATATCAGTTGCTGTGATGTTTTAGTGAAACTTACAGTAAATTCTGAATTGCTATTTTGTCATTCGTGTAGGATAAAACCACAGGACAAAAGTAAATATGTTGCATAAATAAATTGCTAAAGCAATTGTACTTGTCATACACCACTGTAAGGGTTGTTCAATCATATCTTTTTGACAGTGAAATACATTTAAGCTGAATTAGGTAAAGGTAGTTCTGAAGGACAGGGTTTGTGCTTTTCAAACTGCATATATGCATCTTGTAAATGACCGTCAGTGTTACTGTAATGTCCCAGATCCTGCACTGTCACGTGGCATTCGTCCCGGTCTGGTGCCCTGTTCGGTTAATGATTAACGGCAGTATAGATGATAAGGAAATGGTGCCAGGGTGGAATGCCCCACCCTCCCAAGGAAGTTGTCTCGCAAATCTGCCTATTGTCACTTTTTCAATGAACCTTCACAAAATATAGATTTTACTTCCATCTTTCTTCAATTTAAATGTGAGTTAACAGGCTGTATTTGCATGTTATTTTTCAGGTTAGTAAAAAAAAAACAATAGAGTGAATCCAATCCAACTGACATACTTACAACATTATTCAACTTAAACTGATTATCATACTAATGGAAAAAACCTGAGGAATTAAGTATGGATTTATTTCATACATCATGTTATTAATGAGAAATATGTTTCCTCCAAGCATGGTTTAGTTTGCTCCATGAAGTTTGCAGGGGTCTTTCAAAGCTTCTGGGCTGTCTGACACAGACAGAGCAAAATATTAGTCCTGTTGTGTAAGACTCAACTAACCAGTTTTTCGTGGTGACCTTTTTCCTTCTGTGTATGTTTCCGGTTCTGCTTACACATTCTTGGTGTTGCAAAGACTGATGCTGATTCATTTTTTTGTCCCTCGGCAAAACTCTGCTCCTGTGAATCATTTTTTAAATCCTCCGTTGATGTCACAAATTTATCTTTGAATTCTTGTCCAGGTGTCCCAGCATCTCTGGGCATCCCTGTGTGGGAACACCCTGTTTTTCTACAACACCATTAAGGACACAGAGGTGAGTGTTAAGCGTAGTGAGGAATGGCGGCCAGACCGAGGGTAGCATGGCGATGGTGAATGTGTCTTGTCCCTTCACGCAGTATGTGGACAGGATTGACCTTGACGGATTTATCTCCCTGCTGGATGACAACAGCCGAGACCGAAAGCTGGAGGCAGCCCGATTCCAGCTGCGCACCAAGGAGGGGGAGTTCAAAATCACCGTGAGTCTGCCACACCCACCGGCAAACAAATAGTGCCATGTGACTTCCAGCTCAGCTGGGCCCACAATCGGTGATGCCAAACGGCAACAGATCCAGCAGCCTCTCCCTTCAGAATTGTTCAGGTTTATGTGCTTCCAAAGGTCATGCACATCAATGCAAACTTGGTTCGGGAGAGGAGAGGAGAGGAGATTTTTAAAGGTGGAGGAGTACTGTAATTGCTGAGCTGGAGTTTTATAGTGCGGTTCTGTGTCATTTATAACATGATAATGGTGGTAGGAGTCTTTGAGGAAACGGATCAAAGTAAATCGGGAAGAAGTAGTTTCAGAAGGACAGTTATAATGGTTTCTACATCTGGGAGGTAGCTTGCCAGAGTTGAGTAATTTTCAGGTTCATTCTGGTTTTAGCGCTGGTTTTATGTTTATATTTAAGTGAGATGTACATTTCGTGTATTTCTATCTCAGTTTTGACCTGTTTATTGACCAAGAGAAATTGAGAAATGGTGTTACCTTGCATTGATAGTTTTTGAGTTATATCTTTGTGTACTGCAGTATACCAGCAGTAGTTTAATGTTACATGCTGTAGATTGTACAGTGCATACTATTTTTTAAATTACTTATTTAAGATTTAAACCCAATCGCATATTTTTTCATTGTAAGCAAAAACAAGGAACTCATCAGATACTGGTCTTTTTGGGCAAATACACAGCACAGTGTTTTTAAACTGAAAAATGATAAGGCCCCACATTTGTTACTTAAACCTGTGTTAAGACATAATCATTACCATAGCAGGGTGACCAGATAATTCATGTTAGAGAAGACACATTAAGCTATGACAGGATTTGTAAATCCCCCTTTCAAACAAAAAGGACCCAGAATTCACTTAAGAGCTGAGATCTTGCTGTGTGCTGATTGGTCAGTCTCCTATAATCTATGTCACTAATGTTAATGTGAAACAGCTGAATGAATCTTCTAATCAAGGAAACAAACCAGTCAAAGACAAACTGCAACACATTTGACTTGTGCTGGACCCATATGCTCCTCCCGTCTCTAGGTTCCCACTCTAGAAAATCGTGAACTCTGGAAGGGCTTCATCCATGCTGTTGCAGAGGTCAGTAATGCAATCGGGCATCGCCATGGAAACGAGTTGCAGTCTTTGTGTTTAAGTCATACATTGCAGTGTTGTTCCAGTGAGTGATTAGCACATCCTACCAGCAGCAGTAACTGAATCATATGTACAATAAGGAAGTCTCCAAATGGCCATAACGATTTACTTCCCCTCGTTCTGTCTCAGCTCTCTGTTCCCAGCACCTTGAATCTGCTTCCAGGCCAAGTGCACATGTTGCAGGAGGTGGTAGAAAAAGAACGGCAGAGACAGCATACAGCTGCCGTCCAAGAGAACCTCTACCTTTCTCTAGTGGCAGACATGCCACCGTGAGTGTCGCACATTTCTTCCCACCACTGTCTGGACAATTAAGGAAAGTGTCCAATGAGCTCTTCCATGTCCGGTCATGTGACTGGTTTTCTATGGGGGGGTGTTTGGGTAATGCAGGTGTTTTCATGAAGTCTCTCGGAGGGAGGCCATGAGTCTTTTGGAAAAGTATGCGGATTGTGGAAACATGCTGCTAAGACCAAGCAAAGACGGCTCCATGGCGGTCACCACCCGCCAGGACCTCAATGGGTAAGGAGGACCTTTCTGGATTGTTCTTTATGGTGGCCTGTTTGCCCCCTCCTCCCTCCGTGGCTCTGTGTCTTGACACAGTGAACACAGTCAGAATTTACCGCGTTAGTCTTTATTATGATTATCTCCCATCAGGTCAGTGTTCCACCATTACCGTGTCATTCGGAGGCCGGAAGGAGGATTTGTAATTAATCTGGAGACCCCAGTGAGTACAGTGGCATGCCACTCTCTCTCTCTCCCATGGACTCACACCATGCATTTATTGCAGAATTGCAATTCTTCCTCCAGTTACTGTTGTTATACAGTATTCATTTCTACCTGAGTGGTATAAGTGACACAATATTCAAAAAGTAAAACGAAGTTTGGCTGGAAAAGTGCCACTCAGGAAGCACTGAGCAATTTCTGAGAAGAAAGTAATATTTCTACCAGTAGCTGGCTATTTTCCTACATTCCATAGCTACCAGAATGGAAGGCAATGCTACCGGGCCAGAGTACAGAAGGGTTCCTGAAAGCCGTGGCAATTTACTGTCAGAAGGAGGTGCTCTGATAAGAAGGGGTTTTACTTCTAATATCAACCACTTAAATGACACAGTTCAGATATGAGCACTGTGAAGAAAGATATTGCTACTATAGATTTGCTTCATTAAAATGTACTAAAGCTGTACACTATGAAAGAGAAAACTGAGTAGCCTCAGAAGAGGTAATTTAGTTTCAAATATTTGGCCAGCTACCAGCAATTGACTTCCTCAAATTATTTAGTTGACCTCACTGAAAAAATGTATTACATCCAAACATCTGTTGTTACACTTGGCGAAGGCCTTAAAGCAGGATCTCCCAGCCCGGACTGTCTGGCAGGGAGCTGGGAGGGAGCAAAAACGTGGACACTCTGTGGGCCTCCTGGGACTGGGTTGGGAAACAGTGCCTTAAAGAACAGAGGCCTAGCCCCTCCCCTTCACCACATAATCATCACATGACCCTCCAGGATGCTTCCCCACTATCCGCTCACTGCAGCACTTTCATAACTTCCTTTGAATTCCTTTGAATTAACTTTCCTTTAGGTTTTACCGGGCTAAGTACTGGGATTTAGACCTGGCCGACATTACAAATGTCCTGCATTTTGACAGTATGCTAGAACTTGGGGTTCAAAGTGCCACTTGACTAAACATAAATATTTCCCCTCCCCCACGCCCTACACATCTGACTCTCCTGTTTCCTTGTGTGTCTTAGATTCCCTGTGCCAACCTCTATGAAGTAATCAAATGCCTCGAGGAGAAAACCTCTGGAGTCCTACAGCCCTTCATCCTTGATAATATATATAATGACAACATCAGTGAGCAAGTCGTCTTGAGGCGCGCATGTTTATTTGTAGTAGTGGGCAAAGCCTGCAGGAAGACTCCCTTCCCTTATCAGCCCATGTAAACATCCCACTATGTGATGTCGCAAACACATATACAAGCCTATCCAATCCGCCCTTTTTAATCTAAAGTGCAGGGCTACCATTAATTAGCGGCTGCTTGCAAAACCATCTTGTTAATTCCTTGCCTCCCCTGTCCCCCCCCCCAGCTTTAGTTCAGCACAATGATGAGAATGGAGAGAAGAATCTGAAGTTCATCGCAGGAAGCCCCAGTCTGAAAGCCCCCCCGTCAGGTAGCTCCTCCCAGTCAGTCAGTTACCTCCTGAAACAAGACCGTCTATTTCCAGCTTTCATCGGCATGGATTAAGAATCAAATAGATGAGCACTTTAGTTAATGGTGCAAAGATGTGTGGCTTGGTGCTCGGAAGGGGGGAGGTCTACATGCACGTTTGGGTTTATTTATTTGGGAGTGTTTTAAGGAGTGTTGAGTGAGGTGTCCTGTGGGTGTCTTGTCTATCCTACAGGCAGCCCGGATGCAAAGTCTTTTAGCATACACCACAATGATGGTCAATATCCTCACCCTCACACCCCCTTCTTAGCTCCTTTCATTCTGTATGGTTGACCTGCTTTTATCTAACCTTACGTTTGGACACAGACTTTCAGCTACTCCAGACAGCAGCACGGTGTGGCATTGCCCTCTTAACTGCCGCCAGTGAGTGCTGATATTAGTGTGTTTTGTGACGCAGGCAGCGACAAGATGCAGGAATCCCACCGTCCAGATTGTGTCCCAGTGGGCCCATCTAAGACAGGTAGGTTCCAGTCAGCCTGCACCCCTCATCTCAGGAGATTAGAGGTCTGTCCCATTGGGGGGGACTGGTGTTGATGCTCAGGGGTCTCCGCTAAAAAGGGGGCTCAACTAACCTTATTTAATAAAATTTTGACGCACCTCCACTCCTGTATCGTTCCCGCAACCCCAGTGACAACACCCCTGTTCGACAGCTGGTATCATCGGCAACCCCCAAAGTAGAAAGTAGAAAACATACAAAGTAGAAAACAGCCCGGGGGCCTCTGACCGTGTTAATGACCCTCTGCAAACCTATAGCCTATGCACCTTAAAAATAGCATGGAAATACAGCAAGTTAAACCAGCACTCTCCAGAGGTGAACAGTTCAGGTCCAGAAAGTAAAAATCCAGGCCAAGATTTTGATTCGACCAACCAGTTGAGTACTCTGTGACTGTGACTTTTTATGCTCAACTCATCAGTTGAAACAAATTTTTTCTTTTTTTGGATTTTTACTTTCTGGTCCTGAACTGTCCGCCTCTGGCACTTCTCCCAAACACATGCACACAACTCTCCATTTGGGACCATGTCACAGACGCCTTTATCCTACTGAATCCACCCAGCTGATGTTCAAGCTCAAGGTAATTAATCCACTAAGGTTCAGGAGGTCGGTCTGATGACCAGTGATCAGTTGGCATGAAAGTGAAACAACCAGTCCCATGTCATCAGTTTTCTCCCTGCCTACATACCAGATATCACTGAATGAACAGGGGCTCAATGTTCTGACCAGCACAGTGCCTCAAAGCCTCCCTTTGACTGATCAAACTCCGGCTGACACTGAGCACTGATCTTACTGTTTTTCTGATGCAGTAAATGCCAAGGAATCGAAATCCATCCACACAAGCTCTGGCACACGCACCCCAATGCCCCTTCCAAAGTTTGGTAGGTACCAGCCACCCTGCCCTGATTTTAGGTTAATCAAAGAGAAATACCTGCTCCAGTGCTGTTCCAGCCAAGTGGCATGTGGTCATTTATCTTTTAACAGGCGCCAGTAGACAGAGATCCTTGTAGATGCTCATGATGTCTGGCAGTGGTAGACGAGGGATCTGTTCAGCTGACTTAAATCACCACAGGGCTTTCTCATCAGCAGCAGAGCAACTGGTGTACTCACTGGTTATACAAACCACTGTGCACACTAATGTACTTACTGGATCTGCAAACCACTGTGCCCCACTGGCGTACTCACTGGATATGCAAACCGCTGTGCCCACTGATGTACTGATTGGTGTACCTACTAGTGTATTTACTGATGTACCCGATGGATATGCAGCTGCTGTGCCCGCTGATGTACCATCTGCCTTACAAAATGTTGTACTGATGATGCATTGATTAGAATAACAACTGGCATACCAAATAGTGTATGCACTGGTGTACTGACTAGTGTACTGAGTGGTGTACCCACTGGTGTACTGACTAGTGTACTGAGTGGTGTACCTACTGGTGTACTGACTTTTATCTGCTGTATAGACAGTCTGTATAGGGTGCATAGACAGTCTGTGCTGTATATTTTGAGAATAATTTTTGTCATTTACATGATGTATCTCTTCTTTTTAGTGACATTGGCTGAATGATATCACAGTTATATTCAGGGTCAGAATGACCAGTTTTTCTTGACTTTTCAGTGAAGAAATTTATGTCACCAGTTCAGGACTCGCATCCCAGTAATTCCAGCAGTGAGGAACAGTCCAGTGGTGAGTCAGCCTCACCTGTTCCCTGTGATGAAGTGATTACGGAATGTAATGCCTCCTCACTCCCACTACATGGGTTTTCCTTTACAGTATTTTGTGTCGCTTGTTCACCTTCAACCTGCTTCATTTCCTGATCTTTAGGAACTGACCAGCACCTTCGAACTGTACCCTCAATGTCCGTTAACACTGGCATGCACACCAAGCAAGCGATTCCTAAACCACCCGTTACCATCAACAGTTCAACTGGAAACTTGCCCCTTGGTAAGTGACAGCTATAGTACTTATCGGATATCACTGAATGAACAGGGGCTCGATGTTCTGACCAGCACAGTGCCTCAAAGCCTCCCTTTGACTGATCAAACTCCGGCTGACACTGAGCACTGATCTTACTGTGTTTCTGATGCAGTAAATGCCAAGGAATCGAAATCCATCCACACAAGCTCTGGCACACGCGCCCCAATGCCCCTTCCAAAGTTTGGTAGGTACCAGCCACCCTGCCCTAATTTCAGGCTAATCAAATTGTGATCAACAGCTCTGGAGAAATACCTGCTCCAGTGCTGTTCCAGCCATGTGGCATGTGGTCATTTATCTTTTAACAGGCGCCAGTAGACAGAGATCCTTGTAGATGCTCATGATGTCTGGAAGTGGTAGACGAGGGATCTGTTCAGCTGACTTAACTCACCACAGGGCTTTCTCATCAGCAGCAGAGCAACTGGTGTACTCACTGGTTATACAAATCACTGTGCCCACTGGTGTACTCACTGGATATACAAACCGCTGTGCCCACTGGTGTACTCACTGAATATACAAACCACCGTGACCACTGATGTAATCACTGGATATATCAAACCACTGTGCCCACCGGTGTAATCACTGGGCATACAGACCACTTTGCCCACTTGCATACCAACTGGTCTACTAGATAGTTTACTATCTGGTGTACTGATATGTGTATTGATTGGTGTAGTAAATGGTATAATAAGTGGTCTACCAACAGGTGTACTAATTGATGTACCCACTAATGTAGCCTACTGGTGTACCAACTGCTGTACTGTACTGTAGCTGCTGATAATGGTGAACTGACCGGTGTATCCACTGGTGTACCTACTGGTCTACTGATTGTTGAACTGATGTACTAACTGATGTATCCGTTGATGTACCCATTGGTGTATCTACTGGTCTACCGATTGTTGAACTAACTGGTGTACCCGCTGATGTACCCATTGGTGTACTAACTGGTGTACCCGCTGGTGTACCCATTGATGTACTAACTGGTGTACCCATTGGTGTACTAACTGGTGTACCCGCTGGTGTACCCATTGGTGTATCAAACCACCATGTGGTAGGTTAGGGTTCTCTCAGCAGACACTAGGGCAGGTGGGCTCAGTTTATCCACTGTATAGACAGTCTGTATAGCATGCATAGACAGTCTGTGCTGTATATTTTGAGAATAATTTTTGTCATTTACATGATGTATCTCTTCTTTTTAGTGACATTGGCTGAATGATATCACAGTTATATTCAGGGTCAGAATGACCAGTTTTTCTTGACTTTTCAGTGAAGAAATTTATGTCACCAGTTCAGGACTCGCATCCCAGTAATTCCAGCAGTGAGGAACAGTCCAGTGGTGAGTCAGCCTCACCTGTTCCCTGTGATGAAGTGATTACGGAATGTAATGCCTCCTCGCTCACACTACATGGGTTTTCCTTTACAGTATTTTGTTCCCCTTGCTCACCTTCAACCTGCTTCATTTCCTGATCTTTAGGAACTGACCAGCACCTTGTGACTGTACCTTCAATGTCCGCCAACACTGGCATGCACACCAAGCAAGCGATTCCTAAACCACCTTTTGCCATAGGCACTTCAATTGGAGACTTGTCCCTCGGTAAGTAACAGCTGGGCATAAGAAGCATGCATTGATTTTACTGACTGTTCAGTAAATTTACTTGCTCCCGCAAAAATCAGGGATGGTATTTCCTATCCAGTCGATGTTCTTGATATGTCAGTTGAGTGCTGGGATCCAATATCTTGTTTGGTGATGAATCTTTAGGGGGTGACTTTAGATACTCACCTAAACCCACCTCTAGCAAGCACCATTACAGACTGTTTGTTAAAGTCTAAAGATACGGTACATTCCGAGCTTGTTACTTTTGGTAGGATCTAATCAAACGGTTCTGGTTTCAGGAAAGTGATAAACTGTATGAGGACTGAAATGCTTTTAAATCTCCCTTCTTTCAAACAGCTTTGTCAGAAGAGCTTAAAAAGAAAGTGGAAGAAAGACGGGAGAACAAGTAGTGATCTACCCAGCTCTTCGAAGGCAGCGTTTCTCCCCCGCTCTTCCTCGATATCCCGCGGAAATGGCTGAAGGATTACACGCCGTGCATGGGCATGTGCGCGCTGTGCACCAATGCGGACACTCTGATGTGTGAGGATCCATAACTGTCGGCTTCACGAGGCGAAGAAGCGATCCGACAGAATGGAAAGTGCCCACTTTGCTAAGCTCTCCAGAGCAGCGCCGAGGAGCGGCGAAGATTGACGAGGGACATTGATTCTTGTTGGAAGCAGATCTGCTGGGTGCTGTAAGTGGTGGTAAATCACAGTGTAAGTGTCCCATCAGTGCCACAGTCATTTGTTAACTGAAATATTGTACATATCTTTGTCCACGGCCACCTGCCGTTTATTGAATGACTTCCACCCATTTTTCCGGTTTCTTACTTGCTCTCAGCAGACGCGCACGGAATCGAGAATGTAAATTTCTTGTACAGATTGAACATTTTCTTTTGCAGTTCATTATATTGAGAACAAATTTGTTTTATTTATCATCTACAATCCTGAGGATATGTAAGACACATAAATGAAACATGAATTAAATAGTAAGTTTTTAGGTAATTACCCAGATCCCCTTAGAATTAGCACTTTGTAATAGTACCTTAAATCCAGAATGATGGACCTGAAATGTCTGCAAGTGTCTTCTGTGGGTCATATATTCATGTGTTCCCTTAAGTGCATTTCCTTGTACTTATTTCATTCATAGTTTTCATAATAATAATAATAATGATAGTAATACTAGTTATCATCTAATATATTTATATAACCAATAATAATAAAGAGCCATGCATATTTTCACTGAGAGTCAATAAGTCAAAGACGATCATCAAAGTTTTTCAGTTATTCTGAGACCTAACTGGTCTTTGATAATACCGTGGTGTCTCCGATAAAGATGTACACAATAAGAAATGTCGCAGGAGTGTGACGGACACGGTCTTCTGATCTGCGGTGAGGTGAACGCTGTGCTGGTTAATTCGGATCGACGCACAGTACAGCAACGTACGCCGTGTCACCGTGGCTTTATTTGCCCAGCTAGACAAACAGTACAAGGTTAAAGCATTTACAAGATTTTATCACCAGGAAGTCAAGTTTATATCATAGTTGGGAAGCTTTAATGCATTGTGGAGTATACTAAAAAAAAAAACAAACAAACAATCGGGTCCAATAAAAATGCCCTTGCATTTAAATTTCCCAGTGCTGTCCAATGGTGAGTGAAGTCAATTCACCAACCACTGGCTGGATCTGTCCCAGCTGATTCCCATGAACAAAAAGCAGGTGCACTGCAGTGCACACCAGTAATCTTCAGGCACCCACATACCCAGCTTGTAATACAGGAGAGAGGTACATAGTTACATTATTACATGTAGCAGGTGCCTTTACCCAAAGCGGCGACCTGGGAGAGACAGTCCCTGGGGCACCTGGGTGTTAAGGGGCCACGATCCGATCACGAGCACAGTGTCCTAACCCACTGAGCCACACCACGCCAACAGCGCCAATGAACCCCCCCTCCCCCACTCAACCCCACGTTCACACTGCCAGTGAAACTAATACCATCTAGTAGAAGCCAGACGCCATTTATCCAGTGACTGCTAACATGTACTTGTGCTGCCTTCTCATGAAATTTGGACTGTGGGGGGAAAAAAAAGAAACTGAGAACGTCTTATGACAGACACTCAGAATAGATGTAATTGCAGAAAAACGATCCTCATCCTTCTGGTTTAAACGAAACTCTGCTCTATAGATGATGCAGGCCGCGTGAGAGCATGTGTCTCGGGTTTCATGAAGCTGAAAGGCACAAGAAGTTAGGAGAATCCCCCCCACCCCACCCTCCACAGGGGGGTCAGTAGGCGCAAATACTAGCAGGAGCAGGTTAAGAGTTCTGAGCGATGGTGGGAAATGGGTTTGGATCACTCTCAGAACTGGGGCAGGCCCACATGGGGGCCTCAGATTAGTTGACGCTGGCGTTTGAGCTGCTGGTGCCGCTGCTCTTCCTCTGGCCGCCCTGCACCACCCTGGGAACCTGCAGCCCCGTCTGCACCGAGAAGCTGCCGTTCCACACCTGCAGGGGGCGACAGTGGGACAGCCGGTGTAAGAGCCGGCAAGCCTCGGACGGGGTGAGGCAGGAACACGGCGGCGCGAGCCGCTTACCATGAACGCTGGTATGACGGGCTGCTGGAACTTGGTTCTGAACGTGTGCAGCAGCTGTTTGGTCCTGGAATTGTAGAAGGATAGGACCCCTGGAAGATGACGGGGCCGAGTTAGATATCAAACTCTACTCCAGACAAACCGGTACCATCTGCTTGGTATGTGGTACAAGTCAGCTGAGTAAAAAGCAGAGGGTGACCAACGTAAAACTCATCCCACTCACTGAACTACTGCATGGTCTCATGATACGTTATTTGGCCTCACAGTTGGAGGTTTACTACCCGTCCCTGGGGGGTGTGGTGCTGAACTTGAATGGGTGCTCCGGCGTCCTCCAGTATAGAGCATGCTGAGCATGTTCCATATCGTGTATGTGATTGTGTGTTTGTGTCCTGTGATGGACTAGTGTCCCATCCAGACTATGTTACCTGGGCCATCACAGATCTCTGCTGAATAAGCAGGATGGATGGATGGATGGGTGGAATGTGAGACCTTGCCAACAGGCATAGTATGGTTTGTACGCTTTGTGCACCTTCCTCGAAGCCACAGTAGACGCCGATGCGGTCGGGGATGGAGCAGTCCAGGGTGCGCGCCTTGTTGTTGTGCTTGGCCGTGAAACTCTGCTGCAGCCAGTTGTTGAGGTGGAGACACCAGGAGGCACTGCTCTTCCCCAGCTGGTCGAAGCGGCCCAGGGACCGCAGGGCCACCCCGACGGCGAAGGCCTTGCTCTCTTTGTCAAAACGAACCTCCCAGTAGTGCTGGCCAGCGTCGATCATGGTGTCTCCTGAGATGTTAGGAAGATAGATACAACAATAATGCGTTATGGCACAAGGATGATTCACGCTGTGGCTTTACATAACAAAAATACAAGAAAAAATTCATCATGAGGAGTTTAACAAAGGCAGGGAGGTACAAAGCAAGAACTAAAGCAGGGAGCATCACAAGAACAAACACAGCAAATACATGTAAGCAGAAAAAACACAGGAGCAAACATACTAGGGTGAAAACCAAGGGGCACTAGGGGAACACAGGTTGGAATGGTGACACCAACTGGCCAAACAGGCAGTGCTGGAACAGATCTTGACATAATGGGTCCACTAGGACACTAGAAGGACAGCTAGTCACATTTGTTCAGGAGAGTGACCCAGAAGCTTAGCCAGCCCGGCCCCTGCCTGGTCCGATCCGATCCTTACCTAGCACGGTGTAGGACTCGGCCGTGAACCGGTCACGACCCACCCGGGCCGAGGGCGCCCTCTTTGGAGACATCATCGCATTCCTGGAGGAGACGGCAAACGAGGGGACAGAGAATCAAGGACACGAACAAAATGACCGGTTGGACGGCACTGTCACAGTGGCTGTGCGGAGTCCACTCAGACCTTGCGGGAGAGTTCATCGGTGAGCTGGTCCTGTTCTTCTCCTTACGCATCTCTTGGACCTTCCCACCACTGCTGTCCCACTCTACAGAAAGGTCCTCCACCCGCAAGTTCTGGTGAGACGAACTAGAGTCCAGCTTGAAGAGGAAGGCTAGAGAAATGGACAAAGCCACGGCTGAGGTATGTAGCTCCGGCACCATCTCCAGAAACACAGCACTGCATCTCTTTTTAGTCACATGACCTTATCCCTGATCAGAATGCAGTCCACTTAAACCGTACATCATTCCAGCCAATCCCCATACTCCTACGCTTAGCTGTGGGTCTGCTCACCCATCTCTCCACCACCACCTCCACTCTGAAAAAGAGACTCGTCTTTGCCAACCCTAGTGAAAGCTGAAATGCAATAAGGATGTGAACTTCTCCTGTTACCAGATTTGACCTCGTAGTGACCTTGTAGTGACCTTGTAGTCACCTTAATCTGACCTTGTGACCACTAGGATTAGTGCATTAATACTTAGTACCTCATTCTGATGCCTTTAAACATCAGTTCTTATCTTAAACAAACATAAACATGCATACTACTAAAGGGCATTAAGATATTTTTTTATATTCTAGAATGTTCTGTTCAATCTTCAGTCTTGGTGCAGCTCCGTAGCAGTCCAGTCAGCTCACGTAGCTCACCAATGTGCATTATTTTCATGGTACTGCTGGACCAGTAAAAACGTATATTTGTATTACTGAGGTTCTGCTGACGTCCAGAACTCACCATTGGTTTCCAGGGTTACAGGCTCCGAGAAATCTCCAGCCACGGCCTTATTGCACGCTTTTACACGGAATGTCATAAAGCGCGTGTCGAAGCGTAACCCTGCGGATAGGGGGCAGCACACGCACAGTAGCATTAGGCTGGCTATTAACGTGTTGTATTTGTGTATTTAACAAGAATTATGTAGGCAAAACCAGTACCATATCTGTATAGGCATGAAGTGTTTTGATACAAATTCTATATAGCATGCGCTATATATGCCTTTGAAAGTGCATAGTCAGTGATAAAGCGTCTGTGTATACAGAGTGTGGAGGGCAGTTCAATTAAAGGATTCACTTTCTAAAATGTAACTTAATTAAATTAAATAAAATTAAATGTTAAATAATAATAAGGTATTCAGCTTTTCCTGGGTTTCTATGAACACAGAAACTGATAAACAAACACAAATAAAATCGAGAAAATATATCTATTCATGGTAAATACCCATCAGCCATGAACAAATTCATGGTAAATACCCATCAGCCATGAACAAATTCATGGTAAATACCCATCAGCCATGAACAAATTCATGGTAAATACCCATCAGCCATGAACAATGGACTTTAAAAAGAAGAAAAGTGATCATTCGCTAAAACAACGATGATAAAAAATTCATTTTCCGACTCACTTTCCTACACCAGATGGCAAACATGAGTGAGAGAGATCTTTGAAGTAGAATGTAAAACGATCACTTCGTGAAAGACACAGGAAATTTGAGTATGGCTTCAGTCATAAGCATGGTCGCAGTCTTGTCTAGCCTTCTCTTATTTTCACTTAGTGACCATTTAGCGTAACAGAACTTCGTTACTAAATATGGAGTGGGTCTCTTTATTGAGTTGGCTGATTGTAAATATTACCGCATCTGTATAGCTGATGTGGGCTGTGTTTGTTCCGCATGCACATAGCCTGCTGGTGTTGCATTTGAAGGCCATGAGGTCACCTGTGAGCGTGTGCTCCGTGTGGCGAATGCCCTCCACCACCATCCAGGGGTACTCCTCACGGACGCGTGGCGGGCCCTCGTGATTGGTCCGGCGATGCTCCAGGATGTAGTGATCGATTTTGGTGTCGGGTTCCGGCAGAGTCCAGACCACCGTCACTGTGTTATCACACACCTGGCACTCAGACACCTGTATTTCCGGGGTCGACGGAACTGAGGAACAGACAGAAAGGGAAGGGTTTGGCATGGTGGAGAGTGCAGAGAGCGTGCAGTCGCCCAAATACCAGCCTGTGTCCATAATGACTTATACAGAGAAATCATAAATGAGAGGGAGGTGTGTGTATCATCCAGTAATCAAAATCTGTGACTGAATCTTATATAACTTAATCATAAGGTTGAGTTCAGTTGAACTGAGTTGGACCTCACTGACCTGGAAGGAACTTGATGGCCTGTAGCATGTCCCTCTCCTGAGTGAAATCCACCATCATGTGACTCATGTTGTCACTGACCTTGGGCTTAAGTGAGAGCCGGAAGGCAGGTGCCATTGTCACACTGTGTATACATACGCACACAGACACAAACACTATTATATTAGCCAGGAATAGCCCAGAAATTGTTCAGCATGAATCTAAAACAGAAAGCAAACCTAGAGAAATTCTACTTATGTGATAAAGAGATGAGGAAGAAATTGCCCCATTGAGGAATGGATTAACACAAAACTTGTCTGTTTTCAAATCGAGCTTGGTGCAGGGAGATTACAGTCCATTTACAGATTACTGTACATCAGCTCAAAGATGGTTATGCATGATTCTTCATATCTGCCCATAAGTTTACAAGGTGATGGGTTGACGCTTAATAAAACACGGATAATTGATATACTATACCTATCCTTTATGTCTTTGGCAGCCTGGAAGCAAATAAATTGAAAGAAGACAAAGAGAAATGGAAGGAAAGTTGAAGAGATTGGCGAGTTGCAGCCTGTAGTTCTGCTAATTTCACCTGACCGGGTTCAGAATCCCCACAGGCAGCCTATCTTGGTATAAGCAACAAAGGAACAGTGCAAGATCAAGATCTCAGCGACAGACACTGATTTGTGCAGCTGCGGCTGATGACTCTGCTATATACACTGCAACATAGATCTGGAATATATTTTTAATGCTTGTAGAACTTGTTCAAGTGTGTCACAGATTATTGGTATACTCTACACTCACCCATAACACATATAGAAGTGCTGCTTAAATATTGATTTTTTTTTGTAATTCTTGTATTTTATTTTAATTACTGGAACTCAGATAGGGTCTCTATTTTGGTGGCTATGAAAAATCTGGAAAACATTCCTCAGTGTTCAGTTCCTGGAGCATAAGCAGACCAAATAAGGCATGTATTTTCATTGGGCTGGCCCACCTGGCTGAAACCATCCGTCTCCGAGGAGCACAGAGTGTGACTGGCCAACTCCAGCAGCTCCTCTGAACTCTCCAGGGCTTTGGTACATGTGCTCACCTGGTTCTGAGAGAGCAGGCAAAGGTCAAGGCGAACGCAAGATAAACAGGGCCAAAGTACAACCACATGCCACGGGCAATACAATCAATGCTCTTTTACCTTGATTCGTATCTGTCAGGGAAAAACACAGGAATACACAGACTAACCGGTACCATCTGCTTGGTATGTAGTACTAAGTACCTACCAAACCCATTCAGTGCTAAAAATCATCTCTTTTTGCACCCACACAAAATCTCCTGTCGTCATTCATCCATCCACCTTCCAGCTACATATTCAGTATCCAGCCCTACAAAGGTCAAGCACAGTAATTATACTAAAACTGAGAGAAAGGGTGTTTTACCTCAGTTTTACTGTAGATTTTATATTTACTATAATCTTTCCGTGCTGTTCTCAAAACAGAGCAGAGAGATTTTTGTTTCTAGATAAAACAGAACCTTAGACACCCCTGATTTCAGTCGTAACTCCATTTTGATGAAACATGCAGTTATGGTGTTTCGCCTTTTCAGGGCAGAACAGACTTGGAGTACCAGCATCAGCTACCAAAAAGCAGAGGTGGAGATTTCAGGTCCACAAAGTACAAAGTGTTTGGTTGAAACAAAATCTTGGTCTGGATTTGTACTCTCTAGACCTGACATCTCCACCTCTGCCAAAAAGAAGCGCAGACAGTGGCGTCAATCAGCAGGAAACACACCTGCAGCTCATATACACGGGCGGCTCTCTCCTGCTTTATCCGGGTCACCATGCTCTCCTTCAGCTCGTCCAGGACTGAGTACAGCGAGCTGAACTCACCCTCCAGGTCCTCTTGAGCACGGTTAGCATTCGCCTGTCAGGGAGGCATCAGATTCCATCCATCTTTATTTTATTTTTTTTAAAAACAACCCAACTCTCCGTCAGTAATCTCCAGTCAGTGCAGCCTCGATACAACATGGGTATCATTTTTTAGCAAGCAGGAAGTGCACTAACTATCTCCACCGATACTTCCGCTTGGTTCTTAGAAATTTATCCGCTTGGTTCTTAGAAATTTACAGCGTTTAATATTCACTCATCTAACTTATATAGGCAATGATCCCGAGGGGGTGTCCATGGCAGGGCAGACCCTCACACGCTCTGGACAATTTAGAGAAACCCGCTCCCCTAAATATTTTTTGAACTGCAGGAAGTAGCTGGTTAACCTGGAGGAAACACCCCCAACAAGGGGAGAGCGATGCAAATACAAGTGTGGGAGAGGATTTCAATCCAAATTAATCCCAAGTGTAACTCGCTATGTCAGGTCAGGCTTGTCACACGTGCTAAATGTCCCCAAAGACGGATGTATGTCAGGTACCTCAACATTCTCCAGGTTCTGCTTCAGCGAAGATATGAAGTTCTGGATCTCCTCGTTCTTCAAAGCCAATGTGTTGGTAATTTTCCGAAGTGATTCCTGAGATGTGCACACAACAGCAGAGAACAGGAACTGAATGAACAACTTGCCCTGCTTGTCCCACAATCAAATGGATGATCATCTTAAGAATAACTTCTCAGAGTTAAATATTTCATTTCGTCAAACGTGTTACATAGAGAAACTGAAGAGATACAGGTTACAAAACACTTCATTGCTTGAATCTTTAGCCACAATGCATATTAATATACAGTAAAACAGGAATACAAGCATTACTGTAAAGATAAACCAAAAATAAAAAGATAAATAAAAAATGGGGACATATAGATAAAATTAATTATATTCCACTGGCCACCAATCACAGCCTGTCTCACATCTGTGTGAATCTCTCCACAAACTCAAGCTGGCCAGCACACCCCCCCCCTGCAGAAAACCATCACCAATCTCCATATCACCCCCGCCCCCCCCCACACACACATTCATACACCTGACCTGCAAATCATCTAATAAATCTACAGAACAGGAAAAAAATAACCTTACTGTCAAACTACTAAAACCCTAAAGACTAAACCCTCCCCTGTTATTCCCAGGTGCACATTTTTGTTGAGTTTATTGCGTCTTCAGTCCAAGAGGAAGCAGATCTAGCAATGCATATTTAAACCCTTTAATAAAAATAAACACACTTCAAATAATATTTTAATATCGTAGTTAATATCGTAGTTAGACAAATAAACAATTGCACACCTTCTAACTGCGGACAAACGCCCTACCCAGAAACACTATAAACTTCCACATTGAGAGCCACGCATCCATAGGCTACATTTTTGGAAATAAAATCTACTTAACAGGGAGAGCAAATTGCACTTGATGCGTTTTCCGGAGTTATTACTGGATCTTCAGTCAGGGGCGAAGAAACTGGGGTGGGGGGAGAGGGGGATATGTAACACCCCCCCCCACCCCCCGCCC
>JAABNX020000038.1:4500034-4521704 GCA_015163995.2 Mormyrus lacerda
AAAAAATCACATTATTAATAATTATAGAAGTAAACAAACTGCAAAACTTCCAGCCAACCATGCAATTCTTGTATTTATAGCTAAAAAGAAGGTTCCAGTTTTGGAGGATTTGAAAGGAAAATGCTTGAATATGACCCTTCAGAGTCAGGAAACAACAGAAATTGTCTTTCTCATAGTCAAAATGGAATTATTTTAGAATAAAAATTGTTTGGAATGATCAATATTGAACAATTGTAAGCAATGGTATTCAAAAGTGCCATTATCCATTCCAGTAGCCCTTGTCCTCACAAGCTCATTTATGTATAGACTGTGCTGTGTCCATGATTTGGGTCCTTAGAATTTCAGAGTACAGGGAATGCTATCATTCTCCACCCAGTGGAAACTTGGGAATCACCAGGGATTGCGGTCAGGGTAACTAGGCACTGCGGCTGGGTACTGGGGCAGGGTAGACCCACTGCCGGAAATCGCATTAAAGGTAGCATCCTGGACAGGAGCACTCTTCCATACGCCAGTGGTCCACTCTTCCTGTGCACGCTGGATGCTGCCCCCACCTCCACGATACAGGCGGTGCACCTGGGGGACAACAAATAGGAAAAAAGCCTTTAGCTCGCTCAATGGATAAACTCAGGGTGTTAGCTAGTGATGGACAAAATGACCCATTTGCTATATTTTCTAGCCCCAGTAGATGGTGATCTTGATTTACTGTGGGGTATGCTTTATGGCTTTTTTTGAACAGAGAGCACCAAAAAATACAGCAAATGGTTCACAAAGAGATTTTTTTGTCACTAGTGTTGCCACAGACACTATTGTTAGTGTCCCCCACAGAGTGAGAGCATGCCACTGTGCATTTGCAGCCACACTGGGCTCACCCTGATGAGAACCAACACCATCAGCAGAGCCACCAGAGTGAAGAGCACAGCCGAGAAGAGCATGACCACAGCGGAGCCCGTGTTTTCGCTGAAGAACATCACTGCAGCAATCCAGCCACTGCCGGGGTGCAGAGAGACAAACACTGGCATTGGTTGGGCCGTTTCTCTACAACACTGAATGCACAAGTGTACCCCTAGGGGGCGTAAAAGTGGATAGGTTCCTGCACACTCACCAAGCTCCCCATCCAGAGATGCCAGCAGCCTGGATAACGACCAGAACACACTGGGCGAAGAAGATGAAGAAGAACATCATGAAGTTGAAAGAGCTGTCCGCCCTGCAAAAAGAGCCATGTCGCAGCTGTCAGTGTCACTTCTGTCACCCTGTGAGTGCTGAACCCACCCGCTGTTCCAGTGGGGACTCACCGGAACGCCTTGTACAGAGGCCTGAACCAGCAAGTGTAGCTGCAGGGGCTAAACAGCAGTAGCCAAAGGAGCGAGAAGCCAAAGTTGACGCCACTACCCCCGCCTGCCCACCAGGCTATGCAGGAGATAATGTTCACGCACAGGGTGGCCGAGTACACTGCAGGACAGTAGGGGAAGGACCATCATCTCCATAACACAGCAGGGAAAGAGCTATCATCTCCATAACATAGCAGAGGAGGGGCTATCATCTCCATAACATAGCAGGGAAAGGGCTATCACCTCCATAACACAGCGGGGGAAGGGTGATTATCTCCATAACAAATCAGGGAAAGAGCTATCATCTCCATAACACAGCAAGGAAAGAGCTATCATCTCCATAACATAGCAGAGCAGGGGCTATCATTTCCATAACACAGCAGGGGAAGGGCTATCATTTCCATAACATAGCAGGGAAAGGGCTATCATTTCCATAACACAGCAGGAAAAGGGTGATCATCTCCATAACAAATCAGGGGAAAGATCTACATTTCCATACCACCACATGTCCTTTAGACTGACCTTAATTCAGTCTTGCTGACCTCTCTGCTTTTTTTTTACATTATGATTTCTTTGACGTTTCATTTTATCTGGTGGCATGTGAATGAAGTGTAACCATATGAATGATGTCTTCAGTAACTAATCTATTAGCTCCGAGTTACCCAATTCCGATCCTGGAGGATCAGAAACCAACACAAATTTTCCTGCTGAAACACATCTTAATCAATGAATTACTAGATTCTGTAGGTGTTTTTGAACAGGGAAATCTGCAAACTGTGTTACACACTAGCAATCCAGGACCAGAACTAGGGAACCCTGATTTAGCTAGCAATGTAAAAGCAAATAATCTAATTCAGATTTAGCTTTAGTTTTGCTTGGGAGCAAATGTAGCTAAAGTATGTCTAATTTATCAGCACAAAGTCTAGCTAAGTTGTATTATGTTTAATTAATAAGGAATACATCTTATTAAGGTTAATCAAAAGTGGTCTAATTCAAACTGAACTGAAGCGAGTGTGATTGAGCCTGAAATCTTTTTCCTAGTTCATGCTTAACTTTTGCACCAGCAAAACAGTGTAAAAATGCTAAATTTATCTGTACTTCTGTATATATACTGCATTTGTCCGTGTATGCAGATGGCTGTGGTCGACACGTGTACAGCAATGATATTTCACCAGACCATGCAGGTACCTCCGCAACTCTTCACACAGCTGCTCACTGAAAGTGTCCATAATTACAATCACTCTTTTTCTACTCTTTCTACATTGACCCCTGCACTATGAAAGTCTGTGCTGCCACCTACTGGAAGCACTCAGTCATGCACTGTAAATCCTTGCAATCAGAATCGTTTGCCTATCGCCAAGTATTGTTGCACATGAGGAATTTACTTTTGGGTGTTGTGCAAAACAATAATAATCAAAATAAACTGCACATGCGCAGTTGATGTGCACCAGTCCACTAGACCCTAAATTTGAACTGTGTGCACACAGTCTGCACAGACTTTCCTGATGATGAAGTTTAGGTCGTGTGCACTGTGCATGTGCCACAATGGTGTATGAAGTATGAATTACCTTTAACTGTGTAGGACAAGGCTTAACTAAGGGGATACACCACTCACATATCCAGAGGTTGTAGACCCGGCGGACAAGCTGCCGGTGCTGGGGGGGGATCTCCTCATCGATATTCTGGTAGAAGCAGGGTTTGAGGGGTATAATGCGAGGCAGGGGGGGGAAATTGTTCACGCGATCTGTCAGAGAGAAGAGGCCGGCATGTGGAGCATGAAAAAAGGATTTAACGAGGGCAAAGTTAGTCATGAAGCTTTTAAGAAAAAGAATATACAGCAGGAAAAGGCCCGCTGTACTGAGCTTTGAGAAAGTCATCCTCTATGTTTCATGGATGCGATATAGGTTGTGAGACATCTTAGCGACTGGCAAAACAAAAAGAAACAGCAACGCATTTCCAGATTATTCCCATTATGTCAAGTAGAACACCAAGCAAAGGCATGTCAAATGAAAGGTCACATGATCACATGCAATGCCCCATGATGTAATCAAAGCTCTGAACCATCCGTCCATTCATCTTCTGTACCTGGCTATTCTGGGTTGCAGGGGTCTGGAGCCTATCCTGGACGCTATGAGCACAATGCAGGGAATAACCCAGGATGGGGCTCCAACCCACCGCAGTGCACACTTATGCACCATTCGCTCACACACCATTCACAGCTATGGGCAATTTGGCAAATCCAGATCACCTTAGGATGTTTTTGGAGTGTGGGGAGGAAACCCCACTCTGACACGGGCAGGACATGCAAACTGCATCACTGTTGTGGTGGCCTTTCCTTTAACCGCTAAACCCCTAAAATTGTCATCTGGGCATAGATCTTCAATTTGAGAAATATTAATATTCAGCAAGATCTGTACTCTTCTATAACAACACCTATGATAAATGGTCTCTAGACTTTTAATAGCAATATAAAAATGCATAACGATACAATAATTTCAGACTCACCTGTCATTTTAAAACGTTTACGGTGTCCTTCCAAACACCTTTGTACTGCAACATAAACACAGTGGCATCAGGTCTCTTCATATACAGTCATATACAGATTCAGTGTATATTCCAGGTTATTTATGGTAGTGGACGTCCCTCCCAGGAAGCACAAGTATATCCTAGATGGGAAACCGGCCCATGATAAGGAAACAATGTATTTTTGTGTCACTTAACATGTTCATTTCCAATTGTAAACTATCTGTTATACAGAAAAAGCAGATTTGGCTTTGCCCCATTTACTTTGAGACCAATAGTAACATACACTAATACATGTATTTTTTCTCATCTTGCTCTACCACTAAACCAACATAGCCACATATTTCAAGGCAAAACAAGCTGTTTATTACAATGTTATAAGTTCCGCACCATCCTGATGTACTGCTTAGAAAGCCAAAAATGCAAGGCCTAAAATGAGTTCTCCCTACCACTGTCGCCTCTGGCTTGCTCCCTGGGGGCTTTGCATAGGGATAATGTAAAGCGCTTTTACACAATGTAATGTTGCACTATACAAATCAATTGAACTGAATTCCTTCATCTATTAATATCAGTTAAGTTATTATTAACCTTAACTAAATAGCATCTTGAACCCATGCCAAAATGTTCAGCTGGTAGTAAATATAAATAAATAAAAACTGATGTGATAATATAGCCTTATTTACACAGTCATGTGAAAATGAAAGTACACCCTCTGTCGATTCTAAGGTTTTATGTATCAGGACATTAAAAAAAAACATCTGATCATTAAAATTAGGTAAATACAACCTCAGATGAGCAACGACACATGACAAATTACATTGTGTCTATTTATTTAACAAAAACTAAAGCCAAAATGCAGAAGCAGAGTGAGAAATGCCGCAAGAATCACGAGGGTAAGTAGCAGTCAGGTGCTGCCAGTCAAATGCACCTGATTAACTGACCATCAGCAAGTGTAACTACAGCTATAAAAGCAGAGGTTTCGGTAGGTTGCTGGTCTGGAGCATTCAGGTGTGTGTTAACGAAACGCCAAGGAGAGACTGGCATCAGCAATGAAGCTAGAGACACAGCTGCTGCCCATTAATCTGGGAAGGGTCATATGCCCATTTCCAAACAATGGGAAGTGATCATCCTACGGTTAGAAAGATTACTGACAAGTGGAAAACACTCAAGACTGTAAACTCACCCCAACGTCAGACCGTACAATGCTCAGAGAAACTGTAAAAAAAACCCAAGAGCTACATCTCACTCTACAGGCCGCAGTTAACATGTTAAATGTTAAAGTTCATGACAATGCAGCTACAAAAAGATTGAATGAGTATGGCTTGTTCGGGAGGGTTGCCAGGAGAAAGTCTCTCCTCTAAAATAACAAGGCAGCACAGCTTAGGTTTGCATCTGAACAAACCACAAGACTTCTGGAACAATTTTTTTTTTTTGGACAAATGAAACTAGAGTGGAGATGTTTGGCCATAACGCACAGTGCCACGTTTGCGAGAACCAAACACAGTGTATCAGCACAGACACCACCTACCAACTGTCAAGCGCGGTGGTGGAGGGGTAATGATTTGGGCTGGTTCTGCAGCCATAGAACCTGAACACCTTGCAGTCATTGAGTCAACTATGGACTCTGTATGCCAAAGTATTGTAGTCAAATGTGAGGCCATCTGCCCAACAATCAAAGCTTGGCAGACAATGGGTCACGCAACAGGATGATAACACCAGCAAACCTACAGGAAAATGGCTGAGCAATAAAATAATTAAGGTGCTGCAATGGCCCAGTCAAAGTTCAGAGCGCGATCCTATCGAAACGCCGTGGCCGGATCTTACATCTGAGGTCAGATTCAAATTCCAAATTTCAGACGCTAGTAATTGTTTTTTTTTTAATGTCCTGATAGGTAAAAACACAGGGGGTGTACTTTCTTTTTCACATGACTGTAATTACGTTGAATAGGATTATTAATTATTCATATGCTTCAATGGTTACACTTTTAAAACGGGTAATTGATGTTAGACACAAAATATCACATAATAGACAGCCTGGGTTAGGTCATCAGTGTGTTTCGGAAAAGTTTCTTACATATAAGATAATTTACAGATAGACTTCAGCTTACATGCATATGAACTGATGCAATGGCTGCATGTAATTTGCATGCATTCATTACAGTATTCAAAGCTATCAATTTGAACTTTAAATGATCAAATTTGCGAATGAAATGTTTTTCCATTTTTAACGATCATTTATACTGAGGTAAAAGTCGATAGTCAGCTGTATTACATCAAGTATCTAACAGGGAGTAGCAGTGCTACATTTTCTATCTTTATTAAGCCTATATATGTATAAACAAAATAAATGTCATATACACAACTTATTTCACAAAAGTATAAACTGAATTATATTAAATACAACTATTCCCGCTAGCTAGGTACGCGCAAAACTCTACCCAGAGCTGACACAAAAAATTGTTCGGAAAAAAACGGACATTTCAAACGAAAAACAGTACCATCTCTATTTTTTTGCTATTCTGCTACGTGAAAACCAAAGAGTTATGTAAACGAGTTTTAAAAGCATTAATTTTTGTTGATACCTGAGAACCGCTAACTCTCGACCAGTCGAGATGCGCCAGCCCAGCCCAGTGAGAAAGCAGGAAGTGGGCGACCTGCATTGTAGGGGCTGTAGTTTTTGAGTGGTCTCTGCTTCAGCCAAATCAGAATAAATACAACAATATTTAAACTACAGCTCCCGCAGTGAAGCATAGTGGCGCGTGTTTGCGAGACGCGTGACTCAAGACAGCGATTGTCCAGCACGGGCGAATGCAACAGGCAATGGCTACTGTGTAATGAACATATAACTAGAAATAACGTAATATGAACGAGGATTACAAGATTCGCATACCAGCAAGCAGAAAATACTTTACCGACCGTGGTAGAAAATAACAAATCAGTAATTACTATTTAGCGAAAAGAATTTACTTTTTACCTCGTTCCATTCGTTTGTGCTTAGTAAATTTCGTCGTTACTTTTACGATTTCAAAGCTGATCAGTTAAGCTGGAAAGGTGTATAGAGTCCAATAAATTATATAGATTCTGTGAGTAACACATTTTTTAAAATACTTAATTTCAAGTATTGGTGCCTATGAAAAATACACCGTATTCTTACAGAAGAAGGTCGGGCTTTAATGACAGTCAGGACCTCTCATATGATGACGTACAATACATACATACAGTATGATTTAATGAGAAAAAATTGTGTGCGGTAACTTTGTAAAACCTAACATCCTGCTCTTTAAACTGGGAGGCTTTAGTTGCTCCTTTCCACTTGTCCCATCTTCCTTGTTTTCTCTCCTCCCCTTAAGATTTTTTCTTTATTAGTGTTCTGTCTTCAGCTGATCAACTGCATTTTGAATGAATTGGGTTTGCCACCTGCCAGAACACCATCAGGAGAACTTAGGAAGTAGTACCAAGACCATAGACCCTGAATTGTTTGTTTGTATATGGTAAATTGAAGACCATGGATATGGAATGTAAACAAAAACTTTTAAATAATTTCTGCGTTCAGCAGATGTTTGCTGATTTGCACATTTCTCAATTTGGCCGACCAATGCATACTGATTTTGCTAGATAAGTTACCAAATATTAGCATATCATGCATATCAAATTAAATGACAAAATTGAAACCCTGTAGTTCATGTTGTAAGGAGGAACATGGAATACACAGAATAACCACATGGAAGCCATTTTCATACTTCTTTTACTTTTAGATTATACTATACTCATGTTGTCTTTTTTATTTTCAAACATAACCTGATACATAACCCTGCTGATTTTTCGTTTTGAAACCCTACGTAATTCATAGTCTTGAACATTCTTATTTTTATATTGATTTTTTAAAAATAAATATATCAATTACTATATGTAGCATATTTCATAGCTCGAATTCATTAATGACAGGGTCGGTTGAAACAAAAACCAACACACCCTCCTTTTGTATATGGCGGGGGGGTGGTAAACAGCACGAAACTTTCAGCGGGGTCACATGGCTGCTCTTGAGCTCCGAAACAACCGCAAGAAAAATGTCTGACTTGCTCTTGGACGCGATGACGTTCCATCGCATCCGCCAATCAGACGAAGGGACTGGCGTTGCCGAAAAGCTCCCGCCAATTCAGACTGACGAGCGCGAGGTGGTTTGCCTGGATCTGAAGGGAAACTCTTAGGAGCAGGCGAAACAGATTTGTTTAGTAAAAGTGATAATATTGCTGTCGTTCGGTTACACTTTATTGTAAAAGATATTGTTTCAAAGGACAAGACAAATGAAATAGCACTGCTGGAATATTTACAAACAGGTATTTTTTGCGCTAAAGTTGCTCCTAGTATAAAGGAAGTTTTTGATGGTAGTGATGCTAGCAGCGGAAGACCCGTCCTCGGAAGGGCCTTTGCCTACCATCCCGAGGAGCAGAGGTAAGACCTAAGAATACACTTTAAATGAACAAATAACAGTGTTCTCTGGGCTTATGTTTTAATTATTGAGCTACTCGTTTCACCAATGCATTAGCTATAGTACTTTTATTTTTATCTTGAACTACCTATAAAGTGTTCGATTGTCATCATGTTGTTGACTTCCTACCTAGTGAATCGGTAAGTTGTTTGTACTTAAAATGGCCTTCTCTTCTAACCAGCGGGCCACGACGGATTATTAACTAGTTCCCAGGTATAAATTTAAATTACTGGCCATCTACTTTTTCATTGATTGGCATAATGCGCCCTTTTGTTTTCAAGTCTTTAAGTGGTAGCCGACAGAAATTAGTTTGTTTTCTTTTTTTATTTAGGGGTAAAATTCACCAGGTCATGTTTAAGATTTTCGAGAGCGGGAATCGAGTGATAAATCCCGTGTTTTGTTGGGGATGTACCTGACTAGCTACTTTATTAATTTGCGGATTGCGACAGTCCGCACGGGTGACAGAAATGATTTAATTTTTCCCACTTGAGAGTATTTCAAAGTCTACTGCCGCTTCGTGCGGAGCCAAGTTAAATTGGCAGCTTTTCGATCTCTGTCGGTGGATGGCCGCCCAATGTCCCGGCTCCTGGACGCATTTTCTTCTTTTTTGCGTCGCTGTGGTGTCCCTGACGTGGGAGCGCGGAGTCTGGGCCTGCGCCTTGGCCCTTCATTCATCTACGTACTTCTGGCGGGAGAGCAAAGCAAATAATTCTCCTTTTTTGTTGCTGCTCTATCCGATTTGCATCTCGATTAGTCGCGTCATGTGCCCGGGACTGCCCTTTTGCGATGTCTCAGATGTTTTCAGAATGGGCGTTTTAAAAGTGGGTAATGCGAATTTGTCGAAATTTAAGGGCATCCTCAACGAGCTGATCGCCAGCTCTTGTTATCGCGTGAACAAACAGGTGTTGATTGCTGTCGTACAATAATGACTGGTTTTAGAGGTTGGCTTTGTCTACGTGTTGCAGCACATTAATAGGAAAGCTTGTAAGATTAGACTCTTCAAAATGGCCTCCGATCTCATGTTAACACTTAAGAAGCTCACTTGATTTTCAAGTTCATAGACTAGGTTTCGCTGTCCCTTGCAGGTATGGATTGCAAGGACAAGTCCAACACTGCTGTCAAGAAGCTTGTTCAGGGTATGTTTCCTTTTCACAACACCTGGGCTACTTCTCTTCACCAATCTGTCATTTTGCCTGGTAATGTCAAATAAGTTGGCCTCGATATTCAAAATTGATCTGTAAAAGAGGTCTACATTTCTGACACTCACAAAGGTATGCAGTTAGTGTAGCTGCAGCCAAGTTCAGTACCTGTGCGCGATTTTTAATTTATGAAAATGCTGGTCTGTGAATGCCATTTGCGTATTTTAAGTCTTTATGCTATAGAAGTAAAAAAGTAAGTATTGGGGATTCCTCCACAGCTCGTCTTCCTTTCAAACGTCTAAATCCAGTCCCCAAGGAAAACGGAGAACTTAAAAAGTCACGGAGCACTGTGGCCCCCCCTAACCTTAAAACTGAGGCTTCGGATGGAGAGAATGAGATGGAGTGTTCCCCTTTACCGCTACCTCGTGAAAAAACCCTGGTGAATGGCCTGGGGCCCCTGGACATTTTTGTGAGTCGCAGAAACTGCTCTCTGGGCAGCACTGTAACCATTGACCTCACTGAGGACTCAAACTCTGTGGGTGGCACGTTGCAGCCAGCTGCAGTGCCCCCCCCTACATCTGGGCCGTCCACGCAAGATGATCAGCCGAAAAAAGACCCTGAGCCTGTTCAGCACTCCAGTACCAGGCCCGTCTTGGAGAGTGTTGCAGATCTAGCGTCTAACGCACAGTCAGGCTCTGCACAGGAGGATCACCTACTTGTCTCTGAACCTGAGGACGATGGAGAGGCTGAGGTGTCCAGCCATGGAAATGAGTCTTTACAGTCGCCATTATCCGTCAGCTCAGCGTCGGTGGTGGAGAGTTCACCTGAGACTGCCAAAACCACACGCACTCCACCTTCAGCAGTGAGTCATTGTTTTGCCAGTCTTGTATTTGTAGCGTGATATTGTAGTTCGAGTTTTTATCCTAGTTTTCTGATTTGATCCATTATCGTTTTGGTAAGTCATATTCACAGAATAGTAATTTGTACAGGAAGTATGGTGTTAATTTCAAATTTGAGTCATGAAGTGAAGTCTTGGCTTTAATAAAATAAAAATTTCCACAGGGACCAAAGACCAATGCGAACGCAAGTGAGGGAAAAGTAAAAAGACGTTCCTTAAAGGTAACGATTTAAAGCTATAAATAGTTTTAAAATGGTCAATATCTTCCCACCCTCCCATATGTATTCTTTATTGGTGGTTTCACAGCGGGTGATTTACTGCTTTTCTCCAAAAAATGTCCAAAGTTTTCACCGATGTCCTTTATTTAGGGCTCAGAGGAGCAACGCCGGCAACAGCAGGAGCAGCGCATGGAGCGGAATCGGCTGCGCCAGGAGGCCCAGGCGGCCAAAGAGAAAAAGAGGGAGGAGGCACGCAGGCTGAAGGAGGAGCGTGAGAAAGAGAGAAAAGAGAAAAAGGAGAGAGATGAGAAGGAAAAGAGAGAGAAAAAAGAGAGGGAGGAGAGGGAGAAGGCTGAGAAGCAGCGGGCGAAGGAAGAGCAGCGTAAAGTAAAGCAGGAGTGAGTGCCTGTGCTTTTCTGCTTGATGGGAGGGAAGATTTCAACTGATCTAAAGCAGTTGAATATTGTAATATTGGATGTATTACATGTAATTAATGGAATTCTGGTTGTGATTTTTTTCCCCCCCAAATTCCTAAGAGCAAAACTTGAAGAAAAGAGGAAAAAAGAAGAGGAAAAACGGTTGAAAGAAGAGAAAGATGTGAGACAGACTTCCTTGTTTTCGTTATATTTGTCCCTGTGCCTTGTGTGCTCTTGGATTTTTAAAATCACATTTCCGACTGACTAAAATGGGGGGGAGGGGAGGTGCTTAATTTTAATAAAGTTCACATTGTTGCCAAGATAAAAGAATAATAAAAATGAAAACTATCAGTCAGAATTTTGTTTATTGCAGAGTAGGATGAACTTTTTTGGTATACTGGCGGTCAGTACACAAACAGATCAAAGTGCAATGAGTAATTAAAGCAAAAAATATATTAAATAAAAGCAATCAGAGCAAAAACAATGCTAAACCTTCTAATGTACTATTAATAAGAATATTAAGTAACTTGCATCAATTTAAAAGCTATACATATTTTTTTTCCCTTCCCTTCAGCGAATAAAAGCGGAGAAAGCCGAGATCACCCGGTTTCTACAGAAGCCCAAAACTCAGCAGGCCCCGAAGGTAAGATTTGTACCATTCCTGGTCGTCTGGACTTATCATTAGGCATTATTTATTTTTAAGCCTTATCAGTTGATGCTGAGTCGATTAATTATTTTGTTTAATAATTAGCAGACTAAACATGTTTTTAACACTTTTTAATGAACTTTGATTTTCTGCAAGCGAAATATTTCAAATAACTTCAAATAAAGATGACTCGGCAAATGTCATGAAGTTGGTCATTCTGAACCCTGCGAATTTATAGTCTTCATCCCACACTAAGAAATCTCCAAGAAACATACATGTGTCCCATAAGCGTTTTAACTCACCTGTCACGCTGCCAGCATTCTTGAGGGGCAGGGGGCGTGACAGTGGATGGAAACTGAATGGGCAAGTGGGTCATAGGCCCAAACTGTTGTCATGATGCTTTTGGTTATGATCCACAATATGTAAATGTATTTAGTGATGTTTATTATCCATGTAACCGCTTAACCAGTCTGCACAAGAAACAGTGCGGGTAGCATTATAATAAACTTTTGTGTAAAAAAAAAAAAAAAAAAAAAAGTTTTGGGTACAGATTAACATTTTTCAGTTTTGTCAATAACTACACACATCATTTTATAACAAGCACCATAACATAATTAAATAATAAATGTAAGATTTTGAATTTTGTCGGTAAGAAGTGTTTGCTTCTGTTTGGTTACTTTAGAAAGTGTGGAACATGTGGCACACAGCCGCACATTCAGTGTGTTTGTGTTTGTGTTTTTTTTTTTTTTTTTTTATAAACCATGTTAACTGATTAAAAAGGATTCTTTTTTTTTGTTCATCTACCCATCAAATTGAGATTAACATGGGCAGATAATTGACAAAAGTGAGATATACAGGCAGCGCTGAGATTTTATGCTGGCTGAAATTCCTTTGTTTTATATTGTGCTGCTTTGGTTATAGTACTGTCACAACCTCCAAGTAAGCAAGCATCAGGTGATCAGCTTTTGCTGGTTTGTTCTACCATTTATAATGATAGTGTTAAGTAGTGCTCTTGTGACTGGACGCTCATTGGAAGGTCAGCTTAGCCGAACTCGTGCCTAACGCCCGTATGTCTGTAATGTGCTATTTGCCTTTTCTGCCATTTCCGCTCACTAGCCGGTTGATTAGTGCATCCTTGATAATTGTATCTGCATTGCAGTGTATTGCTCTCTCTGTCATAAGTGTCACCCAGCACACATCCTGCACAATGCTCCATCTCCCTTGCAGACGCTGGCAGCCGCCTGTGGGAAGTTCGCTCCCTTTGAGATCAAGGAGCACATGTGTTTGGCGCCACTGAACCGTGTGGTCTGTGAGGAAGAGGCTCTCGATTCTTTGGACCGGTACCTGGCTCAACCAGACGTCACCCTGGATGGCCTGAGGGATTTGCGGAGGCACAAGCCCCGCAGATCGGGCCGAACCAATCTGTGGCACTCTGAGCCTTTCAGGTAAGGGTAGAGTGTATGGGATGTTTTTCACTGCAGGGTAACTAAAATAGCTTTTCATGTATGTATCTATAATAGTATGTATTTAGTACATATTCTCATTCTGTGGGAATGTTTTGACATTTTGCAGCTTTAAAAACGTTAACTGTTATCCTCAGTTCCTTTCCTGAAATTGTGAACTCAATAAAAATACATAAAACAATGTTGTTTCTGTGTCTTAGAAAGTGCCTCAACTAGTATATTCTGACAAGCTGCTCATTAAAATGCATGATTCAGGGCATGTTTGAAGTATGTGATGCTGAGTCTTTTTATAGTAGTTTTATTTTCATGGTAAAATATATAACATAAAAACAATCTTAGCCTGTAAGAGCCTCAGAGTTTACAGTCCTCTTACTGAGAAATGAACTCAGGCTTTTTCGTAAATGTTATATTGTTTCAAGGTGTTTGTCAGAGTAGTTATGCTTTTACTTCTGCTGATTTCTGCAACTGATGGCTGATCAATTTGTCCTAAGTGTGTCGTCCACCCAGCTAAGGTATCTGTGTGTGTTATGCTGTTTCCTGGAACAGTGTTGTTTTGATAGAAGGCCAAAAGCCAGATGGTGTACCAGATCGGCAGCACTGTGGTCGCATGAAACTCCTGCAGTTCCATGAGAATTATCGGCCAGCCTACTGGGGTACATGGAGTAAAAAGAGTTTGGTCGTCTCTCCTCGCTGTCCATTTCGACAGGACAAAGTGAGACCCCGGGCCGCGATCATTTCTTTTTTTTAGAGTTGAGACTTTTCAATGTTCTGAGCTCTTCCTGCGTTCCTAGGAACTGCTGGACTATGAGGTTGACAGTGATGAAGAATGGGAGGAGGAAGAGCCAGGGGAATCTCTCTCTCACAGTGAAGGGGTGAGTTGGCTCTAGTCCTTAGGTTGACACATTTTGACTGGTCCTTTTCATTAATTTGATTATTCTATGTATGTAATATTCTAGCCAGCATAGTGCTCAGTTTTCTTGGGACACTTCCTTAATTCTGTAAAACTATTTCTAATTTATTTGTTTCATAACAAAGGTCTCTTGACAAGCATAAGGCGTAACACGTCTTTTGCGTAGACATTATCTTTTTATTAAGCGTCAATATTTTTGACAGTCATTCGATACTGTTCCCATTTTGCTTTAAATAGCAATTGGAGTCATTGGCTCCCAAAGGGATACTAAATACAAATGTGTAGTTTTTATTGCGAAGGTGTTACTAATTAAAAAGCACCCAAAGGGACTCCTTGCCAATGAACCGTAACTCGGAACATCTCTTAGAACTATAATTTACTATTAATTGAAATAAAAGTTTTGCTTTTAAACTTACTGGTTGTATTGTGATATGTTTTGTAAACAAAAGATTACAGTGATGGATTTTGCTATAAAACCAATAAATTTGTGGTATTTTTACTAAATTAAGCAAGTGCCCCAAGATTTTCTGTGAGGTACTGTAGTACTGCAACTGTGCTGTGTGCTATGTGCTACTGTAAAATGCATGAGTTCCATGATGTAGCGACCTGCATACCTCTTTAATATGGGGGCTTAAAAAAAATAAGCAAAGCAGTCAGTAAAGATTACTTTTTACACATTTTTAGCCTTGATTTTCTGCTCGCTGACAGATTGCCAACAAAAGCCCCAGACGGGAGGCAAATCAGTGTCCGCTTCGCACTAGCAAATCAACTGTTGATTGCTGTTTGTGACCTGTTCAAAGATGCAATCTGACAGACGCTCCAGTGTGTCCCAGACACCCGTCAGATATATAGCAGATTAAATATCTGGACTTCACTCCAAATCCTGTAGTGTGAAAAGTGGTGTGACCTGTTTGCAACTGGCAGCGAGTGCAGCGACAAGCTGCAGCCAGTGAGAGTGTAAGGCACTCGGTTACGGGAAACCTAGGGTAGGTGTTGTTCAGCATAAACAAGCATGGCTACACCAAAAATCCTGTCTCACACATGATGTCACTTTTTGCATGTTTCCATAACAACATGCTTTGGAGACCAGACATACTTGACAGGGTTTCCTCTTGGTGAAAGATTTTGTAATGTGTGACTGCCCGTCGCTGATCAGCCATGAAGTGTGCAGACCTCAGTGATTTCAAGATTCCCGATGATAAGACAAGAAGTTGTGTGAACAGTACAGCTGTTAGGTAGTGGGACTCTAGAGAGTGTAATACTTTCACATTGATAGCTAAGAGGTCTTTGTATTCCGACAGGATGAGGAGGAGGAGGGTGGTGAAGATGACGATGACGACGATGGATTTTTCGTACCACATGGTTACCTGTCAGATGGCGAGGGAGCACTGGAAGAAGAGGTTACATGAAAATTTTCAAGATTCGGTTTCTCTGCAGTTCAGTGCTGACTGATTGAAAAGTCATCAGGGTTTGCGTGTACTGTTGAGTTTACGATATTGTCTTAGTCTTTTATCTATTGTAACAATGGATTATAGTTGTATAATTCTAGTGACAATCTTTACCTTTTACTATTAATTAGCAGCTTTATAGTCAATTACTGAAAACCTATAGTGTCAGCCTGACAAATTGTAGTGGCAATTTGGATAATGGCAATTGTTCGCATTTTATTATGCTCATCTTGATTTTCCTGCAGCTAAGGTTGAGATTGGATTAAATATGGATTGTCATGAGATTTGTATAAAATTCTCCGAACCTTTCTGCAGCAGTGTTAACTGTGGCTGTCCTACTTGCCCTCTTACTGTTACCTTCAGCCAGTCTCAGAATCATAGCGACTTCTGCCTTTTTCCAGGAGGGTGGTGATCTAGAGAAGCAGAAAGTGCGGCAGAAACTGAAGGCTCGAGAGTGGGACGAGCTGATGTCCAAGAAAAAGTTCAAAGTGCTAGAGGCGGTGGTGACGGGCTGCACCTGGGAGAGCGAGGGCCCGGAGGCCGAGCTGCTGCAGCCCTATGCCGTCTGCCCGCTGGAGCCCCTGCCCAAGGAGGAGCCCAGCACGCCGGAGGGGCCTTCACGAGAACTTCTGGATGAGCAGAGTGAGTGCATCCCTGCTCAGCGTTATACACTCTTCAAAGTTCTCTCTCCCTTTGAGTTTTCGTTTTGCTCCTTGTTCTCTAATGGTATATTTTCCCCAAGAGCTCATCTCGTCTGGGTTGACGCGGAGTTGTGCTGTGCTCCTTTTCAGTGCTCAGCGCCCTCCTCCCCCTGCTGCATGGCAACGTGAACAGCAGTAAGGTGATCATCACGGAGTTCCAGGAGTTTTGCCGTCAGCAGCTTCCTTCACCGACCAACAGTCCTCAAAGCGATAATGTCCCAAAAAGGTATTTCCTATTGGGTGGTTTAGAGTCTGTTTTTCTGTTTCACTTTCAGTATCTTAATTCTAGGGTTTTCAAACACTCTTGGACAACAGTAGTTTTTTTTTTGCCTTGGAAAAACTTATACATTTTACAGTGATCTTTACCAGTGTAAATGTATTTTTTCCCTTTAATGTAATTATCTATTTAGTAATGCGTATCGTAATTTTACTTACGTTCTTGCTGCTTTCAATGTTGATGTATTCACACTATTGTACTTGTAATACACCAGTGTAAAAGTCAGTGGTGTAATGTACCATAGAAACATCTGTGTAATGAACAGCCTGATCAGTAGAGTGCCCCAGCTTTGGATGCAGTGACACCCCGGTCACATTTCAGTATATGTGTATATGAAGGGTTTTATCATGTAGACTTCATCTGAAAGTTCATGGGGAGTGGTTGGTGTAATCGTATCCGCCTCTTATCCTTAAGAATTCGTCTGAAGAAGCTCATCAAGGAGTCTGCCGTTTATGAGAAGCGGGCCAACTACCGCCGTTGCTGCTGGTATGTGCACGCTGAGGTGCTTGCACGCTTTGACCAGGAGGCCTTGCCCATTCCCTGCCAGTGGACCTACGTCACCCCAGGGGCTCACAGTGCTCGTGAAGAGGGTCCTGGGGTCAGTGGTGTCCCGAACACCTCTCCGACCACCCCTCAGTCTGCCTCCAACACCCCTTCTTCCAACAAAAGAAAGAGTGCGGGCAGCATGTCCATCACCAAGTTCATGAAGAAGTGTGCCAATCCGGAGCAGGTAGGCATAGTCTGAGTGCATCATGCCGTATCCCCAAATTGACTTGGGAGTTTACCTATGTTGTGAATCTACAGTTAGCGTTTTAGTGCATTAAAACGATGACTTTGAAAAACTTGTACGCCGTGGGGCAAAACACACTATGATGAAGATCAGAGATGCTGAGATTGGGGTTGTAGGTTGCTCGTGGTTAGGTTTTAGCAGTTAGGGGAGTGAGCGGTATAAGTAGATTTGGTAGGACCATCTATAGATGCCAACTGGGGCAGAGGTTGGTACCCCCTGCTGGGTACTGCTACTGGTGTATGAAGGCTGAGGTGAAGAAGCTTTAAAAGCAATGAGATGCCTCTGACACTGCAGTATTCCAGTGGTTTGAAGTTTAAAACAAAATGGTGTAAGCCAGCTGGAGAGAGAACCAAAGCTGGTTGAAAAAAATAGTCTGTTCTAAGAGACTGTAGTATAGCGATTAATGCTTTATTGTTTTAAGAACTTTCATTTTTTTACAGCTGTATACTGACACTCAGATTTGCTTTCTCTTCAATACAACAATATTGTATGTATGTTCATGTGTATTTTTATATGAATAGAGAGAAAATATACACTAAGACAAACGTTTAACTGACACTAGTTAAGAACCGTATGTACCGTTCCTGACTTGGCTACAAATTCGATTTAAAGAAAGACTTTAGAATAAATCTTGTTCGTAACCTGGTGACTGCTTTTTTACTACGAAAGGTAGTTCACTTGTTAGATGTAATTTAGCCTGCAAGCCTTTCCTGCTCCAAGCAGGAGAAAATCTTTCTTAGCCAGATAACTTGGTGGATTTAAGGTACTTTGGGTTAAACACAAGTGAAAAGAGAGAGTCTGTTTAAACTAGCGAGGGGTGCCCTCAATCTGACATTGTATGTCTTAAAAGCAAGAAATCTGGCTTTGTTATAGAAGCCCCTGCTGTGGAGCAGGTCATGTTTCAGTCTACGGACCACAAGCGGTGCTTAGACCAATCAAAGAGAAGTAGCTTTTGTGTTACCTAATGTAACAAATGGGTTTTCTCAAACTCTTGAAACAGCTTGTCCATGAGAATCCTGCATCTGTTGTAAAGTTAGCTGTATGTCCCTTATTCAGTCTTCTGGCTGTAAGATCTTTCAATAAGCAAGCCGATCATTTTTTAATTGCAGACCTTTGGGGGCTACTGGCAGAGATGCACACTGATCATTTTTGTGTTTCATGCTCTTTCACTATGTGTGTTAAATCTTGTTAATCTAATCTAAAGTGGTGATCTCTGCTGTGTTGAGTTGACGGGAACCCTTGCACACCCCTTGTTTTTCCAGATGACAGGTGAATTTTACTTGGTATTTGAATGTGCACACGTGCACTTCATGTTCAATAACAGATGCTCGCTTACAGTCACCGCGGTGAATGGAATAATTCTAAATGAAATTGGATGTTGATGTCTCAAACTGTGTGTGTGCTTGAGGGAGGGAGGGAAGGGAGGGTGAAATGTCTTCATTTTTGCCTTGTGGGGACATTTTTCAGGTACTCGCAGCATAAAACTTGAGTTTATAAAAATCTGTGACTGCAGTCAAAAAAAAAACAATGTTAAAAGTCATGCATTTTGTTCGGTTACTTATGGTTATGGTTATGGGTTTGGGCTGGGCTGGGCTGGGCTGGGCTGGGCTGGGTTTAAGGTTGTCAATCATAAGAATAGGGTTTTGTCCACAGAAATGAATGGAAATGGAGTATCCCTGCAAAGATATACATAGTATTTTATATGTGGGTCTTCCTGCACCAGCTCTGTGTGTGTGTGTGTGTGTGTGTGTGTGTGTGTGTGTGTGTGTGTGTGTGTGTGTGTGTGTGTGTGTTTGGGGCCACGTACAACTCCAATTGCAAAAATGTTGGGACACTGTGTAAAATGTATATAAAAACAGAATGCAATGATTTACAAATCGTATAAATCCATATTTAATTGAATTTAATTTAATTGAATAAGGCGACATATGTTAACTGAAATTTTATTGTTTCATGACAAATATATGCTCAATTTAGATTTCATGCCTGCAACACGTTTCAAAAAAGTTTGGACAGGGCCTGTATTGGATCAGCTGCTCTTAACAACGCTCTGTAAACGTTTGGCGGCTGACGAGACCATTTGAAAGTGAAATGTTGTCCCATTCTTGTCTGATTATAGGATTGGCTGCTCAGCAGTTCAGGGTCTCTCTTCTCATTTTCCATTTCATGATGTGGACTGCTGGGAGGCCGGTCTAGCACCCAGACTGGTGTTCTATGGAGCAATGCTGTTGTAATATGCGCAGAATGCAGTTTGGCATTGTCTTGCTAAAATATACCAGGCCTTCTCTGAAAGACGTTGTTTGGATGGCATCTATGTTGCTCCAAAACCTGTATATATCATTCAGCATTAATGCTGCTCCCCAGATGTGCAGGCTACTCAAGCCATGGGCACTAATGTTCTCTTCTTTTTCCCAGAGGACGTGGCATCTATGGCTTCCAAAGAGAATCTGAAATTTTGATTTGTCAGACCACAGGACAGTTCCCCATTTTGCTTTGAGCTCCGGCCCAGTGAGGTCGGTGGTGTTTCTGGATCACGGTTAGATATGCTTTCTTCTTTGCATTGTGGGTTTGCAGCAACAAGCTGTGGTCACGGACAGTGATTTATTTATTTATTTATTTTTTTTTTGGGAGGTGTTCCTGAGCCCATGCAGTGATTTCCGCTATAGAATTGTTCATTTTTAATGCAGCACCGCCTGAGGATCCGAAGGTCACGGCTGTCCAATACTGGTTACAGAGATTTCTCTGGATTAACAGGGCATTAAAGGTCTTTAATTCCATTGCTCCTCTGGTTTGATTGAAGTTTTATAGACACCTGTGCCTTGATTGTCACTTTGTAAAGCGTGATTTGTTATTCACAGATCAATTGTTGTTGTTTAAACTTGTAATGAAAAGTGGATGTAGTTAGAGACGCACTGATCCGATATTCTGATCAGTATCAGCACTGATCCAGACAAATTAGATGGATTGGGTATCGGCCACGTGTGACCAGTCCATGTCCGATACTAATTTAATTTGTCTGATAAGAGAGGTATCGGCAGCTGTGTAGTGGAATTGGAACTGAGAAAATGTGGATCAGTCCATCCATAGGTATACTCACTGCAGTGTAAATATTGGTATTGATTCTGGTAAAGTGTATTTCTGCTTAGTTAGGTCATAATTTCAGCTTTAAGTGATTTAAAAAGGTCTTAAAGTGTTACATTCCACATCAGAATTTCTGCATGCACCTTGTCCTACATGAAACTTTTTATAGGTAATGGTTTTGATAAGCATAGGTAGCTTGCATGCAGTCCTAAATGTGCTTCTATTGGGAGAAAAGGTGAATTCCTGACTGAGGGTGAAATTCCTCATAGCTACTTTGAGATGGAGAAGTTTGGGGCATAAAACAAATTGGAATAGGAAATTTATATTAACGTCATGCTTTTCAAGCACTGATAGTTCATCGAAACCATTTATGGATGGTTAAATTACTACTCCTTTAAAATATCTTGGTCAAAAATCATATTTCAAACTACAGCAGTGTTTCCCAACCCAGTTCCCTGCAGATGTTTGGGATCAAAAATGTGGACCATCTGTGGGTCCCCGAGGACCAGCTTGGCATAATCTGCGGTATATCAGAAAACCATTTGTAATGGAATGGCTTAGCGCTCTGCTAGTTGCTGGTTTATGTCTGCGAGGTTGCTCAGCCCTTCGGATAGACAATAAGAGCTCTCATGGTGAGAGTGAAAATTGGACAGAACCAGAGTATGATGTTACTGTATATGTGCTGTCAGCTGTTTTCACCCCAGCTGTGTGTGTGTGTGTGTGTGTGTGTGTACAATTTTGTACAATATCACCTACATTGGCTTCTTTATGGGGAAACATCATACCACTTGAATCCTGCATTTGTAAATTTCATTAACTGCATTTATACCACTGCGCTGTCATTCTCCTGTCTGAAGTGGTGATTAATTTCCTGTAACCCAATACATAGTGGCGACCAGGCAAATCACAGTAGAAAAAAAACTGCAGTTATAATCTTTCATTCTAACTAAACAGAAACGAAGGGCAAGAAATCACTACAGAACTTAGACAACAGCAGTACTTCAGGCTGAGGATCAGATCCTGTGGTCATTAGTTACATCAGTAAATCACTTTGGTATTTAATCCACCTGTAGTCCAGTTATACTTCACTGCTGTTTAACCTGCCTAAACAAGATGCTGTGTGTCTTGTTTACCTGTACCGCAACTGGATACTAGGAGATAAAGCTAAATTAATAAAAACCATAGCTGAATGGCACGGCCCATATTTTGTTTACTCATCTGGACATAGACAGGCCTTTGGACTTGGCAGCAAGTCAGCAGTGTGGCATCCTTCGTATAAGCAGTGGGCATCGGTGGAGGTTCCTCTTCGCATAAGCAGTGGGCGTCGGTGGAGGTTCCTCTTC
>JAABNX020000038.1:4530252-4551039 GCA_015163995.2 Mormyrus lacerda
GTACCCGGAGGAAACCCCACGACGACACAGGGAGAACATGCAAACTCCACACACATGCGACCCAGGCGGAGACTCGACCCGGGCCCCAGAGGTGTGAGGCAACAGTGCTAGCCACTGCACCACCATGCCGCCCCTAAGAAACAAACCATGCATTTCATATATAAAAATCATATATATATAAGATTGCACATACATACTGTCTCAAATTGTAGGATGTTTTAGAATAAACTTTAGAATTGTACTGAAATGTCACATAAATTGCATTCAAATGTCTATTTTTTTTTAAATATATATCTGAAGGGACATATACTGTCTGTATCTTGTATAAGTAAACTTTTAACCATTGCTGGTAGTTTTACTGAAGTAAATTGTGGGCTTACCTTTTTTGTCTTAGTGATGCAAAAGCAAAGGAATCCTGGAACTTGAAATTATAACTTTACAATTTACAAATATGTGAAAAATAAAGAAACAAAGAGTTGGCTGGAGATTTCAAAGTCATCAACTATTTCCCAAAAAAGCAAAGGGAACTCACTCCCTTATACACACTTACAGCAAGAAACCTTTCTGTGTTCACCAGATGGCTGCCTTCTCAATCATCCTTGGTTGTTTTGCTTAATTGTTATTGGCTGATTATATGCCATTCTGACATTCCTCAGATGTGAAGGCCATATTTTGAATATCTGTGACCTTGCACTTGTTATAGATTAAGGCAACCTTTTTGCACAAAAACGAGATAAGGTAAAACATACACTTCATGTTACAAATCGCAATAAAACGTCCATCTTCTGTAGTTACGTGTCTTATTCAGGGTTGCAAGGGGCCAAGATCCTAGGGGCACATGGCAGGGATAAACCCAGGATGGGACACCAAACCATCACAGGGCACACTCACACACCATTCACTCACACACCTGTGGGCAATATGGTAACTCCAATAACCTCAGCATGTTTTTGGACGGTGGGCGGAAACCAAAGTACCCAGAGGAAACCCCACAATGACATGGGGAGAACATGCAAACTCCACACACAGAGAGCCGTGGCGGAGACTCAAACCCAGGTCCCAGAAGTGTGAGATAACAGTGCTAACCACTGCACCATCATGCCGCTCCTACAGTAAAACACATGCTCATTAATACCTGGATACGAAGATGCTTTTACCCAGCTATGCCTTTTCCATACCCGCTTGTCCTATACAATATTCTTTTAAGACAATCTGTACACCACCCTTGAGTGGGCCTTGTGCTTTATCATGTGCACATTCATAACCCTTTACCACAGTCACTTTTGTGCATGTGTGCATCAATTAATATGTTTATTTATTTACTCCAACACTCCACCCTTTGGTCATAAAATGGTCACTCCCGCCTTTCCCCCACACTGCCAGAGAAAGGGAATTTATGGGAAATATGCTTAGAATATGGAGGGAAGTTCAACTGACCTTTCAGGGAATAACTTCTAGGCTGTGATACCATAGCATTCATATCCCATCATCATCTTAGGAACTTCCCATCCAGTAGCTACATTTCTCCACAAAGATCCCATGCATCTCCTACAATATTCTGCCACCTGAGGTGCTTATCCCACAGTGTGAGACCAAAACTTATTTATTACATTACCTGTTACACTTCTAGGGAATACCACCCTGGGACAAACAGGTCGTCCATCGCTAGACTCCCAGAGCCCATCCTCTGCCTCGCTGCCGCCATCTTGTTTCTATCATCTGTGCATCGGTTTCCTGCTGCAACAGAAGATGATCGTTAAGGTGCCGGAGATTTATCCATCAGCGGGGTGATGATTGAAATGGAGAAGATGGGAGAGAGAGCTGCTGTCACGCCCATGGGGGCGGGACCGGACAGGTGCAACCCCTCAACAGCTAAATAGCTCCCCTACTAAAGCAGGAGGTCAGTAAAGCTCAAACTGTGAAGTATTGCACTATGACAAGGCTCACTGAGCGGTTTTCTGTCTGCCGTCTTCCTTTGCGCCCGTTCCTTGCCCGTCTACCTTTTGTGAGATCCTTAACCCAGCTCCCGTCTTTGACTCACCTACCCTGCTGAGCCCGGCTTCCCTTGTAGTCCCGTCCCGTGTATACCTGTTGGACGGACCCATTGGCTTTTGACCCTCGCTTACCCATCACGACCATGATTACCGACCGCCGCCACTAAGGGGGTTCCCCAGCCTCTCGCCCTCCCTCCGGTCACCCGGAGGGCTGGACTCCTCGTTCCTCACATCACGGGGCTGACATTTACCTGTGGCTATTCACCCCTTGCCATATTAAAACTTCGCTTACCCTGCATTTCTGGATCCTTGTTTCCTTTACCCGCCAGCCGTGACAGCTGCCGCCTTTGTTGCAGGATCGGCCTTGACGTTTCCTTGTGACATCATATCCTGTGACCAGACGTGGACTGGCAATTGGGAAGTCATTTACCCACAGAGAGCTATATAATTACATAGGCAACCAGCTGATTGCGATCAACAAAATATACGAGAGGGACCCCCCCATCTCTGGCAAAAAAACAAAACCCCTTTGCCCCCCACCCCCATGTCTCTTTGGTCACGGCAAATTCCTGCCCCTGCCTGTATCCCTTAGTGACAGTAGCGTACTGTATGCATGTAGCTATACAGAGATGAAATTGAATTGGATCAATCAAATTCATTTCTTGTGTTGTATGGGTTTTCCAGCACTGATGAGGGAACCTGTCTGTTTCCAGAGAGCTCCATGACACATCTCAAAATCATACCTGGAATCAGTATACAGCCACTCCCCAGGTTATTAGGGTATTTCGTTCCAACAGACCTATCGTAAGGTGAAAATGAATTTTAATACAGCACACCTAACCTAACAAACATCATAGCCTAGCCTAACCCACCTTAAACCTGCTTAGAACTCTTACATTAGTTACATACAGTTGGGCAAAATTATTAATACAAAGCCTAATTTATCTTAAAAAGTGTTGACTATGTCGTGTAATTTATTGAATAATGTACTGAAAGTGAAAAACATTTACCCATCGTAAAGCTGAAATATTGTAACATAACCGTCGTAGCCCCGGGAGCGTCTGAATATGTAGCATTTTTCCCTTTAGCTAAGCAGCAAAAGTAAGAGGAAACATTGTCAGTTGTGTCTCGGAGGAGCAGAGCAAATGGACAGCATCTTTGTTGATAACCAGAGACATAGTAGAGCGCTGTATCTAATAAAAAAGAAACATCTTTGTCATTAATTGAAATAGTCAAAAGAGGATCTTGAGCAGGTGTACTAGTATAGAGGGGCATGACATAAACAGGTCTCACAATATCCCCCACGTCCACATACCCCTGGGGGTGGTGTGGGGTGGCCCGCACTCCAGAGAGAGACATGAGGGGGTGGTGTTGATCATTGGATACTGGATCTTCTGCTGTGGCCTCATGGAATCCTGATGGAGATGGTGTTTTGTAGTGATGGACAAAATGATGCTTCATGAACCATTTGCTGTATTTTTTGACCCCACTAGATGGTGCTCTCTGTTCAAAAAAGGGCACAATGTATGTCCCCAAAGCAAACCAAGAGCACCATCTAGTGGAGTCAGAAAATATAGCAAATGGTTCATAAAGTGTCATTTTGTCCATCACTAGTGTTTTGTCCAGTGTCCTCTGTGGCCACAAAGGGGCACCCTCTGGGACATCACATCCCACAGTTTGGCCTTGATCTTGCTCTCTGCCATGACCTCTGCCCCCAGGTCTTCTCAGGTCATACCCAGCCTGCTGAATCTGGACATTCCTCAGCTTCTGCTGAGAACGGTGGAACTTGTCATCCACATGGCTGGCAAAGAGGACCACCTCAGAGAGTAAAATCCCTTCTCCCACAGCCTGTGAAAGAGCACATTCTGCATAGGGGGGTAGCTGCAGCCCTGGAGAAAGGGAATGCACAGCCCTGAGCAAACCGTCAATCTTTGTTGCTCTTTGTCACATCAGGGTAAAGGGAGGGCAGGACCTGCAAAGCCATCTGTCACGCAGCTGCTGCTCTCTGTAATTCCTAATCTTCCTTAACCCTCCGGGGTCGAGTGCATCGTCAGCGATGCAGCGTACTTTTCACATCTATTTCAGTTTATATCTCACTAAAATCTAAATGGAGGGGGGCATGCAAGACAAAATATTTATCTGTTTATCCAGTATATAGGCTCAGTGAGTCGTGGGATATGAGCGAGTACAAAGCAAGAGTCTGAGGAAGGCAGTGACGGATGTGAAGAGGCGGTTTGCTGTGAAGGTCGAAAGGTCGAGTGCCACTTTCAGTCAGCTGACACCCGACTCCCGTGGGAGGACTTGGCATCATCCCCGATTACGGAGGTCAGCCCCTCTCTGTGATTCGTACCGACTCTTCTCTGGCAGGCGGCTTCAAAATCTTTTCTGCTCGATTCGATGCGAATAGAGCCAGTGGCAGTGTGGCCATGGGAGCCCCTGATGCCCAGACTGAGCCTCTCGATGAACTGGCGTCGCGGTTATGGTGACCGAGCACCAGATCCGCATTTCCCTGCGATGAATGAGCTGCAGCAAAGCAACCAGCCCAGACGGCCCATCCGGACACGTCCTGCAGTCCTGTGCTGATAAGCGGTGTGTGCCGTCATTTTCAGTCTGTCCCTGTCTAGTGCTGTAGTTAAAAAAAGAATCAATCGATCAAATATCCAACGACCAACTGACTGGCTGGCCGGCTGGACGGACGGATGAACGGTGTGCATACTTTATTAAAGCTCACAGGAAAATTAAGTTAAAATGAATTAAAATTAAGATGTTACAGCAGCACATAAAAAGAAAAAGAATGAAAATAGTCAGTGATATACCTCACAAATAAGAAAATTTTAATTAGAAAACATTTCAAGTTAAGTATTACTATGTACAAGGAATAAATCCAAATGATTGTCTAGATGATTACTGCCCTGTTGGCCTGACCAGCCTCATCATCTCTGCTTTCTCAAGCTCTTTAAAGATTATACCTGCTCCACCTGTTCTGTGACCACTAATCCTCTTCAGTTCGCCATACTATGCGGATCTGCACACAAAATCCTGAAATGGAACAGGCATGAGGAAGGGAGGGGGGCGTGGCAACAATCATATAGCTGAGGCATTGGAAAGAGGGTCTGTCACCTTACATTATCACTCATCAGGCACCTCACAACAGGGAAAACGACCTACAGACTGCAAAATTCCACTGGAGACTGTGTACAAGTAGAGCCACACATGTCGCACAATTTAAATGACTTTTTTTCAGACATGTCAAGGAAAGGCAAGAAATGGCAATACAAAAAATGACGTCTGATGATTCAGTTTTCTGGAGAAAAGCATTAGAGCTTGCTTGAGACAGTTATACAATCTGTTAATATCCTTGTGTTTGAAATAAAGTGAGACGTCTCTGTGTCTGAAACTTTAAACAGTAATTACAGAAGATGTATGGATGGGTGGGTGGATAAATGTTTGAAGCAAAAATATATTAAACTGTTATCACAATTGCAAATTGGATGTCTGAAAGAATTATACAATCTGAACCATCTATTATAGAACAAATATTCTCCTAACTACATTTCCGGCTCCACTTTATGAATTGGTGTTTTCAAAATTTTGAGTTTTTATAATTCAAATATGACGGGTTATACAAATGTATATAATGCCGAATTTCTTCACATTGATGTTCTTCAGACGTGTCCCTGTTGTATTGTGGGTGTATCAAACATGCACAGAGGGTGAACACAAGAGTGATCAGTGACCACATGGACACGAGATCTTTAGGCTGCGAGCGTTTGTTCACAGACCCACATTTACACCGTTCACCCCATATGCTGTTGCGCAGACTCGTCTGCATGCACGCATCCGGAGGAGTGTGAGTAGGCCTTCACACTGTTCTCCAAATTTGGGAACCTGGGTCTGCATGCTCCCTTCTCTGATTAGGTCCTACACTTTCTCACAGGGGACGTGGTTGTAATTGGCTTGATCGCCGATAATGATGAGAAGGTCTATCTGGATGAGGTGGAGAGTCTGACACGATGGTGTCAGGTGAACTGCCTCTCACTCAACACCAGTAAAACCAGTGAGATGACGCTGACTTCCATGCATAAGCATTGCAGTGAAAATAGCCCCCTCAACATCAAATGGGTCCCAGCTGAAAGGGAGAGCACCTTTAGATATCTTTGAGTCTGTATCTCTGATGACCTCACCTGGTCCAGTCATGTACAGACTCCGATATCTAAAGCCAGTAATCGGCTGTACCATCTTTGGCACCTGAAGGGGGGGGGGTCCAATGCCACTCTCTTCTATCCTCACTGTGGGTATCTCAGCCCGATTTGGAAACTGCTCTGCCCTGGATTGCAAAGCTCTGCAGATGGTGGTATCTTCAGCTGAAGGCATCGGCAAGGCTGATCTGCCCTCGCTGCAGAACGTTTACTTCATATGGTACCGGAGAAGAGCAGCCAACATCAGCAGGGGCATGTCACACCCAAAGAAATATCTTTTTAGCAGGCTGAGTTTTTGGAAAGCGTGTCTGCAGTCTCTCAGTGAGAACTGAGAGGCTCAGAAGGAGCTTCTACCCTCAAGCCTTCCGATTACTACATAGCCCTACAGACAGCCCACCTTAGGGATAGTGAATTCAGGGAGGCAGGTGAGGGGCATCCGGGAGGGTGGGGGTGCTGGCCAGTGCTTGGCTGGTATTACGGTAATACCGTACATATATATAGCCGGCTGGGGTGAGGACCGGGGAAGTGGTGTTAAAATTTGGGGCGAGGTTGCGGCGGTTAAACTTACCACCTCTGAAATAGCGGAACGAGTGTGGCTGTCAAGAGGCTGCAGTTTGTTTGTGGGAGTCTCCCGGAGAGGTGGGAAGTCTGACCTTAGGACAGTTATAATGTTAGTAGATGTACTGGGTTGTTACATATGCACTATGCAGTTCATTTGCACGTCTGTTTTTTTCTTTTCTTGTTCACTTTCTATTCCTTAGTTACATATTTATTATACATGTTTATTTCCCCCCGTTTCCTTTATTGATATTGCTATTTTGATTTACGACCGAGTTGACCACCTTTCACTTCACTGATGGCTATCGTCTAACTGTATACCTTGCACGTGACAAATAAAAATGATTGAACCCTTGAATATATGGTGCCACGTTTAAACATATAATCCAGATAACCTGCAAAGAGACGCAGTGACAGAATAAATTACATCGAACAGCGGGATGAATATGATAATATCCAGGAACTATAATTAGAAATCACGTGTCTGTATTATACGGTCCAGGGGCCACAGCAGTTAGCACATTCTCAATGGCAGTTGATTATTTTTTATTTTTACTTGTTTATTGTTTTCATATCAGTGAAATGTAACGTGTTACTCGGTGAATGATGAGTGTTTTGTTAGGATTCCCCGACGGGTCCCCGGCTTCCCCTCCCAGTGACGCGCTCGGTCAGCTGACCCGGCGCCATCTTGTCAGCCATTTCCTAGCTGATTCTGCACAGATTTTGGGTACCGCGCCTGAGGTTTGCTTCACCCTGCCTGAGGCAGCGACAACAAATACATAAATAAGCCCAAAGCCGGCGGTGGCCGCAGTGAGGACTCCGGCGGCGTGAAGACGCTGGGTGAGCCCGCTCCTGTGGACCCCTCCTGCCGACCGGCGGGACCGCAGGGACGCAGCAGCCATGGCTCTGAAGATGGTCAAAGGCAGCATCGACAGGATGTTCGACAAGAACCTGCAGGACCTGGTGCGCGGTATACGGAACCACAAGGAGGACGAGGTGAGCCCGGCGGCCGGCACGGCGCCTCCCGGCCCCAGTTTGCGGAGGTTTCATGCCGAGGTGAGCGGCGGCTGTAGCGGGTACGAGTCAGACAGGAGGCAGGTGGTTATCGGTAACCAGGTAACTAACTATCCCATTAACCGAGCACCTACTGCTGTCCTGTGGCGTCAGATTAGTGTCGCTTTTTCTGCCCGGACTGGCAGCTAATATAATACTAGAGGCGTCAATAGCGCCAAACTTCACACATATTCACATAAATATCAAACGAGCGATACTTTTTTCAATCGAACATTTTTAATGAGCAGTTTTGACATTATGGGATGTTTTGTCCAGGTGCAGTTATCGCCCGACCGGTTCATGCGCGACACCCGTCGGTCACCATCATGATGACTGATCCCGAAATGGTGGTGGGCCGCGGGGGATGAGCGATCACTTGCGGGTCGGGGGAGCTTTACCGGGAGATCCAGGTGACCCGGTGCAGCAGGGACATGCAGGGGTGCTGGCATCGCTAGGCTGATAACGGGACAGCTCCCTTCCTGAGCATTGTTTGGACTAAAAAGGGTTACATCTCTAGGTGTGTGGAGTTTAAGTCAAGGGAGGTGATGCTAAGATTATACTGTTCCTTGATAAGACCCCACCTAGAATATTGTGTGCAGGTTTGGTCACCATACCTTAAGAAGGACTTTGCTGCCTTGGAAAGGGTTCAACGTAGGGCTACAAGAATGACTCCTGGTCTGAGAGGAATGTCTTATGAGGAGAGGTTAGCTGAGCTGAATCTGTTCAGCCTTGAGCAAAGGAGACTAAGGGGGATGTGATCGAGGTATTTAAGATTCTAACGGGTCTGGATGCTGTTCAATTGAATAGTTACTTGAATATTAGTTCAAATGCAGGAGCTCGTGGCCGTAAGTGGTAATTAGCAGGAGAACATTTTAAACTGGATTTGAGGTAGCACTTCTTTACACAGCATGTAGTTTGAGTATGGAATAGTCTTCCTGCTAGTGTAGCACAAGCTAAAACCTTGGGTTCCATTAAATCGGAGCTAGATAAGATTGAGCTATTAGCTGAGTTCTCCCCAAACAAGCTTGTTGGGCTGAATGGGCTCCTCTCGTTTTGTAAATTTCTTAAGTTCTTATGTAACCCTTCACACTATCCTGATGGGGGGCGGCCAATCCTATAGGTGTCGCCTTGGGGTGGCAAACTTCCGAGGCGGTGCCAACTTGTCAGTCAATTTCACTTTGCCTTGGACTGTGGGCGCTGGCACTGACGCTCACCTGGGGGGCCACATTGGATATGACCGGCGCGGGTCCTAAGCTGGGGGGTCTCATTCATTGTTGTAATTGACTGATTATTTCCAAACGTATCTTTCTTCATACAGTAGCTTTGCCATCGGCTTGTATGTTATATTACACTGTGGCTTTTACAGGTAAAATTGTTCATCACCGTCATTGACTTTGTGCAAAACTTCACTAAAGATTTTGCAGACCCATGTTGATGAGTTATAAGTTTGATGATCTGAGGTAGTGACACCTTATTGCAATAACATTATTATTTCAGGGCAGTACCAGGTTTTCTTGAGATCTCTGTACGTGTCAGTGTGTTGCATCTTGCATTGACTGTTTTGTTTCCATATGCATGCCCGTATACATTGCTTAAAGTGTTTGTTATTGGCAATAATATTACATTTCTTTAGTCATGTGAGTCGTATCATAACCTCACCGCTGTTTGCAGTTCTGGCGACAAAGTTTTAGAATAACCTGGTTCAAAATTTTTGACTTTGAATGTGATTTACAAGTAGTTTTATGTTCTACATATTCCCAGATTGTCAAAGAAATTGAACGTGCATGTAGATACTTAATTTTTTGAAAGGTGAATTTTAATAGATAATTTTAAGCTAGTTTATAAGCAGTTTGACATGAAATGATTCACATTAGGGACAATATCATGTACAGTTTTTTGGCAAGTTTAATTAGGCTAAAGATTAGGTATCTGACACTAATATAGGTGTTTTCTTATTACTCTGTTACCAGAACTAAATACCATCAACCATCAATTTCGCTGCGCAGGTTGGATATTTTTTGACAATCAAATGGTTGACGGTCTGATTGTCATGATTGACTGTGTCTTAAGAATGGGCATGTCAGTTACGATCAAGGTTGCCGACAACTGTTTTATTGTAATCATCAGTTTTCAGCCTTGAAGTGCGGGAATGTTATTTATATTTTCAGGGCTGTGAATTGGTCACAAAATTAACTTTTAAATAAAAAAAAAAAAATAAAATAAAATAAAATAAGTAAATTAAAAAAAAACATTGAATTACACTGTTTTATGATTAATTGCACCTGATATTACAACATATAATCATAATTATTTGCATATTGAATCCGTGAATTAATGTAGAATTAACACAAAGGAAGTATATTGCTGTATTTTTAAAATGGTTTAATGTAAACTTGCGATGTACCGATCATTCATTCCCAACAAAAATACTACTTTCAAGCAAGTAAAAGATGGATTTCTTTGCTTTCAGTAAGGCTAGGTGAACAGATGGCATTGTATGTTAGGGTAAATGTTTTTAATCACACGCCTTTAATCACAAATACCAGGGTCTGCACTTAACATAAACTAGTTAAGCAGATTGAATTGTTTATCATTATTTGTATGAGCAGAGTGTATAGAGAAATGTGTCTGGACTGGTTAGAAAAATGTTTAAACAAGAATGCTAGGAAGTGGGAGAGCCATTGCAATTAATAGTTGCTCCTCTATGCTTTTTAAATTGCCTCTCGGGGACAAATAAAGTTTTTTTGAATTTGAATTTGAATAGAATAGTTTTGCTGTTTTAAATAGGAATTCAGTTTATTTGTTTTAAATAGGAATTGTGACAGTGCTCAGGAAACAAAGCACACCAGCCTGTCTGACTCACAGGCCTATAGTTAAAATCTACATAAAGCAAGTGACCTATTTCTGCAGCTGTGTAGATGTTGATGAATGGAGCGTGGCACGCCGTTTGTATTTAAGCATGAGGTGGTCCTAAAGGGTGACACTTAATTCCTCAAGAGGATCTTACAAGTCGGTTCGTTTTTCCACACCAGATAAGAATCGAGCAGATGGTCAGTGCAAATAATAATGGTGATTTATTTTACAGGAGCAAAAAAAAAAATGGATGGCACAGAAAATGCCAGCCTGCATTAGTATAATTACGGATTGTTTGCAGATTGAATCTGATTTGATGATATTAGATGTTGATACATGAATGTATCACATTTTGTCACCTCGTTTCTCGGTAGCTGGCTCCACTGATGTCATTTCGACACACTGACGGGCACAAGTGTGTCTCAGACGACCAACAGCGTCATGGCTTCTGGCTTAATGCTGCTCTGTGCTTTCACCTGCACTGCAGTACTTCATGCTTTTCACGTATTTGTTCTTCGTTCGAATGGTGAAAATACCAATTCCACTGCAGCTGTTAAAGACTAGTTAGGCTGATTCTAAAGTTCTTTCTAAAGTTGTTGCTGTCCCTCTGATTGGCTGCTCATCCATGATTTATTGTTCTTTCATAAAATATTTTATCATGAACCGGTGAGTGCCCAGCTCACCTGCTTCTGTGTTTATCAGTGTTCTATTGAAGACTCTAAGATGGAATTAACAGTGCATCTTTGAATTTTAAACTTTTAACATAATAATAATAATTGGCCTAATAGTAATAATCGATACTTTATTGATCCCCAAATTCTCTTTACACCTCCTTCAGCTTGCTCTCTGTAGGTGAGAGCGCACTGATCGCGAAAGGCAGCGGCGTCCAGAGATCTGGGGGTTAAGGGTCTTGCTCAAGGACCCACAGATGTGCCGAGGTCTGGCTCGAACCGGCGTCCTTCTGATCTCAGGCACAGAGGCTTAGCCTATTTATCTATACCTATATAATATTGATGATGTGGCTTCTATTTGTGGTCAGTTGTTTACCCGGAAAAAAATAAACAAATGTAATGATTATGGCCTTAACGGTATATGAAGTTTGGAAGATCATGTCGCGATGTAATCGCAATTATATGTCGCATGCGCAGTAATCACCAGGGCTTGAGGTGACGGGTGAGACATTTGTCCGGACTCCGACTTTTCGGTAAAATCAAGAGCCTTATAATTGCGATCACATCGTTACTTGATCGCCACAGCCCTCAAAGCTGCCATTAGAACACTCTCTACGAGGATGTGCAGTAGGATGGAGTGAATCTATGAAGGTTACCTGCCTGGTTACGGCTCCCCTCCCCGGCCACATACTCTGAGACTGAGGAGGGGGGGTCCTCACTCTGAAGTGTTAATGATTTTTCGGTGTCCCTGTGTTTTCTCCATGTAACGTTTTTGTTTGCTCTGCAGGTGTGTGTTCATGTACATGGTGTATACAAATAACACAGCACCTATTCAGCTAGGACTTAACGCGTGACCCATGTCCCCTTTACACTGAATGCAGCCTGTGTCTTAGTATTGGCAAATAGCGGAACAAGGGGAATTTAAGGTAATGCACAGAACACAGGAAAAACATGAAAGACTTATTTTCATTTGTTATGTTTACTGGCTCACTGCACTGCCAACGACAGCCCGATACTTAGAGGGATTTAAGGTAAAGCACGGACAACGAAAAAACATAAAAGACTTTTATTATTGTTTAGGTTTACTGGAGCACTGCACTGCCAACAACATAACCTGTTACTTAGAGGAATCTAAGGTGAAAACGGGAATCTACTTGTTTAAAAGTGACACAAAGCGTTTTAAGTATCCTAAATGGGTAACATTTTACCTGACAGGGCAAAAATGATCTAGTATTATACTATTACTTATGTATCAATTAAACACAGGCTAAGTCTCAGGTACATACTCATGACATGTTAATTCATCATTTAAAAAATCGTGATGCATGTTTTATCTGGACAGTCTGTCTGTTATTTCAGTAAACCTTTGTGAACTACTGAAAGAACAGGTCATGAATAACTGAAGTGAAATACTGACCTCCTGTTCGTCATTAATGAATCATGACAAAACTTTTATCCCAAGCAGTTACCACATTTGTTGTTTTACCTGTTAGTTCACAAAGGTTTACAGAAGTTGAGGTTTATTGTCATATGTACAAAGTACAGCGTACAGAGCACAATGAAATTCTTGCTTGAAAACCCCTCCCTCACAGACAGAACATAAGACATGATACACAAAAGACAAAGAGAAAAAGTGGAGCAGCAATAAATAAAAGTCACAGGCATAATGTGAATGTGCATAAAGTACAGTGTCAGTGCATAAGGGGAAGTAAGTTGCAGTCTTCCAGTATTACGGCACAGAGAGAGAACCACAGATACTGTGTATTGAATAGCCTGATGGCACTGGGGTAAAAACTGTTCCTGAATCATGTTGTCAGTAAGTGTGTGAATTGTCCCGAGTCTCTTGCCTGATGGCAGGAAAGTAAAAAGTGACAGTGCTGGGTGGCTGGGGTCTTTCAGGATGCTCTTAGTTTTCCTGTGACAGCGCGTGCTGTGAATGTCCGGCATTGCAGGGACTGGCGTGCCTGTGATTCTTATGAAGAATTAAGTACTGAAGGAACTACTTCAGGAACAAGTCGTGAATGACAAGTTAATGATTGACGATGCATCTTTTAGAACAAGTAGGAACTATATCTGTTCATGAATTGTTTGTGATTTGTACTTCAGCACTGACTGAGCCAAATGCAGTGTTACCAATAAATGAGGATAGCCAAAAAGGTAATAACACAAACACAATAATAATTCTGCAATTAATACCAGCCCCACAAAATGTCTAAAGTGCCACACCATCTGTAAGCAAAATTCAGTTGGCATAGATATTATTTATGTATTAATGATGTCTTTTGATGACAACTGTTTATTGCTTAGTTATTACTGATTTCTTCTTATTAAATTCTTTCCTATAACCGTGTGTTTTCGGACAGCGGCACACGACCCGACTCGGTAAAGCAGCTGTGCAACTGGGCAGTGCGTGCACCCCGACTCGACTGCACATCTGTGCAACGGATAGCAATGTGCAGCTGGATAAGTGGTGTATGGCCCACCGTAACGGAGATGGGAAATCCACCAATCTTTCAGTCCTAACTTTGCGCAGGAAAGTCATTACTCAGTGTGTTTGAGACCTACAGTCCCATTGTATAAGATGTAGCCGCGTCTGTATATGGAAATGAAATGGATGTTACATTACTGAGAATGTGCTGTTTTGTAAAATGGTTTGAGGACGATACATGAAAATGGCTATAGATTATAGTAAAGGTGATTAAAGACTTTTCACTTTTCCCCAAGGAGTCAGTTTTTGGGTAACAGGATTTCTAGCTAGAAGGGTGGAAGTTGTGGATGTTGGAGGGGGAGGGGGGGGGTCGGGGTCAGGTCAGGGCACAAGCCCTTTTGTCACTTGATAACTGAATGATGTAAGTCTGTTCTGGCTGTATGAGAGTGAGACAGACTAGTGTTCTGGCCTCCACATTTCTCATTATAGCCAGAGAGCAAAATGGTTGGTGCGTGTGTTTGCTGTCACACCATAAGGGCACCATGCAGTGCCCTGTTCCTCCCTCTGTGGATCCTTTTCACTGGTTTGCTGAATCGTTCACAGTTTCCCCAGTTCGGTTTGCACTGGATACTGGCACCTTATCTGAAGCTGAGCTTAGCGGCCCCCACAGTTCCGTTTGTGTGTGTGCGCGCGTGTGTGCGTGTGTGTGTGTGCGCGTGTGTGTGCGCGTGTGTGTGCGCGTGTGTGTGCGCGTGTGTGCGCGCGTTTGTGCGCGCGTGTGCGCGCGTTTGTGCGTGTGTGTGTGCGCGTGTGCGCATGCTGTACGGCCTCAGATAGCTTGCATCTGCACAGAGCTGATCCCCTCATCTGGAAATCCAGTTTTCTTAGCCTCTTCTTAGTCTTAGTCTCTTAGTCTTGTGGCTGCAAACGTGACACACACACATCACACACACATCAGCATAGCTCAGTTCCCCTTACACTTGTTCTTTGTTTAAAAGCGTTAAACAGAAATGTAACGTATAGAAATTCGTGTGTTGCCTTTTAAAAAACGGCAAATGGTTTTTCCTAATAATATTTAACTTATAACATTCATAGGAACATTCAGGGTGTGACTCTACCAAGCTGCATATTTATTTAACATTTGGAGAGAAACTGGGAGCATGATGGCTGAGTGGGTTTGAGTCTCTGTTCTGTATCTGTGGAGTTTACATCTTCGTGTTATGCAGTTTCCTGCTTGATATCCTACTTCCCACCTGCAGTTCAAAGACATGCAGTGAGGCTCGTTTTTTCTGCATTGTCCATAGTGTATCAGCGTGTAAAACCATATTTTGCCCCCCCCACAGGCGAAGTACATCTCCACCTGCATAGATGAGATCAAACAGGAACTCAAGCAGGACAACATCGCAGTCAAGGCCAATGCTGTGTGCAAGCTCACCTACGTAAGCCGAACTCGTCTCTTCATGCTCGCTGCACGGCAGGCGCCGACGTTTACTTCACTGCTGGCCAGTGGGAGGAGTCTGGGCTATTATATGACCGGCCCCCTCCGTTACGCAGGGGACGCCGATTCTGATGAGCCGTTATTACGAGTAATCAGTCAGGCTAGTTACACTAATGAAGTGCTCTTAGACGGTAATAGCAAGTTTTCTCTAGAACAGCAGAAGGGATCTAGCGGTCTGTCTGCCATCATTAGCGGCCGGTTGTGCGGTTGCTCACCGCCGCCGGACTGAAATCCCATCGCGTCGTATCGCGCCTCGATGTGATGTTTACAGCCTGGATGTGAACAGGGCCCAGTGCTGTCTGCATAACATGAACCCTGCCCTGCACCCTCTCACAGCTGCAGATGCTGGGCTACGACGTCAGCTGGGCAGCCTTCAACATCGTGGAGGTTATGTCTTCCTCCAAATTCACATACAAGGTGAGGGGCGGCCATTCAAGGGACACACAAAAATGTGGCCCATTTGAGCTGGAAGCCCTATACCCTGCTTTAGCTCTGGAGTCTCTCTAACATTCCATCTTCCTCACAGAGGATTGGCTACCTGGCAGCTTCCCAGTGCTTTCATGAAGGCACTGATGTCATCATGCTGACCACCAATCAGATTCGTAAGGTATGTGACTCATCCCCCCCCCCCCCCCAAGTTCAGATTGTCCTTGTAGGGGGCTGGTTATAACCATCCATCTCTCCCTCCATCTGTCTTCGTCTTAGGATCTCAGCAGTCCTAACCAGTATGACACAGGAGTTGCTTTGACTGGCCTGTCATGTTTTGTGACCCCTGACCTTGCTCGGGACTTGGCCAATGACATCATGACCCTGGTAAGCAGCTCTGTCCTCCTCCTCTTCTGGTCCTGTATCATTTCATTTTCCTTACTTAATTCCTACTTACTCCCACTCTGTCTCAGATGTCCCACACTAAACCATTCATCAGAAAGAAGGCTGTGTTAATCATGTACAAAGTGTTCCTGAAATACCCAGAGTCCTTACGGCCGGCCTTTCCCCGCCTTAAGGAGAAGCTGGAGGACCCTGACCCTGGTGAGGGAAGCAAAAGTGGGTTAGGAGGGTGAGATAACTAGTGCTGTAATTTTAATTCACGAAAAAAGAAGAGGCACAGGGATTCTGAAGCAGAGGACCACGCTGAAAGCTTGTGGGAGTTTTACTTGCACAAAAATGTTGGGGGCAGAACAAAAAATTATTGTTTATTTCTGTGAACCAATCAGATTGTAAAGGAAGTGGGTCCAAGCAAATAGAGGAGGCGGGACCAATCAATCAGATGTTTTGCCCCTGCCTCCACCACCACCACTACAGTTTGATTGGTTATCAATCATATTTTGTTCTGCCCTCAACATTGTTGTGCAAGTAAAACTCACATGAGTGTGATGAAAAGGACAAATTTTCCATTATTCAATCCTGCACACATTTAGGCATTGTCAAAGATGACTGTCATGTTGCTGATTGGTTATGCTGTATCTGAAAACTGGGACACACCTTGAAGTAATTAATTTAAATAGACTTTTGTAGTCTACAACAGCCATGCAAACGTTTGTACAGGCTCCTCGTAGTTAATTGTCGTCACCATGTGTCCCAGGGGTCCAGTCAGCAGCTGTGAACGTCATCTGTGAACTGGCCAGACGGAACCCTAAAAATTACCTGTCATTGGCCCCGCTCTTCTTCAAGCTCATGACCTCTTCCACTAACAACTGGGTCCTCATCAAGATCATCAAGCTGGTGAGTGGAACAGCACAGTGTGTTTCCCGTTCCCCCTGCCTCTCGCTCGCTCCGTCCGTACGCTTAGATACAGTCACTAAATCACCGTTACATTGTTATTTTAACGACTGGAAGAGCAGCGGCCCGAAAGTGGGAAGTCTGCAAAAAATAAAACCATTGTTTCCTGCTATAGAGCTGGTCTGAAGTGCCTGCTTCAGAAGTGGTTTGCCATTAATTCCTGCTGTCTCCGTTCCGCAGTTTGGGGCCCTCACTCCCCTGGAGCCTCGCTTGGGGAAGAAGTTAATCGAACCACTGACAAACCTCATCCACAGGTAGGGAGGCGAGCGGGTGTGTCAACACTGGGTTCTGTGGATTTGCCACCCAATGACAGCCTTACAGCTGTTTTTGTGACCAATACCTGCTGTGAGAGGAGGACAATATCTTTGCTTCAGTCACATTAGTGATGTTCCCATCATTTGTTGGTTAGAATGAGTGTAGCACAGTTCCTGTGGAGACCTGCTTCAAGGCCTGTAATAGATGATGAGAGGGAAGATGATTATTGAGAATGTTTTGTCATCTGCCTGTATGGGGGGCCTCGTTTTGACCCCGCCCCCTACACCTTGTTTACCTTTTTCTTCCCCAGTACCTCAGCCATGTCTTTGCTGTATGAATGTGTCAACACTGTCATTGCAGGTTGGTGTCATTTTATCTGCAATTCTGTTTTTGTTTGAGGACAAAGACGTGAAAGATCAGGGTCGCATTTGTGCTGTATAATCATGGTCACTTGTCACTAATCCTGTTAAGGTTAGCTGCGTGTTTGCAGGTTTGAGCTTTGTAAATAAATAAATCAGATCATAAACTTTATCCTGGTTTGTTTAGTGATTAGAGATTTGTAAAATGAGATTTGGTTTTATTCACCTAGATGATGATGACTTTATTCTTTATCTCCATTTGATGATAACTGCTACTGGTGAATGTTTTCGGAATTAAATTATAATATGCTATCAGGAGTTATTGAAAACCTTTCGTTCTTTTTTGATCTTTGGATACTGTTGACCGCGTTCCTGTCTGCGTGCCCGTCTGCATATGTTGCTGCACACTCTGATGTAGGCACTGTGCTGACTGAGTGCCCAGCCTGTACATAACACTTCATAAGCATCTGTCTGTCTCTGCAGTGCTGATCTCACTCTCCTCTGGGATGCCCAATCATAGTGCCAGTATTCAGGTATTTTTCCTGCTTTTTTTTTAAAAAAAAAAATATGAATACTCCCATGAATACTGAGATTAACCCTTTACAATCCAGTTAATGAACAAAATAAATTATTTAAGTGTCACTGAATAGAACAGGCTTGTTAAACTTGTCTACATGGGTTTCAATACAGTTAACGGTGATCCTTCCACAAACAACGCAGTTGTGCATTTTGTTGCAGGATTATAAGCGTGTCACATCTAAGATGCAGTTTTCCCTTCCTCTCGCCCCCAGCTCTGCGTGCAGAAACTGCGCATTCTGATCGAGGACTCGGACCAGAACTGTGAGCCTGCCGCCGGCGCCCGTGCCATTCCCACACTGTCTGCGTCCTTTCAGCCATTTAGACCCGTGTCCTAACTGGACACCCATCACTGCCCTCGGGCGATGGTGCTTTTGTGATGGAAACAGACCTGTGAGCGGCGCCTGCCTGGGTTTTGTGTGTTAAGCAGAGCTGTTGGTTTTTTCTGTTACAAGAAGATAAGTGATATGGCTATCGATTATAGTTAGCTAGCTGGACAGCCAATATCTTGATTTGTCACAAGACGGACATATTGGTGATGGTCTATAGAGGCTTTTTTACCGACAAAATAAAATATATTTTCAATAATGTCGCATTCTAGTCTCCAAATCCCAAAGCGAAATGTACTTTTGTTCTGTGCACCATAATTTAATGTCAAGATTTATTTTGTTTCCCAAAATAATTTGGATACATTTAGCAAAATTTATCTGGGTTAGTGTTGTGAGCAGATTAGGTTTGTTTATGTAAACTTGCAGGTTTTGCTTTGCTTTTATATTTCTCCCTGAAACCATTTTTTCCTAAAATACTCTTATATCAATGTTAGGAAAAATAGCTTCATTTATATTCATGTATCGCTGCAGACACTGACTCACCATACTTAACTATATTTTTATAACCTTGGCTATATCTCATCTGGTTCAACATTTGTCCATTTTCCATTTTCATGATTCTGCTTAATAAGAGTCCATTTTCATGATTCTGCTTAATAAGGACGGCCGATTATCATTCAGTGGGGAATATGTCTAATAATAAACGTCAGGCAGAGACAGAACTACAAGCTGCATGCGTGTGTAGCGCTGCTTGTGGTAGCTGTGCTCCACGGTATTTCACACGGTATTTTAGACTTGTCACATAGAACATGTAGGGTAGCATTTGCTCTGTGATATTGACTTTATGACCAATATTGCTTGTTCTATGCCTTCAGTGTTTGTAATGACATGTTATGTGCAGAGCAGTCCATAGGTGCCCAGTGTTCTGTTGGGTGGTGTGTAGATGTCAGCGGTGACTAGGATGGTCTTTGTGTGGAGCCCTGTGTCCAGGACCTTGCCCAGTGAGTATCTTGCATGTGTTTTAGTGAAGTACCTGGGTCTGCTGGCCATGTCAAAGATATTGAAGACCCACCCCAAGTCGGTGCAGTCCCACAAGGACCTCATCCTGCAGTGTCTGGACGACAAAGACGAGTCCATTCGACTTCGGGCCCTTGATCTTCTTTACGGCATGGTAGCGTTGTGCTCTTTTTTGTTAATTGTTTTGCGGCAGTTTAGTTAAGCCGTCTAATCCCTTCCGGAGGAAAAACGTCGATTGTCTCTGGGTCGCCGATCGGATTGGGGGAAACGGCTCTAAATCAAGGTTCAGTGATTTTCAGGCCAGAGCTGATACCGTAGCATTCAGCGATGGTTTTTCTTACTAGCGATGCCACTTCTGAATCCTAGTGTCACAAGAGGCACTATGTCAGGCAGTAGAGTTTTTGAAGTGTGTGTGTATTTATATTTATATATATGCATTTAGTACTTATTAATCCCACAAAAATCCAATGTGTGCCATTTATCATAGTGCTGTCACACCTTAGAATGGAACCAAAAAACATTAAAAGTCAGTGTAAGTGTTCATCCAAAGTATGGACCAAAGGTGAAGGAGAGACCTGCAGCACCTTCATCTTCTGCCTGTGTGCGAAGGTTTCCAAGAAGAACCTGATGGAGATCGTGAAGAAGCTGATGCTGCACATGGACAAGGCGGAGGGAACCACTTACCGCGACGAGCTGCTCACCAAGATCATCGACATCTGCAGCCAGAGCAACTACCAGTACATCACCAACTTCGAGTGGTCAGTGCAAACTGGCACCCAGTGTGCCTGGGTCGGCTCCAGGAATAAGATGAAATATGTAGACATTCGATGCCTGTTTTGCGGCAGTTTAGTTAAGCTAAAGCTAGATGTTTATGGAGCTCAGTATGAGCTCCGGGTCGCAGGGTGTATAACTCGCCAAACACTTAATGTCACCTCTTCCTACCTATATTTGTTTTTAGGGAGCCAGTCTGTGTACCAGGCACCGTGAAGTCACAGAGCAAATAGCTGAGTGTAAAACAAACATCTTTTTAAATCTGCACTGTGGCCTTTGGAACACTAAAGCACTATGTGAACAGATTCATTTTTAGAGAGTAAAACTCTAAACACATTTGTAAACATTTGTCTTCTATTCCCAAATCCATTTCAGCAGACAAATGGGGGAGAAGACAGGTGCAGCAGTGGTTCCTGTATTGGGGGGGGGGGGGGGGGGGGGGGGGGG
>JAABNX020000038.1:4572325-4582622 GCA_015163995.2 Mormyrus lacerda
ATTCATTCTAGCTCATTTATACTTTTGTGTTGGGAGTTCATTGCTGTTGCTGCTAGAACTAACTTTTTAATTTTTAATTTTTAAATTCAGATTATTCCTTATCTGTAGTGCCACAGTCTGTCAGGGTTGAACTGTTTCACGGTGTTTTGCAGAAATTTTGGGTGTTGGGGATAAAAAGTTCACCTCTTTCTGCATTTCCTCTGCCTGCTTGCTTTTATCCTCCTTCCTGGGGCAGCGGTGCCCCACCGTCCCTAATGCACTATCAGCTTTGTTAGCTGTGCCATGGGCTTTTGTTAGGTGTGAAGCACACAGACGGCACAGCTGTCGTGTGCAAAGTGTTTGGAGGAAGGGTGCTGAACCAGAGGAAGAAAGCCTGGAAGCTCTGGAACGGGGCTCTTCAAATCTGGCCCTCGAGTCCAAATCCAGGCCGTGTTTTCAGTTCTCCCAAGCAATTAGTTTTTATGATTCTGATTGGCCACAGAGACTTCACATCAAAGGATCATGTTTTGAATAGCCCTGCCTTAAAACTTACGTGTGTGTGTGTGTGTACCACACCCATGGATTGATGTAAAGAATTGGTGTGCCTTTGCTTGTATGTGCTGGGGGGGCATATTCCCTTCCCATCTTTCTCTTGCTTGTGGTGACATGGAGAATTTGTCCTAAGCTTGGCCTCGTGGCACCCTGGGGGTATTTCACAAAGTAAGGGAAAGTCTGACTTATTTTGACAAGTCTGGCTCATTTAAGTGGGAGTTCTGTTCCATCAACGTGACTTAAATGAATCCCCGCTGAGCTACCATGGTAACTTGTCTGCTCCGGACCAGGTAACTGTCTGGCTTAGTTAAGTGTTGTCTCAAAGAACAGTGTTTGAACAGATTCCCAAATGATCGTTACCTCAGATGAAATTCTGCTCTCACTACTCCTGTGATCAATACAATAAAGCCTATCAGTCACATCTCAGTATTCCGAATCAGGAACTTTCGCGGTATTCGAAGACGGCATGAAACACTGTACCACCATGCCACTGAACTAAGCACTTGTGACATTTACATAACTTACGCGTTTAGTTTGTCTGCAATTCACAGCCAAGCCAACTCCCTGGCCACAGTATTGCCATTTTTATTTTTAAAAAGCGATCACATCTTTGTATTCTTCATACAGCTCCATCAGCAGTTTGTTCTGCCGCGGGGGGAAAAAAAACACTGCTCTCGTTTTACATGCTTTCCGACTCATTTGATCGTTCATCTATTCATTTGGGCTTCTTAAATATGAAATAAGAAAATTGCACTGTTTTCCATATCAGAAGGTGCCAGACCATTTCCCATAATGTCACAAAACTGCAAAGCACTCCCAAATATTTTCCTCTGCTGTTGTGTGGGTTTTTTTTTTTTTTTTTTTTATACAGCAGTAATAAAATGCTGAACAACTTCTGTTAAGGAATACTTTTGCCTAAAGATCTCGCTGTATCGATTTATTGTCACGATCCTGTCAATCAAATGAACCAGACTGCACTCACTTCATGTTCTGATTCAGTTGGAACAAAGCCCTGCTTGTATGCTTGGGCCTGGGAGAGTCTGCTTTTCTGAGCAGAAACAGACCCTCATTCAGCACTGCTGCGTGCGCCTGAGTGCCGAAGCGGGCCTTGCGGGCCAGAGGGAGGGTGGCATTTCTGGCACTGGCAAGTAGACTGTTTTTGTTGTGTATTTGCTCATGAAATTACTGAGCGCTGAGGTAGCCTTTGAGTTGCATCGGAGTCAGCACTGATAAGGGAATTACTGCCCGGGCGATATAAGCATGTGCAGGTCCAGATATGCGCTTCAGCCCTTTTCGAATCACAAAAAAGCTACAGTCTTGGTCTTGTGGACTCGTTCCTTGGTGCTCCACATGGATATTGAAGTGCCCAAATGAGACTGGATAAATGTTTAGTTTACAGTAATTGGTATTCAGCTAGACTGATATCTAGATAACCGTCAACATCTATTTTGTTTATTAGGGGAAGTTTTTTTTTCTGGGGGGGCGGTTTCATGTCCTGGCATGGCAGAACGTGGTCTTCTGGATCGAAATTGGAACGACTGCTTTCTGTCCATCAAGTAAGTTTCAAGTACTTGCTGGGGTGAGGAATGTGTCGGAATGTTTTGCTGTGAAGACAAACATGCTTAGGATGTTTGTGGCTTCTCTTCGGCGTACCTTGGCACCAGTCGTGGCCTAATTCCTCAGTCTGGTTTTCAGCTCGGCAAAGAGATCAGACTGTTGCAAGTACGTTTGCCTTCAGCTGCACGGTTAATAGACACACAATGATTCCCAGAGGCTCTGCTTCACCTTCTAGATCAGGGTCCTGGTCACGGTCCTGATCACAGTCCCAGTCCCAGTCCTGGAGGGCCAGTTTGCAGATTTCTGCTCAAACATCTTGTTCAGCTCACCAGCCAGTTGCCAGGTTTAGTAGGTGTGCACGAGCAGAGAGATCTGCAAAGTGCATCTCAGACTGGGTATTCAGGACCAGGTTGGGGAACCCTATTCTAGATCATCTCTTTTTTTTTTTTTTTTTTGGTGCTGGTGTTCTTCATGCAAAGCATCCTTGATATTCAGTCGATTCACTTCTTCATTCATAGCATAGCTTTTGTGCAGGTTCGCAATCGAGGTGGTGTCTCGCGCCTTAAAGCCTTGGTACGCGTGAGCATTGGCGATGAGCGGTGGTCTGACACACTGCTGCTTTCTTATGGAAAGAGTGCTTTCGTAAGGAGGATCTTCTACCGGTCACAATGCTGCTGGATGTGCTGATTATCAAAGCAGGAATTGGATATTTTTATGTTGCTGATCAGTTTGGCTGTTTCTAACCTGTTTCAGCTGCCTTGGGATGTGTAAATCACTTAATTCTGTGTTTGTCTGAAGCTCCGACGTGCGGCTCCTTTTACAGTTCTTGCACATCCGATTTGTCATTACAATCTCTGTCCCTCCCGTGCTTGGAAAATGACTGCGGCCTGTTACTTGCACTCTAGAACTGAAGATCTACATTGTGGTATGTGCTATACTTGGCTGTGATGTGCCATTGGAGGTTTCAGTAAAGACTTTGCACGTGTCTTGAAGATATTGCCTTTGTTTACAGGCGTGTAGGAGAGTGCTCCACGATCAGGCAGTGTGCAGCCCGTGTGACATGCCTTTTGTGACGCAATGACATCAGCGGTTTGTCAGGGCGCCTTGTTTCGTTTGCCCTGGTCCCTTGTTCCTGGGAATTAATCTTCTGGGTGTTAATATGAGATGTTTGCGCACTGATTCTGCTCTGTGGCTGATATTTACGAGTACATGAAGCAGTGCAGTATTTCTGCTAGCACTCTGATCTTGTACTGCAAAACACTTACGGCTGCCTTTATTTTTATAAACATAATGTTGCTATACTGTGAAGCAATTCACATTTTTGAGTTTTGAGGTCTGGTGTGGTTGTACCTGCTTTGGATGTTGTGGGAGCCATTTATAACTTTGGGGTGTATTATGGGTTTTGACCACTGGGGGGTGTATTGCATGGAGTGGTCTGATCACGTGAGGACAGGTGGGGATGAATAGGTGTCTTCCAGTTGGCCGGTGTGGATGGCGGAGGGAACACGGTTGTCACCGTAGCACCTGTAAGCGATCATGGCATAGACAGCACATTATACAGCACAAGTGTCGTATGTAAAAGCAAAAGGTCCTTTGATGTCAACCGAAGGTATGGAATAAACGGGAACATCACCCAACTGCAGAGGCCGCTTGGACATTGGTTATTTAAAGCTACGTGTTGAACACTTGGCCATCCATTCTAAGGCTTACAGGAAAGGCTATACAGCTGTCATGGTGTGCATGCATGTATGTCATCTTCAGTTGTAATAGTATGCAATTTTTAAAAATATTTTTTTGGTCTTTTTCTCTTTTTTTGTTTTGAGTTGGGTGTTTTCTTTGCCCTTTTAGAACCCCCCCCCCGTTAGCTCTGTCTTTCTTACACACCCATCGTCAGGCCCACAATGTGGCTAGGTGGCCCTCCCCCTTCAGAGAGAAGGGAGAGGGAGCATTCCTGTCTCAGTGACATCTGGGGGTCATTCTGGTTCCCTGCAGTTACCTCTTGAACCTTCAGTTATTGGCACCAGTGGGTCTTGCCTCCCATCTTTTTTGTTTTAATAACAGGTATATTTTAATTTCCTCAGTCACTGCCAAGGCACATTAAATGCAGAGTCGTGCTGCTGTCTGCTGTTTTATGCTTCATCACCTATCATCACCTGTATCATCACCTTTTTCCTAACGGAGGGCAGGATGTAATGGCGGACTTGTACCGGTGCCGTTTGGCAGTCGCTGAGGCAGGGGCCGAGCAGCCTGAGCTGAGCTCATCGTCAGGACCGCCAGCTGCAGTGCAGTTGGAGCGTGTGCACCTGCTCGGTCCTCTCAGTTATCATTGACTAGTCGTCTCGCCCTTCTAGGCCCGTATCAAATTCCCTGTGGACTATCCCTACTCTCCACCCGCCTTCCGGTTCCTCACCAAGATGTGGCACCCTAACATTTACGAGGTAAGGCACGGCATTGCTCGCCCCCTCCCTCCATCCGGCCGTGCTCCGATCCGTAAGCCCGGGTTCTGCTGTGCCGACTGTCTGTGTTTCTCTGCATCCACAGAATGGCGACGTGTGCATCTCCATCCTGCACCCGCCAGTGGACGACCCCCAAAGTGGTGAGCTGCCGTCAGAACGATGGAACCCCACGCAGAACGTCAGGTACCCTCTGCACCGCTTCCCCGCCATCCGTCCGGTTCTCTGCTAAATCTGTCAAACCCATCGCGGTGCTTTTCCACGTACTTCCACCAGTGTTCTGCCATCTTCTTCCTTTTCCTGTGCAACACTGTCCTGTCCTTTTCTCCTAGTCTGTAAATTTAAATTGTTCGAGAGCCCCACTGTGAATTCTTTAATTTGTAGACAGTGTTAGTTTGATGCAAAAATGTATCTTTCCCTGTGTGAACCAATAGTTTCCGCTTGGACTGCGGTTTACACCCAGACTGAATTAAAATTGATTTTTTTTTTTGTGGTGTCAATGGATCCTGACTCTGTAGCTGCTGCTGGAGTTTGGCCTGTGGGGAAGAAGAGTTGTGGACTTCTGATATAAACGGCTCCCTACATTTAGTCCTCATTGAAGATGGATGTAATTTTTAAGGAATCCTGGAATCATGCATCGTGTGTTCTTGATCTATGTTTCCTCACCTTGGCCGTACACCGCTTGCCATCTGCTCCAATCTCAGGCGTGATTGTTACATCCTGGGTGTTCCTGTTGGCCTGACAACAACGGCTAATAAAAATAGTCTTGTGTATCTTAGCCCAGAAAAGCGTGGCACGCGTGATTGGTGGCGAGCGTAGCAAACAAATGGCGACGCAGACCTTTTATTACCCCGGCACGAGGCATTCTGCAGACCCCAGTCCCTGAGCTTAACGGCGTCGCTCTCAGGACCCGTTTTTGTAAAGCTATTGTGGGGGACTCGCTGCCCGTCTAAGTATAGACCCCCAGGTGAATACCCTCCTGATTGTACCTTATCTTGTGTGGGTGTAAAATTGCTTGTACATGAGCAGGTTAGCTGTCGTGCACAGTGGGAATTCCGACTTGTGGTCAGACGAGAGTCAAATGAGATTTAACTAAGCCTGGGAGAAAGATTCTGTTAGGTGTGAGATGGCTGTTTGATAAAATGGATGCAAAAAAGCAGAATGATTTCCTGGGGTTAAAATATAGGTGCTTTGCTGTGATTATCTGGTTTGATCCTAATTCACCTGATGGTAAAGGGATCTTTCCTACTAGTTCTTTTTAGAGAGAGGGAAAATTGTCAGGTTTTAAATATCAGAAAAATACATCTCAGAATAGCCTGAATCTTGATTTAATATCAACACATGCTGTCCTATACTGAAAGGATGATTGTACCCAGATCTGTTCACATGCTGTCCTCCTTTTGTCTGCGTAAAATATTGTTTGAAATCCTATTATTGTGTCAGGCTTTATTCTGTGTTCCCTAAATGTGACTGGCTTGTTACATGGTTATGCTCTGTGACCCCCCCCCCCCCCACACACACACACACACACATTCTGCTGCTGCTCCCCCAGAACCATCCTGCTGAGCGTGATCTCGTTGCTGAATGAGCCCAACACCTTCTCTCCAGCCAACGTGGACGCATCGGTCATGTACCGCAAGTGGCGTGACAGCAAAGGGAAGGACAGGGAGTACGCTGACATCATCAGGTGAGGGGGGGGGGGCACCCGTGGACACGCCTGGTAGGGATGTGGGAGGGAAAATGGGCTTTTGCTCTCGTGTCGTCTGCTGATCTTGGAACACAGTTTTTATTTGCACTGTCCAGTTCATTGCAGTCTGTTTCTTTTAAGATAAGATAGATCTCTATTGTCACCATTACAGAAACAGTGACGTATGTCTTCTTTATGATGTACGTCGCCCCTGTCCGTGCTGTAAGGCTAGTTTCTGTCCCTCGTGTCACCGAATGGCGATGAGCTGGCATCGGCAGGCTGTCGCTATGCCCGAATCGCGATGCATGTAGGGAGGTGATCCATAAAGCCGGCAGAGACAGGGGAGCATTTGCGTGCAGAAGCCCAGTTTCATCAGGCCTCATTTGCAGTGTGGAACATACAGTGGTTTGGTAATGATCGTAAAAGCGACGTCAACGCCAGCAATAAATCGTGTATTTGCCATTTGCACAAAGTATGTGTGCCGGAACGTTGGCGGTCTTTACCCGCCCCTTCCAGCTGTCCATAGCTTGGGGCTCACAGCAGAGGGTCAGGCAACATACGGCACCCCTGGGGCTGGGGGTTAGGGGCCTTGCTCAAGAGTTCACAGACACGTGACTATGGTTCAAACTGGTAATCTTCCAATCACGGGCACAGAAACTTAGCTCACTGTGCCCCACCCCCTCAGCTGCAAATGAATGATGAATTGTTGTAAATGCAGTAATAATCATTGTAAATTGGCTTCAGCAGCCACCCTTTCTGCTTTATCGGCGTTTCTCTGCCTAACACTGAGTTTCCCTGGGTGTTTCGAGCATCCCTGTTTGAAACCTGCCTCATGATCAATCAGGAGAGTTGTGCTCCTTTTTTAACCGGGAATGGCTTTGACCAACAGCCCTGTTCTTGCACTTCCTGTTGTCTCCATTGTGTCATTAAGGACTAATTTTCAAAGAATTAAGTGATTTCTATTAGGGGGAACACACTTCACTGTTTTCTATCTTTGTACGAAAGTGATCCCATTGTCAGCTTTTCCTGATCTTCTGTAGTTCTGCACGGTCTGCTTTCCATCCGCTGCAGTCGTGCGCCACTGTCAGGCCCACTTTCGCACTGTGAGCGTTTTTCTTTTGGCTCGGATCTCGCTGGATCTCTCCTGTTTCACAGAAAGCAGGTGCTGGCCACCAAAGAGGACGCCGAGCGAGATGGTGTGAAGGTCCCCACCACTTTGGCAGAGTACTGCGTCCACACCCGCGCCCCCCCGCCAGATGAGGGCTCCACCCTCTTCTACGACGACTACTATGATGACAGGGACCTGGATGATGAAGATGAGGATGAGGAGGACTGCTGCTATGATGAGGATGACTCGGGGACGGAGGAGTCCTGACTGCCCCCTCTTAGACCCCCCCTCCCCAAGTCATTTTCCTGATCGAAAACTGAGCATCTTTTTTTTTTGGAGCGGCCATACTGCGTGTTTTTAAGTCAGATCCAATGAAAAGTAATGGAGTTTTTAACAATTTTCTGTGATCTTGGTTATTCAATCTGTTCCTTAAGCCTTGTTTTTCTGCCAAGGCCCAGAACCATTCAGTTTGTCCGTGTCGCATCCTGTGTACTAAGCAGCCCCTTCAGCTCTTGTTTGCACACTGTGTTTTTGCTCCTTGTTACTCTGGCTTGTCAGAGGTTACACCTTGCAGAAGAGGAAAAGCCTTAAGTCTGTGAGCGTGGAGGCATGATTCTGCCGGCTGGTTATGTGGGACTAGCTACTGACTGTGTTGGTATAGAGTGGTATGAAGGTGCCCACGGTCTTGTATCAAAAACTCACAGAAACCGCAATAGCCTGGAATGTCTGAATTTTTTTTTTTTTTTTTTTTTTTTTTTCTTCTGCATGATGAGGAAGATGCATACAAGCACCAAGATGAGAAATGGTCAGAGGTCACACCTGTGGCAAACTCTGAGCTGTTCACGCTGGCCGGGTTCCAGGCATGTCCCCACAAATACTCCACTAGTTGAGCGGCGTTGGATTGTCCAGCTTCCTAGCTGCGGAGCAAGTGCATACTTGGGGTGATCCCTTAAATGTGGGCCTGTGTCGTCAGGAAGAAGCATTTGCAGATGCTAGCTGCTTAGCTTTGTCTGCCTACAAGGGTGACGCGCTCCCCATTGCTCATTGAGGTGAGCACAACTGTAAAGTACAAACTCTTCAGCGAACTCTCCGTATGCCCAAGGGAGTCTTAAAAATCAGTGTCTTCCGGTGTTCCCTTCTGCTGTTTTGGCGTTTTTTGATTTGATCAGCTTATCTGTGAGGGAAGAAAAAGGGGGGGAAAGAAATGCCTGGCTGGTCAAAATGGCATGTAGCTATGTAATTGGTGCTTACACTTAAAAGCCCAACAATGTGCATAAATTTGCTTCTCTTATCTCATGCATATCACGAAACAACATTTGGAAAAAGTCTAATCGACCGGGGTTTCTGTTGTGGGTGCAGGGCTGCCTTTTGGCTCACAGAACAGTGATGGCTAATTATCCTTTTGCTTTTTTTTTTTTTTTTTATATTATTATTATTAAGTGTTATTGAAACATGACTTGTGCGTCACTTCAAACATGCAGAGTCATGAAGAACTGCTTCAAGCTCTAAGGAAATGTTGGGAATCCTTACAAGCATCTGCCTTGCAGATGTCCGGTTTGTTAAACCTTTTTCACCTGTGATTCAGGATTTCGACAACGATAGTTATTGCAGGATTTTCTTAGGAAACCCCAAGCTAAAGCCTTTCTCTCTGAACAAAGTGTGTATTTTTGCTGGGTGTGAATTTGTGAAGGTGCAGGGTTATAAATTTTATCTTCTTCTTTTTTTTTTTTTTTTTTTTTAAATATAATATTGGTCTCTGCATCCGTATGGGATCTTAAGCTACAACTTTGCAAAGCTAAAAGCTCAGGATGATTTTAAAAAAACCAATTCTGCCATTTCTCACTGTTTCATGACCTTTCCCCTCTGCTTTGACTGTTTACAATATCTACCTTAATATTGATATGCACATGTGAACATATTTTTCTTTTTTCATATGGTTTGTAAATCTATTTAAAACTGAAATAAAGATCTTTATTAGAAGAATCCTCTTCCTTTTTTAAAAATAACTTTTCAGACATGGTTTCTTGGAACTGGGGGATCCAACTGCAGTTTTAAAGTGTAAATAATAATGTTTCAGGTCTTGGTTTAAATCTGCTAGCCGCCAGTTCTGACTAGTGCTCTTTAATACCCGTAGTCAAGCTGGTCTTGTGTTGCCTGATTGACAGAAGGCCTGGGTTTGACCCTGATGTGAGCTACCTTCTTTAGCCTGTAGAGGGCAGTAAAAGGCATATCTGGTTCTTTTGGTGTGGGCAGATGCTTTTTGGATTGAAATTTGAGGTCTGTTTAAGCAGACTTAAGGTTGGATCACTGAAAATGGGGTACAAAGCCTTGAGGCGCGAGTACTTGTGTGTGTGTGTGGTGAAACTAAACACATTTGCTTTATTAAAGGGATTATTAAGATGCCTCTTTCCCTAAAAATATTGCCATTTCATAGATTCAGGTTTTAATGCTTTTAATGTTCTGAGAATCCGGCGGCATTTTCGTGCTACAGAATCCCTCTTATTTTGCTTAGGGGGGGGGTAACACACAAGTTTCGATGTCACAGCATCGCACAATGTGAAATGGTGATGGAATGGTGCAGAACTGAGGGGGACTGGCTCTCTGTGAACGTTTTGAACCTGAATCTGCAACCTCTGCCATTTAACCCGTTTTCACATCGACACATGATATTCAATAAAATGGCTGTCGGAAATGCAGCTAAATGGTGATGGTAGCCCTTTAGTAATAGATTCATGTCCAGTCTCCCCTGGACTAGTTAAGCCTCATCTACTGAGTTTCCCATTTCTGCAGCACACAGTGGTTTACAGGCCATGGACATGTTGAAAGCCCAAGTGCTTGACTGTTCATTCAAAGCAGTGGTGTTAAATATCTGTGTTTAATTCATCAGTTATGTGAAACGCCAGGGATAAGATGCAGAGCCTCTTTTAGGAGGCAGGACATTTGCAGCTATTTTTTTTTTTT